>OX453049.1:1948692-2548692 GCA_949699805.1 Tromatobia lineatoria | reverse complement strand
TAAGAAGTATCAAAATCAATTTTGGCTTCGTCGTAGAGAAAGCTGTGTAAAAAGCAAAAAATAATGAGGAAGCAATTTGCAAGGTTCTACTTTGCAGACTTGTTTAGGAAGACATTTTAATAAAAATTCAAAGTGACGTAAAATTTTTACCGCTCGACCGATTTGGTGAAATTGTTACTTAACAATTGTGTAATGATAGTTCATATGTAAACTAAATTGAAACCCGATACCTAGTAATTTGCACCAAATATCTTTATGAATGGTCGTCTGAGTGTGAAAAAAATTTAAGACAAATCTGTGAAAAATTTCGAAATTTTTTTTTTTCTTAATAGTTTTTTTTTCTTTTTGTTCACCAAAATCGAAATTTTCTGACATGTCAACAGTTAATTAATTGGAAAGTAATAATCCTGGAATAATATCGGCAATTACAGCCGGATATCTCAGAATTTGTTTGAGTTATAGTATTTGCAGACATTATTGAAAAAACTAAAATTGTAATAAAATCAGAACGGCTCGACAGATTCTCGCAAAATTTGGTACACATAATATTTCACGGGTAGTCCATTTATGTACAAAATTTCAGCCCGGTGCCTCTTTAATTGCGAAAGTAATAGCGTGAAAACGATTTTTTCAAAATTTAAAAAATATAGTGTAGAAGGAAAATTTTTCAACCGATTCGCGTCCAATACAATCCCAAACGGTATTCTATGATAGCCCACTTTGCATACAAAATTTAAAAAGCATTAATCGAAAATTGCGCCAGTATCGTTTAAACAACGAAATGTGCACACACACACACGCGCGCGCGCGCGCACACACACACGCGCGCGCGCGCACACACACACACACACACGCGCGCGCGCGCGCACGCACACACACACATTTTGCACAAACTACTGTTCTCGACGTTTTGGACCATTCTGAGTGTACCGACATGGAAATAAGGAAAACGAATGTTCACGAAACCAAGGCTTCCTCTGTGAGGAAGCCAAAAATGAAGTATAATCTATTATTAAAAGTATTTTTCTAGTCCGCTTGTTTGGTTTTGCTACTCCTGTAACTAAAAAAAATTTAGCAAAGCGCAGTTTGACTTTCAACAAAACACTTAATTGAAAAGAGGGCCAACGAAAAAATGAGCCTTCGTCTGAGACTTAATTAAAGTCGATAGTTTGGCGCACGCGAACGTTCTCGTGAAGCTAACAACGCGCTGTCTGCCCTGCCGCGGTTATGCCCAAGACTATGGTTGTATCTCGAATCCCTTCTGGGTCAGTCAACGGTTCACCCGGACCGGCATGCATCGCGAACTCGAAAGGCGGCTCATTGCTGCCTGGCTTTGGTAGATCTCGTTAGGAAGATTTTGGGGCTCTTCTCTCAAGCACCGAGAGATCCATCTCTCGTCGCTTCGCGCCTTTTTGACCAGCTTGGATGAGCCACGTCTAACCCTCTTCATCGAGTTGTCAGTTAACGAATATTTTTTTTCTCCATCGAACTCCAAAGATCTGGAGGATGCTTCAGGTTCTTACACATACATTCCCAGCCAAAAGTTTGATTCCACCGGAATTGCAGTACAGTGCAAAAAAGGAATGAATAGATACATTAGAAAAATGTGTAATAACAATAAAGAATTATCAATGCGTTAGTAAAAAAGAGCTGAAGAAGTTAGATAGAAAAATCAATTTTTCAACTAAGGTATGAGATTTTTTATTCTTTCGAAAACTTAACCCCCATGGAAAAGAAATATATACAATAATATATATGACAGATAGAACTTTTCGGACGATAACATAACTGAAATGTATTTTCCATTAATTTTTTACGTATCACAGATATATTTTTCACTTGCATATATTTCGTATATATCCCAAAAGATATCTCAGTTATCGTATTTTTTGGGCAAGATATATGTCATATATCTGAGATATATTTTTTAACATATCTTGGATGTACATATTTTTTATGGGGGAATATATTTGAAATCATTAACTACGGTAAGCCGACTAATCAGTTATCAGTCAATGGTTTTAAAAAACGTCTATTTACTAGGTTCTTCCGTCTGCTCAACTCTCCATTCATTGGTTTACCCTCTGTAATTTTGGGATTATAAATAATTATTATCGGTAATAATATGAGAATCGTGGGTTTTTATATTGTTTTCGTACAAAGGTTCCATACTACAAATGAGATCAATTGTGTAATAGTACATTGTGATACAAGGGCGTGATGGCGAACTTTATACGAAGAGTGTGAAGTCGGCCGCACGCCGCATGAGTAGCACAATGGTACGAGAAATTGAAATGTTATTAACAAATTGGTGAAAAAAAACAATTGTTCAATAAACAATCAGTCAATCTAACTTTTTTTCTAATGTAGATCATATGTCAATTTATTTGAATGCATACGAATTTTTAAAAATTTTCTCTTTATTTTTATTTATTTTTAATTTTTTTTTAAATGCGCAGAATATAACAAATGTTGGATATGCGTTTTGCAAAAAAATCTTGAGTTTAGTAGATGGTTTTATGCCGAACACATATCCAAAATTCGTTATTTCGCGCACATTTTTGAAAATAAAAGAAATCAAATTCAAAATAAAGAAAAAAATCTGAAAAAATTCGTATGCATTCAAATAAATTAACACATCATTTTCATTAGAAAAAAGTTAGGTTGACTGATTGTTTGTTGAATAATTGTTGTTTTCACCAATTTGTTAATAACATCTTGGGATTATTATTATGCGAAATCAATCTTTTTCAGCACCTTTAATATACATTATATCATTTCGATTTTTATCCCATCGGAAAGTGATCGAAATTGTCCCTGAAAGACACTTTTGGCGGGACTGAACGTAGTATACATCAGGAGCCGAGAGCTTGGCGTTCTCAAGAACCTGCGTAGAAAAAAGGGATTTCGAGGGACGGTAAAGTCTGTCTTGTGAACCGACAAGACGGTAAGCGAAAGGACAAGAAAAAAAGAAAAGAGACAGTCGTAGAGACACGGAACGACAGCGGTACGCTGTTCAACTAATTTCGGGCTAATTGACACAGTATATTTACAAATGCAAGAGCGATAAAATGTTGGCCACTCAATCTCACAGTGATAACGCCGTCTACACAGAGACAAGTGCCTAAATGGATGACGATTACCCTGGGGACACTTTAGAAGCTTTTCCCCCTCACGTTGCCTAAGCGCCGGCGGTTCGAACCGCATGCCCTCTAACTACGACCATTCGCGTCTCCCATTTGTTTTTCTTATTATCCGTTTGTTTACTCTCTGCGCGTTACGCTTCATCCTCACGCGCACAGCGCACCCTTGCGGTATCGTACATATTGCCATGCCGACGAAGATAGCTTCTGAAATAATATGCGCGAAGATGAAAGGAAATCTCGCCGACAGAGAGAATTACGTTGCGAGCGATGGAATAGCGCACTCATCAATAGTCAATGCTATCTTAGAATGATTAATTACCCGCGGAAATACGATATTTCGGTTGGGAATAATTAATATAATTATCACTTGACGCTGTTTGATCATTTGATTATCAAAAGGCACCATTAGTGTGAGTCCATTTCAGAAGGTGATTTCCGAGAATGCATTAAAACATAAGTATTGCATCGAATGTTTTGGAATTTTGAGGATATAGTTTTGTATAAATTATGTATACATGATAATTTTTCTGTATGAAATATTGAAATTTTAACGCCTTTTACTTACGTCATTTTCCAAATCTCAACAAACAAACAAAATTCTCTTACTGCTGCAGTGATTGTGGCCTTAAGAGGCAGTGATACTACCCCTCCCCCCACGCAGAAATTTCGGAAGCTGTTTTTTCCCGAACAGTACGACAGATAGGTCCCGTATTTTGAAGCGATACGCGGGAGTACCGTAGAGTTCGGCTAAGCTTCTGACTCCTCATCCCGCCTTTTTTTCATCCCTGCACGTAAACGATGACTTTACGGCCGGATTTTGGGTCGTAAAACCCTATTTCACAGCCTAGGACGTTAAGTACGAAGTTTTACGGCCTAGGACGTAAAAGTATGACGTACGCATATTGGCTAAGTGCACTTCTATGGCTGGCTACGTTCTAGTATATCATGCGGCCGCTAGTCATTTTCACGAAGCTGCAGCGGTAGCCAGCAGAGCTGCAGTCAGCTGTTATCAACGTCAATTGTGCAATTTCTCCGCTGTTTGTAACACTATTTTTTTATTTTTCTCATAAATTTGTACATCATGCTGTGGCGGGGGCTTCGCCCCCCCCCCCCCCCCCCCCCCAATCCCGCCGGCTTCCCTCCCCAGCCTTGTCTGTCCGTGCGTCGTTTTTACGTGCGCGCGGGGTGAAAAAAACAGAGTTCGTCACGCGGACGTAATGCGCCACTTCCAGCCTCGTTTCGGCTCCTGCAACAACTCCACCTCGGCTGCAGAAGTGGCGCTTTACGTCCTTGTGACGAAAGGTACTATTACAATGGCGAATATGCTCGACACTCCGAATACCATTAAAATGTGTGATCGACACGGGGTTCAGGCCGAAGCCCCGGTGGGGGACTAAGGGCCCCCCCCTGCACAACACAAAAAATTTTAATTGTAAAAAATACAACAAGAAATACAAAAGAATTCACCAATATACATAAGAAACAACAGAAAATACAAAAAATAATAGCAAAAAAAGTAAATACAAAAAATAGCAAAAAAAAAACGACAGTTAATACAAAAAGAATTGTCGTGGGGCCTCTGGCGGCCAGAATTTCATTACTCCCTCCGATTACGCCCCGAGGGGGTTAATGAAACGGTACTGCGCATGCGCGGCCTATTACACATACACGTTCGTCGGTGACCAAGAATCGGTCACTTTCGACTCTATTTGCACGCGAGAAATGAGGTTATTTTCACGCAGTTGGGAAAAAAGAAATTTATTGTTCTTCACTAGTTCATTGGTAATTTTTTGATAGTTACAAAATACCCAAACTTTGTCTTATTTACCTTGAATATTTTTCATTACTCCTAAAATTACCATATTTCTTCTCTATGACTTTATAATCCGATGTTTATTTAAAAATTATAGCAACATCGAAGCTCTCTTCACTCCACTTTGTAAATTCCTGAGTCGTACCCTAGCAGATCCAGCCACGGAACAAACCACCATCGAAATCACTAGTGGTTTTCTACAAAAAGTTCACTTAGAATTTTGACAAAACCACCACGAAAACCACTACTCCGAAATTCGTTTAAATCGAGGAGTGGTGGTTTACTAGGTGGTTATGTCAAAATTCTGTCGAAACCACCACGTAAACCTCCATTCCTCGATTTAAAGGAATCTCGGAGTGGTGACTTACGTGGTGGTTTTGTCAAAATTCTACGTCAACTTTTGGCAGAAAACCACCATAGTGGAAACGACCGTGATTCTATGGTGGTTTGTGCAGTGACCGGTTTTGCTAGGGTACCTGTCACCGAAAGTTCAGAGTTTTTGAGTTGACTGTGAATTCGCGCGCATACAATAGAGACCCACGACGGTTTCTTAAGAATTTAAATTCGTTCAGGTTGGCTTACGCAGGAAACAATGTAAGGACAACTCTTTCCAGTCGAAGTTAACTATAGCATATATATAATCCATAAATTATAGTAATAAATTGTTTTTTTTTATTTTTTACTGGATGATCAATAATTGTTTGCGAATTACAAAATACCCAAACTTTTTCTTATTTTTCAATTTCCCTAAATTCCCCATATTCCTTCTCTACATCTTCATAATATGAATATATGAATTACAAAAATTATAATAAAATCGAAGCCCTCTTTATCCCACTTTGTAAATTCCCGATTCGTACCTGTCAACGGAAGTTTAGAGTCTGTAAGTTGACTGTGGATCCGCGCGCATATAATAGAGACCCACGAAGATTTCTTTGGAATTGAAATTCGTTCAGGTTGGCTTACGAGGAGTACAATGCGAAGGCAAGCGTTTCGAACCACAGTTTACTGTAGTATATATATAATCCATGAAGTATAGCATAGTGTTCACGATGTAGTGTAACACAAAACATAATGGACGCGAGGGCGAACGAGCGACGGGCCGTCTACCAGCACCATTATAGTACTGCCACTACTACTACTACTACTACTACTACATGTAAACTGAGAGTGGGTCATCCCAACGTTGAGTGTAATTGAATGCCAGGTGGTGCGTATCAAGAATGAGGGGCAGTCGTTCCGCATAGCACTATAGTGCAGTACAGTACCTTACACATGCATTCTTTAGCGAAGCTTTCAGCTCACAAGTTAAACTCGAAGGGTCCCAAAAGAGGCGCGAATCCGCTGAGAATACGAATTCGCCTGCTTGTAGGTAATCCGACTAAGATTGAATCTCAAATTTTTAATTAATTCCAAACCGGTGGCATTTCTCGGGTTTCTGACCGGTCTGGCCAGTGATCTTCTTTTTCAACCTCCAACTTCTTCGCTCGGTAATATAATTCACCGTTTTACGAATTCTGTGGGACTGAGCAGCGTCAGCGATAAAACTGGCAAGTGGACACACGCATCGCTACGCGGTAGGCGGTAGGGTTACCTTCTTCTTACGAAATCGACCATTTCTTCGTATTTTTGTGTATCCAAATGTATCTTCCAAGTCTACAAGACGTGAACATTTTTTTATTATGTTATTCTGTATCAGAAAAAAATTACAAGACGTTTCTCAATTTTGGTTTTATATTCAATTTAACGATTTTATCATTTACCGAATTCTGACAGGGTCAGATTATTTTTATTGTGAAAATACTATTTTTTTTTAAATACTGTTTTTGTACTATTCTTGAACGTTTTGATTCTGCCAATTAAAATGTATGTCAAAATAGACATTCATCGTCTCGGATTCAACGGATTAATTTTTTTTAAATCATTTACAAATATTAACAAACGAAAAAAATTCAACATTTCTGTTAAATTTTCCCAAGGTTGTATGGAGCCTGTTTTCTATGGGTAGAGTTATTTATTAACCGAAGTATAGCAAAAAATATTGTAATCACAGATACCGAAGCTTTGGGAAAAAATGAAGAGTGACGATATATCATAGTTCGTTAAAAAACCAAGTCAGACAACCAAGTCGAAGTTGCAGCGGGAAACTCGTTAGTATTGCAACCCTTCAGGTTCGTTTCGTTCGAGCACACGAGCTGATTACTTGTCAATTTGCATTCTCATGAATTGATACTTCTGTTTCGACGTTGCCGTATGTGGCCTTCACCGTGTAATGGCTGACGAATCAGTCAAGGTCACAAATCGTTGCTACGTTGGAAGTGATCGACTATGATTCTTCACTTGTCTTAGCCCATTAAGAGGACCGAGACCGACAGAAATGACGATTTTCATCCATCAGTACTTTTTATGTAGTTTCCACTGATAAATATAAGAAAAATATATCAGCTTAGGACTTCATCGGACAATATTTCTGTCAGTGTAAAATTTATCTTAGAAATAGTTTTCAGCGAAAGGTAGTTTACAGTTTTTTTTTTTAAGTTTGCGCGTAGTTCAGAACAAACCACTCAATATAATCCAGTCTACGTGGTCTCAATTTCTCCATATTACCATACGGTATCCCAGATAGAAATTTTACCGTGTCGACAAAAATGCGCCATGTACTGCAGCATTAAGCTGCATTATTAACGGCACAGCGTCCTGATGCCGGGAATGTGTCTGCAAAGTTCCAACACGAGTTGGCGTGCACAGCGTGTCGGAATTTAGCTGGCACATTACCGGCATCAGAACGCTGTGCCGTTAATAATGCAGCATAATGCTGCAGTACATGGCGCATTTTTGTCGACAAGGTAAAATGTCTATCTGGGTATGAGCGGAGAAAATATTTTTTTAGCAGTCTAAATGTGCCCATAAGACATTCATTTCGCTCGTATCGTATAGGGTAAGCCGACGAGTGAATGGACATTCGAGCAGACAAAAAAAAACCAGTAAATAGACTTTTTTATGCACGTGTCCTTATAAAAGGTGCCCACTAGACTGTCTCAGAAAAAAACTTATTTTCTTGACCTCCCACGGGATAAAATCGTAGTTCATACCATAAGATTGAACCTCGTAAAAGGGGAACCCCTTTTTACGATACGATTTTTTTTACAGGTGCCGCAAAGCATTTTTGTATTTCTCATTTGATTAACACGTAAAGCATCGACTTCTGACGTTTGAATGATGACAGAAAGTTTTCTTTGTTATAGATTTGACTGTTCTTGGGCGCAATTTGTTCACTCATTCACTGTCTATCCAATCGGCGAGTTATCGAACCTCTATGAACACATGGGACAAAGTTATACGCAATCAAATAACGAGTAATTTTTAACTAAATAAATAATGCGTCCGCGTATCCCGTAAGGGATACAACGAACCGAGCAAGACAACGCAAGCGCGTAATATCGATTGGAAAATCGACTGTAGATCTACGTCGGTACAGATGGAGCACGCGGGCCGGCCGGCTAACGAGCCGGCATCGCCATTTTATTCCGACGTCAACCGTGAATCAGAAGAGACGGAAAAGTCAGCGGTCAGGAAGTCTTGCGTAGCGTCCGTTTATTGCAACGGTAAATTTATATAAAGTAGTGTTGGAATTACGATGAGGAAATTATAATAGGTCAATGATTGTTATTCATAAAAGGACTGAAAACCGTCGAAAGATTATAATTCGACAAAGAATCGGAAAATAATAAATCGTCAAAATAGACGATAGATAAAATTTGTCAAAGGAGTTTCACGTGAGTTTCGAATAAATTCATATCTTTGCCTTGGATCGTTATTGTCTGCTTTGCATTCCTATTAATCCTGGCCGCAACCAGCTACCCAACCTGCGATTAGCCGGACAAATTAAAAGAATTATTTAAAAAAGATAGTTTATTAGTTTATCTTAAAACTAATTGGCCCCCACTAGAAACACTAAAGAATTTAAGGGTGTATGATACGTACAGTCCCGCCAAAAGTGAGTTTCAGAGACAATTTCGATCACTTCCCGATGGGATAAAAATCGGAAAAAAATTATGCATATATAACGTGCTGAAAACATTGATATCGCATAATAATAATCCCAAATTATTATTAACACATTGGTGAAAAAACAATTGTTCAACAATCAGTCAATCTAACTTTTTTTCTAATGAAAATGATGAATGGAACCGTCAATCACTTTTTTCGGGACTTTATTTATGGAAGAGAGTTAAATTTTTCGATATAAAAAAGAAATAAAATACATTTTCGAAAAAGCAGTTCATCATCGAACTATCTTAACTGATATATTTTTATTATATTCGTCAGTGCAAGCTACATAAAAAAATACTGCTGGATGAAAACCGAGTTTTTTGACTGACTCGGCTACCTTAATAGAAGTATATGAAATATAACTAAAAGAGCATCTGGCAGTATCGCAATTGCACTGCGAACGAAAGTAGTATCACAACATTGTCGTAATTGTTATAATAGCTGAAGACCGCGCTGGAGAAGGACACAAATCCGTATTCGTGCGTCATGACAATGTTATGTCCCCTCAGCGAGCAGGGTCACGTTAGGCCAACGTCACATAGTTTCTCCTTCCTCTTTCTCGTGAAATATCGCGGCGCTCGCAGCAGCATTTTTCATGGCATAAATTCTCCAAACCTCCTCGATGACAGTTATAAGTGTTTCACGGGACGAAATTAGTCGATATCCGGCTTTGGTCGTAGAGTTAATTAAGGTATCGACTAATCTATCAGCGTCAACTTATTCCAAACGATTTTATAATTCCTAGTGCTTCAATTAACAGTTTTCAGAAATTACTTACGTAACAGAATTAGTTCATAGTATATGAATACATTCACAAATCGTCAAAGTGACACGCATCGAAGTTACGGTTATAAAAAAAAATCATTTGTGTATAGGTTGAACAAACATTTATATCTACGTCGTACGGCGTAGTTTTGTTCCATTTGTTCAACCCTAGAATCTTAATCCGTGCCCTCTAGCGATTTTTGTGCATTTTTACAATATGTTTATAATATGTAATATGAAGAAAAATAATAATTTTTCCTTTTTTCTGTAAAAAAAAGTTAGTGTTACCGGAACGTAAACATTTTTTCACACGTTTTATTCGAAAGCTAACAAAAAACGACGTTTATTCGTATACATTTTTTTCAGTAACTTCAAGATTTAGAGATAACTTTACTTGCAAAAAGTCATGTTCTTAAATATTGGATTGGAAATCCGAAGAAAGTCACATCGTGAGGCTTATAGTGTCACTTTGACGTAACTAATTATCCCAGATAGACATTTTACCTTGTCGACAAAAATGCGCCATGTATTGCAGCATTATTAACGGCACAGCGTCCTGATGCCGGTAATGTGCCAGCTAAACTCCGACACGATGTGAACGCCAACGCGTGTTGGAACTTTGCAGACACATTACCGGCATCAGGACGCTGTGCCGTTAATAATGCAGCGTTATGCTGCAGTACATGGCGCATTTTTGTCGACACGGTAAAATTTCTATCTGGGATGGTTAAGACCCAAGATGGTTAAAAAAAGTGGCTGAATTTACAGCTCTTATTCAGATTTTTGTTTCTTAGACTACTTTTCTCGACGTTCTGCACGATTCTCAGTATCCTCATATAAAAATATCGAAAAAAATACTTTTTGTTCGGAGTTTTCATATCAACAATAAAACCAAAGCTTTCGAGAATTATCAAGTTTTCAAGTTCGACAAAATGGCAGATAATTTTTTTGCGAACGGAAAAGTAAACAATTCACAAAACGTACACCGATTTTTTACCACAGATTTTAATAAGTATGAAAACTTTTTTAAAAATTGGCAATAATCTTTGAGCTGTTAGATTTAATTAGCGACGAAATTTATTTGAAATACGACACGACAACGAAGAGCATTAACCTTGAGTCACGAGACTCCGGTTACATACCGAAGTTTCCGACAGCTTTATGCGAGTAATACCCTTGAAAGGCTGGCAACCCTCGAGATTGCAATCTCGCGGACGTTCCCTCGACGATAAGTCATGAAGTCGGTAACTGCGTTCAACTGGGAGTTACTCGTTTCATTGCTGGCGGCAAGTGACTGATTAACCTTACCCTCTGCACTAAAACCCTTATATCACATATATCTCGTTTCTTCTGCCTCGTTCTGCGAGAAATACTATCTTGTAGGTCCAGAGGAACGATTAAAGGGAAACGTGCAACGGGGTCAACATGATCGTGTTTTATTAATCATTATCAGGCAACTATGTACAAAGGCGTTATAGCGCGTGGTACCTCGTCTTCTTCTTCATTTTCTTTTACTTTTTCTTCATTTGTCGCGTTCCTCAACTCGAAACTCCGCCGAATTTGTCGTATTTCGCTGTATACTATCTTTATATAATAGTATTTTACGTATATCAGTAGGACAGTATACGCGGTCATACACTAGTTGGCTCGATAGTCATCGCTCCTTTAAATCGTTTCTCGTAGTCTCCAGTTATCATTATACACCGCTGTACAGAGACTACGGATAATGTTACTGGGATTTGCAGACGAGTGACCACGGTTCCACTTTTTTTGCTTTTCAACCGGACGACTTTCACGAGATTTTCCATCAAAAACTAATTTGTAATTTATAAGTAATGATTCTATGCGATTTTTTGTAAATCTTTCCATTTTTGGACGTGAATGTCTTCAGAATATCAAATTTTTCGTAAAATGTGATGTTTGCAAAAAAAAATTTAACACTTCTCGATTAAAAAAATAAAAAATTGTATTAATTAATTCTAAAATGTAAGAATTTAAACAAAAAATTGAAGATCACGGTTTGCTGGTCGATTTTTAACGAGGATAAAGCGCTGCACTCGTTAAACGACTACCGATTTTTAAAAACGATATCTACAATTTTTACGCTTTAATTTACCGTTTAGAATAGAAATAAAATTGTTCAATAAACGCTAATTTTCCAAAAGATTAATTTCGTAGGCTTTTTCCAAAATTTTCCACAGAATAAGCGATAGTATTGCTCATTTCCAAAAAGATGATTTTGGTAAGTTTGTTTCTTGGATAAGCAATAGTATTGATTAGTCCAATGATGAAGAATTACAGCTTATCACATTTATTAGAAGACGTTTTTAAGATTCGTCGTCCCGATTTTCTTATAGAACGGCTAAAAATGTTACAAAAACACTTTTAAAAATATATCACTTATTTGTCTAGTCTGAAAAGCTGAAACCTTTGGAACTATCGATCGTAAGTCGCTCGTCTGGTAGTAAGTATTGGGGCTTTCGCGCTTACAGCTCCTCTGTTTATAGAAATCGACGAAATGCGGCAGATTTTCGTGGCATTGTTCATTTGCCATTCTCTGTCAAATATTCGCTACACTACTCCGATCTACGAGGGCATTTAGTACTTTATAATAGAGAAGCGCTTATCGGCGGTGTGCGCATAAGGAAAAAAGAGCGGTAATGGCGGTAACCGGGCACCAAAATCGCTCATCCCTGCTTATTTACATTGCGAATTTGCAGCAGAAATTCTACGCTGTTATTGTTATTATCATCATTATCATCATCACCATCATCTTCATCTGTACGTCCTATTATTATAATATATGTACATTTTATCGTCAGCTCAACTCAGCGTCGTCAACGTTGATCGAGCCAAAAAGTTTTCGTATTCTTATTCTACAACATTTTTTGTGTTTCTTATTGTAATCGAAGTCGCGAAACTCCTCCGTGCGTCTTCTTCGTTCGCTCGAGTTTTCAGCTCATGTTTAGCGTCGCGCCCACGAATTCCCTCTCGTTTCAAAATTATGCATCGCGCATAATATACGAACCGGAGTTGAAACCATCCCATTACTTTCAAATTTATTACATTCTTTATTATTCGCCATAAAAAAATGATTGTTAATTTTTTTTAGGTATTTTACATTTTGTTGAGAAAATATATGAAGTTTTTGTATGAACTAAATAAATTATATTTTTCCAAATGGATTATTTTAAAAATGCAATAAAAAAAAAGAAAATGCCTAAAAGAGACGGCGCTTTTCCCATTACCTTGCCTTTCTTGGATGCTTTGCATGAATTATTTTTTTTTTTTTAAATCTTTAATACAATACATGTGGATTTTTATTTCAATAGATTAATTCGAGAAAACCAATTGTTTGAAAATTATTGATGGTCTTGATAAAAAAAAATTGTAATGGGATTGTCACATCGCCGAAACGAACCTACGAATTTAGTCGCGGAAGATAAAGCGACGACTGCAGAGAGCTTTCGCATATGATAGACAAGGAAAGCGCGAAAGCGGCTGCTCATCTCTTTCTGCACGGCTGAACAACGAGTGCGTTAAGCTATTATTACGATTGGACTGTTGAAGGCAGCGTGCGTTAAAGAGATTTCGCAATGAAAGACAGAATGAAAATTGCACGATATCGGCGAGCTCCGAGCAACGAACGAATGACGAAGCGGGACGGGAATTTAGTCGCAAACTCGCGACCATTCTTCGATCTTCATTATCAGACGCGAGCTGCAGTTTTTGTTAGAGATCGTAACCGTTAACGAACTCCATCTCGGACAGTCATCTGCGCGGTTCCGAAGCGTACGCCGTTATGGAACTGTCAACGCTACCCGCAGCAAGGATCACGCGGTGGGGGTGGAAACTCAAACAGCCCACTGGACCTATTCTCGTGCCCATGAAACCCTCGTGGAATTTTATCGTGTTTAGTTGCTGGCCTGAAGTGTTGTACACGCTTATGCAGTGATTCATCGAGCCACTGTGAAGGAATTTGCAAGTTTTAGTTGTTGGAACATTGTATGTAGGAATAGTTTTCTGCATGAAGTGATAAATGAAATTTCAGGTACAATTGTGATGTAAAATTATAATCCTATTTTTCCGTTTACTATACTATTTGCATCGCACTTGCTTATTGAATTTGTGCAGCAGCTTATGCATGAGAAATTTGAGTGCTTACAATTTCAAGTAGGTTTTTTTCAGTGCACATTCCTTTCTTTCTTCACATCTTCTATTCATTGGAAAAAAAAAAAATTTCGTTTTCTGAAATTTCATGGACATTGACTTCATAACTTTGGGAGATTTAAGCAATGCTTTGAAAAATAAATAAAAGATCAAACATTTCCATTTCTAGAATTCTTTTTCCGTGAAAATAAATTCTCACCGCAGGAATTCAAAAGTCTAATCATCTTATCATAAGCAATAGTAACTTGATAAAAACGTATAATCATTTTGAAATGATTGATAATATGATTTTGTTTCCCATAAACTGAAGGGACTCACAGATTTAGTTGAAATTTACTATCATAAGATGGAGCTATATTTCTGTTTTCAAAATTGTTCTTAGTATTAAAGCTTTTAAACCGACTACAGTTAATTTCGCAATCGACGGAAAATTTACGTAGGCCAAACCACTGAAAGCAAAAAATTTTCTAAAAAAGGCTACATTAAAACCGGTATATACATTTTTTCTAGAATATTTGAATTCATTTTGCTTTCAAAATCTTAAGAAAACGATTTTCCGCAAACTCCGATTAGCTATGACATTACGTTTTGTTTGCCCAATTTTTTCTTTACTTTTTTTTCTTTACTTTCAACGATCTCGCGTAGTAACAAAAGAAAAATGGAACATTCGAAAAATCACAATCGAAATGTACGTGAAAATGTTCAAAATTCAATTGTCCAAATATTGTTAAGATTTCTAAGATTCACTAATTTGGAAGACTTTGTGAGAACGTTGGAAACACGTAAATTGATACTGTTTGCTTTTAAAACTCCAATTGTAAATTGAGTAATTGTGGAAGAAGAAACACTCACCAGGCGAAATTATTGGCATCGTCGTGAACCGCAAAGGAAGTGATGCCCTGCGAGGTTTGTACAGTGCTCACCGACGAGTTTTTCCGAAGATCGAAGATTTTGACGTCACCGGCGGAAGATGCGGTGATGAGACGCGGAGGGTGAACACCACTTTTGAGGAATTTCGCGCCTAGCACCCAGGAATTGTGTTCGCGCCAGGTCATCACTCGCGCTTCGATAGGCGGAAGTCTACGGTCAAAAAGACGAACGGAACCGTCACCACATCCGAGCGCCATCATCGAACCGGAATCGTCGGTGTCTAAACACGTAGCGCAACAATCGGCACCCGTTGGAACGTCTTGTTTCTTCAGTTCGGTTTGCGCGTCCCAGAGTCTGACAATTCGAACGTCTCCGGTAACCGCGAGCGTCAAGGATCTTTGCTCCCAGCTCGTCACCAAACCAGCGGATACTGGAGTCGAAAAAGATATGTATCTGATAAAATTATCATCGCAATTTCAGGAATTTAGGATATTGACAGTAAAATTCTATAGTCACAAAAAATTTCATTTATGAGGCATTCTCCACGAGCGCGGCCACTTTTTTGTCGACCCTCTCGAATCTGTTTGATGATTGGTCAAATGTTAGTACTAGTCATAAGTACTCTCTATGAAATTATTCAGATTTTTTTATCTACTCGTTTCGGAAATGAATTTTGTTTTCTCAAGTCCGTATGTCTTGGAAGATTGAAGTTTGGCAAAAAAATGTAGAAACAAAAAAGTTGTGTTTTTCCATGAACTATTTAATTTGGAGTGAGATTCATTAGGTATCTCTTTTTTCAAAAGTTCATGGATGATAAATGCGAAATTCATTGATAGCGGTTGAAACATACTCTGATTCGTCGGTGGTGTCGTCAGACCCACTGACATTAGGACCAAGTTCATGCATTGAATTTGTTTGTTCATGTCAGATGTCAAAACTGACGGAAAAAGACTTGGGCGCTTAAGCGCCCGTGTCGGCTAATCCTAGTGCAACTAAAAAAGCCATTGCTACCCAAAGAAATCGAAAAAAAAAAAAAATTTCTCTCAATGCGACACTTTTCATTTCGCTGTAGATTTTGCATAATATTTGGTACGATATTCAGAGCGTATAAAAAAAATTGGCATTGCGGAACTCGGAAATCTTGACAGCTAAAAAAAATATTTTACAGAGAATTCGATTAATACATGTGTATTAATTGATCATTGATTAATTAGTATATAATCGTACTTTATTAATTACTCCAATTTTCTGTAAGATTTTTCAGCTGTCAAGATTTTCGAGGTCCAGAAAAGAAATTAATAACTGGTATAAATATAATTTGCTGTCTGAAATCGTAAAAAATTATCTGTCATTTTATGTCGGAATGCTTCAAATATAGCCGATAGACACAATAAAATAATTTGAAAAATTTATATTGATTATCTTACGTGTAGAGCCTTTGGGAGCGGGTTGCACGTCGGCTAGCGCTTGCCAAGCAGTTAAGAGCGTCGGATCTCTTCCCAACATATTGCAGTAGTTTTTCCAGATGCGTACAGATCCATCATCGGATCCGGCCATTAGCAGTGAAACATCATGCGAATTGATAAATTCCAAAGCGGTAACTCTGGAGGGTTTGTTGCCTCGACTCGTGCAATAGGTGAGTTTCGAGCCGGTTTGCCAGTCCCATATCCCGAAGGAATCCTTTGCGGCAACCGCGAGGTGAGGATCGAAAGGATGGAAGACCAGAACTTCCGGTGGCTGTGGAATTCTCGTGTGAAAAACCTGGGATTCGATTCTCGAGTGAACAGCTTTGTGTTGTTCCTCACGAGCGTCTCGTCTCTGTCTCTTGTTCCTCAAATATCGCCATTGTCGCTCGTAATGCGCTCGGCTTTCCACGTCGCTCGTCGACTCCGTCTCGTTTTCGAAAGTAACAGGTTGTGCAAACTGCGCGCAACTCCATTCGACGAATTGCGCGGTTATCAATGGATTCTTCGTACCCGGAAGCTCGTCCGCCTCCTCCGATATCTGAAATTCATAAGAGTTTACATATTTTTATAAACTTGGTTTTGGCAATTTTGTGCGATATCAAACAGTTTTCAAAGGAGTTCGCGTACTGTAGCCGCCTTGGGTATCCTCGCTCGTAAACCGTGCGACGGTACTCTTGAAGCACGTAAGAGGTCCGTGGTTGAATTTACTGTCGGAGGGGACTCGCCCCTTCCCAGATAACTTACACGATTGGAGGGCGAAGGCGGAAGCGATAACGACGATGATCTCGTCTCGGTTACTTCTTTTGGTGTCGATGATTCTTTCACCTGCAAGAAAATATTTTCCCATGTACTAAATACCTAGAAAGAATCATATCAATTTGGAAAAAGGAGGAAAAATCACAACGGAAAAAGATATTTGTTAAAGAATTTCTTTTAAAACCTGTTCATGTCTATCTTTTAGATTTTGTTATTATTCACAAACAACGTTATTGATATCTTCATAAATGATTTGATTTATCTATTTTTTTTTCAGATTTTTTTGCTTGTCGCAAAATACGCGAATCGTAACAAAATGCAAAGTTTAGTTGTGCATGAATATATGAAGTACTCTTCGACAGAGTTTCTTCGAAATTTCTATGTACTGTTTAATTTATCCGACAAATGTTGACCGGACCATTGCGAAATTTATTAACGAATTCGCCGACATTTTTCCATTACATTATGCATGGTATGCATAAATTATGATAGAATTTCATATTTCAGGGTTTTTTTTAGATTACGAATTTTTATTTTTTTGAAAATATGCTACAGACTCCTGAAACATTATTTTAAATCATAATCAATTTTTATTTCAAACATCTGATCGGTTTTATCGGTTGGATCTCGTGTAATTTTTCACACAACACGCTGATTTTCCTTAAAACATTTGAAAGTTTCAATGAGAAAATGAGAAAAAAATTCGAATTTTGAAAAAAATCATGACAAAATCGATAAGTCTAAAAAAATAGCAAGACAATTAACTAAGTTCACATATCGTTAGAGCAATATACAAGATAAATTACTTTAAAAAACAATAACGAAAGGGTGTATGTTGAATTACCTGGTTGCGTATATAATTCGTGACTTTTTGCGACATGGTAGCAACTGCGGGGTGAGGATCATTATCAAGACTGCACAATCCATGCCACAGTTTCATGTAGACGCTGCCATACGAAAGACTCGGCAGATTTCCCAATGAACTATGACCTGCGAGCAAAATACGTAAGTAAAATGAATTACATGAGTTTTTTTATGTCGTACTATTTAAATTATGATTTGTGCGATAAAAAAATGGACTGAAGTGCGATTATTCGATCGACTGCGATCGAGCATGCAGTTACAAATCGTTTTTGTTTCATTACCGAGGGATTCGCAGGGTTTCCTCACGAACTCCCAATTATTTCCTGTGTCCACGATGGAACATTCGAAAAATCTTGATTATAGTAAAAAACATATGATCGTGACATTCTTTAGCTGTTAAAGATACTCGAATTTTCGTTTTTTTTTCTTTTACCTAAACTGCTGATCGACGAGGAAGACGAAACTCTTTTGATTCGATCCTGACCAAAACCGTCGATACTATCGCCCGCATATGTGTTATTGGGTCCGAGTATTTTAAGCCTGTCCCGCGATCCAATTCGTCTCATACCACTGAACGGCGACAGCGTCTCCACAACGAGATCCTTACGGCTATTTTCTTCTGCGAATGCCAGTGTTACGAAGGAATTTTCAAAGTGTAGAACCATCCATTGCAGTGCAACTACCAGCTCCTAAACAACCATATACACGAATAATTAATAACCATAATAAATACGTATATTCGATGTTTATGGAACTATGAAATATCGCTATTTCGATTCTAATGCTATTTCTATTAATTAAGAAAACCTATTATTTATTTACAAATTTTTTATCAGTACATTGGTTAATTTATATCCGACTGAAATAATATTCATTGTTTATGAAAATCTATTTCCTAAGAGATTAAGAAAAAAAACTAGCCTTTTATCATTTGATCCGAAAAAAAAAAATGATATCCATAATCAATAAAACAGAATAAATAAAAGTTTCCTAATCAACTTAAGTGAAAGAATGGCATTTCCTGGCCTCCGACGATTCTTTTCGTCGAGGACTTATTTCAGAATGCCTATTACTTTCATTCTTGTCTGAGCAAAACAGCGATAGTTACAGAGAAGAGTACAAAACTTTCGGTAAAGAGTGTAAATAGGTGTTGCATTTTTTAAACTCACTTTTCTGACTAGTGGACTCATGTCGTGACTCACAGTATTAATGAGCGTCATCGCTATGATCTGATCGATGTTATTTGCGTGTTCGCTTCGTTTTGTAACGCTGTTGATGAACGTGCCAAGCGCGTAAACGCTGGCAGCTCGCACCTGTCGATTGAATTTGCGATTACATTTAGTTTTTACAAGCCTAGAAAATAGAACATGTTTTCCTCGAACTTTTTCAGTATTTTATGTACCTCGGGTATGGGATCTTGAAGCAATGTGTAAAGCTTCTCGTGAGCAATGTCCCTGACACCGCACCATCTTGCTTTGTCGTAATTGTGCCACAATCTCGCAAGACACAGGCAAAGCCACTGTCGCAGTAATGGATTCGTGTCTGCTAGCTGCTCCAGACATATCGAGACTAGACTTCCCTGCAAAGCAACTTCCTGACCCGCTGGATAATTGTTCACAACACTTGCCAGAACAAAAGCCGCCAAAGTTCTGTGTTCACTCTAAAAAAAAACCCAACCCATATTTAAATGCGTTCTAATTCAGTCATTTGTTTAATCTCTAAGTGAAGGGAAATATCAGAAAGTTAGACAATTATGATAAAAATAAACACACAGTGCACTACACGAAATATGCACAGTGCGCTTTGTGGTAAAGCAAGATAATAATAATTTCAGTCAAAACAATGAAATCGGAGTAGAATTCAACTTCCGCGAATAAATTTTTTTTTAATAACTAGAAAAATTCGAAATCAGAGTTTCTATAATGAAGTATGTCACTTAATGACGCTTGTCAAGGCCAAAAGTTCAAACTTCGGGAAAAACGAGATCGGTGTCGTTTATTCGACATTTTTTTAAAATCACTGCAAAAAAGTATGAAAAGCGTGTTTTCTGTGGTTAAATATACAATTGGAGAACGATGGTGATGGACAAAAGTCTTCCGCACTAACGATTTACGTATAATAAAGGCATCATTAATACTACATTAATACAAGAGGATATGCCCAAATCTTTCTTAAAGAATTGTACCGTATCAGATAGCCAAAAAGGTAGGTTTTTGTATTTTTTTTTTCTCTAAAAATTGTAATTTTATATTTCTATAGGAGTTTGGTATTTGGAAAAGTCACATCTGAAAAAAACTCGTTAATTTTCTTGTGTGAAAGTATATCATCATAACAGAGTTACGGCGTTTTTCTCGAAACTACGTTTTGATAGCCGGTGACCACAATATCTAAAAAATCATGGCACCACTCAACTTTAAATATTATGAACATCATCTACATAGCATAGAAAAGCAGTGCACTAACGAAAATTTTTATTTACAACTGCAGTCATTTTTCATTCATGGAAATAGAGCAATTTTGCATAAGATATCGATTCTTTCATTTTAGACTGCGGCCAATTTTTCAGTCAATATTTTGTTAAAATCCTTCAAACGAGCACTAAATTATTTCATGCAAAAACTAAACGCGTTAAATCTTCTTTATTTGTAATATTTTTTTTTCTCGTGGTCAAGGCGAACGTCGTTTATTTAAACAGCGGTCTGCAAAAATGATAGTTTCTCCGTCCTTAAAAAATACTAAGCGATAAAGAAATTATGAAAGATCCTTAAGGCCTTGAATGTAAAAAAATCTTAACCTCTGCACACGTTTTGCCGAAAAAATTCACAATTCCTTTTTTTCTGGCCCCGAACTCTTTAGAAACGATATAGCACATCAAGGATCGATATATCGAAATGCTGTATTCAATGTATAAGCCTCCTGATTGGCTAGTGATCCCTAACACCATTCCAATATCATGATCGTTGCAGAGACTAATTTGATGAAATTACCTGCATCGTAGTATCTTGCAGAACGGATAAGAAGTATTTATGACCATTGTCCCGGACGAGATCTCCTTGACAAGTCTGCGAAGCCACAAAAAAATCCGGGAATATTATATTTCAAGAAAGATCTATATTAATCAAAATTTCAAAGAAAAAATATAAAAATTGTACTAAAAATGAAACTCACGCTGTCTACCGCCAAAATCTTCGCCCATATGAATACTAACAGAGGCCGAAGTTCCCTCGCATTGCTCTGTAGAAGTTTGAGAACGTAGGGAAAGATTCCGACACTCAGCGCCAAATTTACAGCCCACGGTCCCAAATCCAAGAAACGGCCGAGAAGAGCGAGCGCTCTGAGTCTGTGAACTTGACTGAGTAGAACCTGCAGGACTATCGGCAATTGTTCCGGTGGATTTCGGTTTTTCGAGCCCAAAGTCAACCAAACTTCGAAGGCTGTAAGTTGCTCCTCGAAGAAAGGGGAATGTATGAAAGGCTCTTTGGTTTCCAGAATAGACGGCAGTTGGGCGAGGCACAAATCGAGAGCGAGGTCCCACGCTTGCCACATTGGGTGCTAAAAATTTTAACAACCGTTATTTCACATTTTCAAAATTTCGAAAAACTGTTTTTTTGTTTTGTTTTTATACGCAAGAAAATAAAATATAATAACCTGATAAGTCGGTGGAAGCTTCGGAAACGAAACTGGAGTGCAATCGTAGGAACGAAGTATTCTCTCTGCCAGTAGGAAATTTCTGAATAAGCTAGCGACTAACAAATCTTGCCTAAACAGTCTTTGGAATAGATCTGAAAAATAAAAATGAAACCTGATTAATTTCTGGAAATAAAAACTGGAGATTTTTCTTGTGGTTTGTTAAACGTACCCCGAGGTAATGTGTTCCACGCTATCGTGTCAGTGATTGCGGTAAAAATCCAGTTTAGCTCTCCAAGCATCGTCCTTCTATCCGTCAGCTGGCCGGGAATTCTGAATAAAGTACGCATGACGTAAAATCTCCTTTTCATCTTATAAAGATTTAAAAAACAAGGCTATTTAGCAGCTTACTTTTCTATAATATCCAGCGATATTTTTGGAACTAGCTTCGAAGTATTCTGCATCACAAACCTTAATAAAGAAAAACCAATTATAAGCTCAAAATTTCGGTGTTTTTCTGAAAAATATTTCTGCTACCGACATTTGAAAAACCGGTGCCATATTCTCATAAATATGTTATTTTCGAAATTCAGTTCGTTACCAGCGTAATGCAATTCTTATGGGTGTTGTGAGGCAGGAGGTGAATATATCGGCCGGTAAATCAGGATTCATCGGTAGTATTTGATTAGCTGCACAGGCCGCAAGTTGAATACAGTGTTTGTAGGAAGACGTCGCGACCCCGGCGACTCCACTGGCGCGATTTTGCTGTACAGCTTGTTTCTCGTTCTAACAAAGAAATATCCTTATTTCCAGACCATCTTTAAAGCTCACAAAAAAGTTTTATGACTCTCACGATTTTTTTTTTTTCCAGTGATAGAGCAAACCTCTGTTACACATTTATATGCAGGCGATCACAATGATTGAACAAAAAAACGAGGAAGAATATTACACAAATAAAACGTAACAAGTTGTTATATTCTATTCTGCGCTGTGATATAACTTATTCACGGCTTTTATGGAGAACTCAAAAAGATTTATTCTATTTTTGCGGAAGATAGAGGAAACTTTGCATGGAATTGAAATAATTGACGAAGCACTGTGCAGAGTACGACTTTGCATCCTTATTTTAAATACATTTAAAAGTCTCAAATTTATAGAAATTCGAGTCATGAAGAACTAAAATTTCGTAACACATTGTGGAAAACGTAATTTGGAAAAAAATTCGACGTTTTTTTCAAAATTTGTAAATTCTTATAAAAATGAAATGCGTTAAGCAATTGTTATGAAATTCATACTAATCGAAATTAGCTAGCACATCTTGTTTAAATTAGAGCTGATTCAGTCAACGCGCACACACACGCACGCACACGCACACACGCACGCGCGCAAATTCAAAAAACATACATTCGGACAATTTTTCTAAATCACTTTTCTAGACGTTCCAGACCATTCTGCCCGTTTTGACAAAAAAATCGCGAAAAGATGTTTTTTAATGGAAACAAACCTTCCTTTATAAGGAAGCAAACCTTCCTTTATGAGGAAGCAAAATGAATGAAGAAACTACTGCATAATGAAATGCATCTTCCCCTAAAGCTTGAAATGATAATATCTATACGCAAAATGGACAATGATCATCTTAAAAAATTGCTCCTTGTAAAGTGAATGTGCTCGAATTTTTGTTCATTGTCATGAAAATTACAGTTGCATAATTATATGGATATCTTACCTCGTACTCCTTCTCGTGTTGCTCGGCAAATTGTTGAAAGGATTCAACGATAATTCCGGCGTTCGAGCAGTCATAGACGTAGATGCTCGGCGCTCCCATCCACGTCTGCAGGTCGTAGACTGACAGTGGAATGTACTGTGTATAAGTTCTGTTGAAAACCCATATCTCGCCGTTGCTCGTAGGTTTCGGCACACCATGACCGTTGTAATGAAACAGAACTCGCTCCTCTTTAGCATTGCGTCGCAGCGATGTGCACAGCTTCTTCACTTCCTCGACTGTGGGATCGAGACTCTGCTTATAGCGAGCACGTGGCTGCCATCGTTCGTATTGCTTTTGCAAATTTGAACCTATTATTTCTAGAGCTTTCGTAGGGCTCATAGAAAGAGGGTCTGTAACAGTAAAATCATATAAGTGTGAAGGGACATTCAAAGTAGTATGCGTTCGGCGAATGCGCGATATTTTCGCCCGTTCAGAATTGCGAAAATGCCAGATATCAGCATTGGAGGAACAGATTTCTTTGCGAAAAGTCTCATTAGAAAGAAAAAAAAATTGAACCTGATAATTTTCGTTCGTGACCTGTGGCCAGAGATAATTCGAGTTGCAATTTGAAAAAAGCGATGAGTGGTCACCTTCGGAATATATAAAGTAGCGGTGGCGCTCGTCGAGTCAGGAGTAAAGTCCAGTCAAGATCAGGCATGTGAATGCATTATTAATTTTCCTTTTTAACTTGGCGGCGCGTCGCGATTGCAACTCTTGATAGAAAAAATTTAAGGTAATATTCAAAAACTATTTGAACCAAATTAAATGGTTGAGCCATTGCACATTATTAATTATGTATAATTTTACAAGTTTAAAAAAAGTGTTACTTGAAACAGCAAAGAATAATATAATATTTTGAATAATAATAATGCAGTATGTTTTTATGAATTGGTAAAAAAATAGCATCACTTGAAATTCTATTAAAAAATGGTTTTTCTCAATAAATTGTTTGATTTCTTTCAGGAATCACTTTTGAGTAAGCTGATCATTTTGAAATTTGAGTTTTTCATTTTTGGGAGAATTGCATGTGGCACTTGACAAGTTTCAAGATTTGTGAAACTACAATTTTGTAAAAATGTTCAAAAATCGTTTAAAAAACGAGAATTTAAGTATGATTGAAGAAGCGTAGAAAATTTATATGAATTTAGAAAAGTATTTAAAATTTTTTTAAATGAATGCAAAGTACTTTGATAGTCTTAATTAACTTTGATCACCTTTATGTAAAAATTTGTTGGTAATTAATATATTAATCATTCTTGAGCATTGTTATTCTATAAAATTCATGGCCTTAGTATCTTCAATCTTCATCATATTATATAGGTATCATGATTGCATATTGCTTCGTTCACATGTTTAACTTCGGATTGATTTCTGAAGTTTTGCCGCAATTAAAATGATTCTATTAATTTGTTCAATTATTACAAAATTCATAAAACTGAAAATTTTATATCATTTTTCACTAAATTATACATATATTATGGCTGAATATTAATCTATTCATATGCTTAATTTGAGCTTGCTAACTGAAATAAGATTTTGACACAGTTAATGCCATAACATTAATTTTTTGAAAAATTCAACATTCTATGAAATCTGGATCACTCTACCGATTCAGGCCAAATTTAATACCAAGTAACATCAAGTGCAAATGCTCTTGTGGAGAAATTTTTAGCATGATTGATTAATCTCCAGAAAAATTAGAATGCCTATGGCCTTTTCCGAAAAATTAAAAAAGCTACGAAATTTGCATCTCATTATAAATTCAGTCTACAGTTGCAACAATTAAAGAGGACCTGCCGCTCTAGTTGTGTACCAAATCTGAGCTTGATAGCTTAAGTAATTCTTGAGTTATGAGCATTTAAATTTTTTAAATTGTATACACACACACATACATATATACGGACACTTTTAACAGACCACTCTTTTAAATTTTTCTCGATTATTCTGAGTGTTCTGACATTAAATCTCAAAATTTCTTTTTTCATGAACACAAAGTTTCCTCTACGAGGAAGCAAAATTATTATTATGTATGATCATATACTCTTTATTATTATTTGGTTGCCACAATTCCGAACATTGTTCAACGAACTTCGTATTCTCAATATCTAGAATACCATTCTTTTTTTTTTTTTTAAAAAGAATGACTTATTGCACAATACTGAAGACATTGAAAGACATTGAAATCTAATCAAATTTGTGTTTGTGAATGCGGTCTTGAATTTTCCATAAATCACTATTAACACCGTTGGCAAAACAAATTAATAGATTAACAATAATATTCCCATTAAAAAAATAACAATTCTTATCGATGACCATTGATTGTCCTAACCAAAAGAACAAACTATCCTTATTATTATTATTATCACTATTATTATTAGTCCAAAAATCGATTTCCCTTCGATTGCTAAGCCGATTGAATCCGCTTATAAAAATTTCCCACAAATTTTCAAACAGTCGATAGATCCATCGATAAGCACTTGGGCCTGCCGTCAGATGTCGCTCTAGCCGCTGCATCGTCCTAACCTCAAAACCCGCATTACATAACATCGATGGCAAGATTGACGAGCCTGTGGGACACGCGATAAAAGGCCCGAGCGAGTAAAATGGTAAATAAAGCATGAATTACCGATCCAGCACTCGAATCGTGCGCAGGGTTGAGTCTTAACGATATCCGGAGGGTCGACACCGACGTTTAGACACAGCACGAGGGCAACGCTCACGGTTTTCATCTGAAAACAAATCCACAACCCTGTAATCCTAAATGCGACATAACGAAAGCTGCAGAACATCGCAGCGTATATCGATTGACTTTGATTTTGAGATGCTTGGGTTTAAAGAAGAAAAAAATGACGACATTTCTATCTTCCATTATTTGGAAAAGCGCTCGTTTTTTTTTTTAAGCAAATTCAATTGAAAGAAAGCGGAAGTTGTTTGGTTGAGAGCTTTTCGGCCCACGAGGCTAACCCGTTCTTTCATACGCCAGGACTGGTTAACGCAGTTGACACCCTCGATGACCGCCGTGTGTCGGGATCGATTGAAAGCGATTGGCAGCCGCCAATCCTCGTTGTCAATTTTTTCGATATCCTCGTCAGTGTCACGGCGTGGTTTTACGGCCACGATTGTCGTAGCCCTGGCGGTAGCCGTCATCGTCGTGACCGCCGCGGCTGTCGCGACCATTGAGAGATTCGCTGCGGCCGCTCCGGCCCCCCCGGACATATCGCACGATTGTCACTTCGTCCGGGGTTGACGGAAGCTGCAATTGTTCCTAAAGGAACTCACGAGTTTTCCTCGACCATCTGTAATACTATTCGACACTCGCGAATCGCACGACGATTACGATTTTTTCACTATTACGCTTTTTCTCCTTTCGCCTTTTTTTGTTCTTTTTCTACTTATGCACGGCCGCGATGCTCAGACGTAGGAACGCACACACTATCTTCGCATCGGAAATATCGCACTGCAGTAGCGACTGGTGTATAGCAACCAATCTCGGGCTCTCGACTTGTGGGAACTTCGCTTTTTCCGACGCATCCCTGACTTACCGATTGGCTTACATTCCTCGACGAGGAGAAACACTCCGGTGATTAGATATAACCGAGGCTACTTGACAGACTATAATAATGATGATAATCTTATCGTTGATTGAGGGTTCATAGATAGGTCGCTGTTTGCCTAAGAAACATAGGGCTTCATTATCGATGTTTGTACGTATTATTGTTAGCAATTATTTGGTCAGATTTATTGAGTTTGCACTATAAAGAGAAAAAAAATCTATGATGTTATATATTTGTGAAAATGAAGGAAAGATGTTGTGCAATTCGTTCATAGGTTGTTGGACAAATTCGAGAATTTTTTTTAGTTCATGAAATTGGTAGTTTGAGGTTTTGAATATTTTAAATGTGAAATTCATTCTAGCGTTCTTAAGGCTTGAGAAAATAATCCAAAACTTTGCATATAATGATAATATTATCATATTAATAAAAATTAAATATTAAATAAATTAAAAAGTGACAACAAGTTTTTCCTAATTAAAGCTGCGAATTAGAACTTTGTAAATTGCTTCCTGATTATTTTTTGAAAGGAACATTTGAAAAGGAACTGGATTTTTTGAGGTCAAGGGATAGATCCAGATTGGAACGATGTGGATTGACCCATATACATGAATGGATACATACGGACATTATTTCTAGACCGTTGTTTTCGATATTTTGATCTATTCTATAAGTTTACATGCAAATATCGAAAAACAAATTGTCATAAAAACAAAACAACTTTTATGAGAAAGCATAATCATATTCATTCAAGATAATATTTTTTTCTCAGCTTTGCTAAACGCTTGACAGACTATTTTTCCATTGATTTATTTATCAACAATATTTAAGTATTATCTAAAATCAATATGCATAAACAATTTGTTCACATTTTCAACTAATTTTCACAGCTCTTCACGGGTTTATAATTGCTGCCAAATGATCATTGAATGTATAATATTTATTTCTAAGGAATAAAAGGTCCGAATCGTTTGTTAAAAATACTTGGAAGGTTTATTAATATCCTCGATTACACGTATATTTATTCCCACTTTCAATAATCAGCAGTTCATATTTACATAAATTATTATTGGCGTGTATATATAATAATATATAATATATATATCATTGTATTTAAGCACTTGCTGACTCTTTAGTTTCTCTCGTACAGAACGTCTTACAGCACTTATACATATACATTAATAACTCGTCTGGGATCGGGAAGAAAGCGAGTGTGACAAATGTAGATGACGTTACAGTAGGTGCGTGTATTCTCACTCAATTAATTTTTGTTCGTTTTCGTTTATTTTATTTATTTTTTTTTTCGTTCTATCGCAGCGTTGTTGCGTATCACTTTCACAGCCTATACAAAGTGCACTATGTACAATATTAAATTCTTTCGTTTCCTTAATTTCCTTTCGTTAAATGGAATATAGATTGCAGTTCGGAGTTCTTTTTTTTAAATGTGAGCTGTCGTTTCCCGGGTATACTCGTATAATTTGCAAGGCCTTGTAAGAGCCTCTCTATACTTAATGTTGAATCTTTATCTACAAATACTAACGAGCTGGGCGCATCCTCGTGAGCTTTTTCGCTTTGATTTCCTTGTTATTTCAGTACACCACAACTCATAGATCGTTTCCTGTATTTTATTGTGTGGATGGATTGACGTCATTCGGTCATTGGTCGATTCCTCGTACTTGTCCGCATCCTTCGCGCCACTGAGCATTTTCCGGGTTAAGTTGTTTGTATCCCTAAAAATGAAGAAAAACGTTTGTCAATTACGAGTATGTTCTACACTTGGGTGGTTAAAAAAACGCTTTTTCTTTCGCTAGAGATGCATACGGCTATTTTTTGCGTCACAGAAAAAGGATCATAACTCAAATGTTTGTTTATAATTGCGCTGCGAATTTCCATAACGTCAAAGAAGGGTTATTTTCGACAATTTTAAAATGCATTTACCGCACAAATCCGTAACTAATGTTAGCATTGGAAATTTGACGGCAATACGAGTTTTCTTGACACTAAAAATTCGCGGATCGGGACGGGAAATATTATATGCGTTGATTTATTCTCCTTTGACAGAGAAAAAATTCTTGACGAGCATTTCCACCGAAAAAAAAAATGTTTTTAACTGACCCACTTTGCACGGTCTCAACAATAGGATTTTCTTACGCATGCAGTTATTGGCAAAGTCGTATGTTGTGTTAGAAATATCATGCTTGGGAATTGATTATCAATAAAAAAAGTGAAATAACTTATCGCTTTGTTATCTTGCCTATTATGACTAACGACAGAACTGAAAAATAAAAGAATTCTAAATTTGTTGCGATCAAGATTTTATATTTATAAATATTTTTTTCCCATTTTTCGATTTCCAGAATCGTCGTTCAAAAAGTTCTTCAGTGCTGTAACTCGTTAGTTCAAATAAACTCAATTGTTTTATTGAAAACAATATAGAAATTATTATTTTAAGTTTCGCGTAATTGATTTTTGTTGACCAAATTCTACGTTGCGTGTACGGTGCACATGTGCTATTGGGTTTTGTTGACGAACAAATGGACGGACGGACTAGTTGAAACGAAAAAAAAAGTGACTTTACTGCTTGTGCTTCAGTAATGTAAAAGCGGCTGATCGATCAGTTTAGTTTTCGCATTCGGAATGCGCTCGTCGTTCATGCTTCCGTAGTACGATCTGCGTGTTGTGTTAATCCTGAATCCGCTGGGTCTTACACTGTTATTGAACGAGTCTCGCAGTCTTTCCGTAAAAGTTTTGTACTCCATTTCCGGATTGGTTTGTCCAAAATCAAAGTCCGCGACCTCAACGGTGTATCTCGCTCTGCTTTGGATGTAGTACGCAACCCCGAAGATAACGAGCACGATGGCAACCAAAGAACAAGATACAGGAACAACGATGACCGACAATTGCGGTTTTTTTATCGCTAAAAGAGAAAACACGGTTTCATCAATGGTTTACAAATGACAGAACAATTGGAGGCACACGAATGTGCGTTTGCTTACTGTTTAAAAATCTCATGTAGCTACACTGTTAAAAATCATATGAAATTTACAAAATTTTCAATATGAAAAGGTGTATGAAATGTAATAACCACGTATAGTAAATAAATGTTCATACATATTGTACATCGAAGTGAATGACACTGATGTTAATATACTCATGTTAAATTTAGTGTACACGAGCCTCCGTATTGAAATACAGTTGACGAATTTTTATACATGCGTAGTGTAATAAATCCTCAGTGGTATATTACGTATGAGGTGCTGTAATATACCATCGTTTAAGTCTTTTTATACACTACTTATTGAAATCGAAATACGTACTGTGAATTCCTTCAACGGTATCGCAAAAAAACTTTCTACACATGTACATTAATTCAAAGTCTGTTTTTTAACACTGTTAGAAATTTTTGTATGAAAATTAATATAAAGTTTTAAAAGTTTTTTTTTTTAGAAACGCGTTTATTAGATTTGATATAAAAACTTTAATTAATATATTAAAAAATTGTCGTAAAATCAGTATACAGAATACTAAAAACTTTATAAAAGTTGTGATAATAATATAATTACTGGAATTTAACAACATATCCGTATATTAAATGAAATGTAATATACGGTATCTGCAAAAAAACTTCCAATATGTATATTAATTTTCGAAATATTCTTAACAGTGTAGGTTCGTAGAAACTATTGTCTCATATAATTTTTTTTTGCTCTTAATTTTTTGAATTTCAATTCTGTTAGTTATCCCTCTACAATAAGTGCAAAAACAAACAATATTTTGTCATTATGAATAATTTATACACAATTAAGTATGATAGAAAAAAAATAAAATTCGAAAGCTAGAATAATTCATTTGTTTGATAGTTTTCCAAAACCATTGCAGTTCCGATTCTTGTAAACTCTCGTGTAATAATAATTATTCATGTTCGTAATGTTTTCATTTCGCAGGTCATTGGAGTGGTTTTTTTAAGTGCAAAAATAATCATTTTTGTTGAATGATTATTTTTATATAAAATTTAAAAAACTTAGAAAATAAAAAGCTACAAGTAAATACCAAATTATCTTTACGTGATTATATCAGAATCAAACGAACATTTTTCAACATCAATTTTCTTTTTTCAATACTAGGAGTCGAGTCACTACTGCGCCTCTTGATTGAGAAACAGACTAAAAAAATATATTCATACCTTTGTATACAGTTATTGTTATCGGGTAAATTTGCTTGCTGACATCATTGGACAGCATGACAAGAACCGTTGCTACTCCAGACTCCAGGAAATAATGGCTAATATTAAAGTTGCAATGCGCCAATTCCGTCGGATTGTCGCACGTTTCGTTACCCGTAACATTGTATTGGCCCTGAACGACCCGTAAACATCGCTTAAACGGTCCTGAGCCCGGACACGAGATTTTCAGCGCGAGCGTCTGCCAAGGCTGAATCCAATTCGTTCCTTCCACCGTTATATTGCCTATCGGGTCTGCGGAAGTGAACTTCGCATTATTATCACAATTTTCCTCACCAGTCGCCTGAATATTTCAAGCTTCTCGAATTCGCTCCGTCATAATGACGCTTCGTTTCCACGATTTTTCCTCAGTACATCTTGTCAATGGCTCTACGAATTAATGTACAATTTCTCATATCACGCAATAGTTGTATTAACGAAATATGAGATATTCAATGTTCCAAAATCGCATAGCTTCGATATATTTTGACGAATATTATAATAAGTATAATAAGTATCGTGTGCCTGAAATTGCACTTCCCGCAGTTGTGAAATAAAATTGTATACGAAACTCGTGCAAAAAACTTTTTCTCAACCCGGTGTATCAAACTCACCATCGTCAGAAAATGTTTCCTCGCACTCGTATCGTAACAATCTATTCTCTGGAAGGTCAAGAAACGCAAGCATTTTGCAAAGTACGACTTTTTTTGTTCAGTAGTTTTTCCATATTTGTATTTTTTCGGAGCCATTCTTAAATAACAGGCCCAGCTTTTGAAATTTCTGATTCGATTTTAAAAAAACTCAAAACATATACCTTTTATTACAAAAACTGACATAATCTCACCTTTGACAGAAATATCGCGATGGAAATATCCGTAAGTTTTCTTGGGATCGGGCGGTATGACTGAGTTGTTGAGGCAGACAAAAGGAAAAGTGAGATTTCCGAGTGGAGGACTATTTTCTTTAGTCGCAGCTTTGGAGTCTGTTGCATTTTTCGTGGTGTTCGTTACACTTGCAACAGTCGTAGAAATCGGTGCCATTGTTGTTCTGACTGCGCTAGGAGCTGGCGTGGATCCAGGGATTGATTTTGTAGAATTGTTTGCAGTACTATTACCGTTGGGAAATGGATTTACTGTAACTGGATTAGGCATCGTTGTTGTCGTCGGAGTTGTCGTCGGAGCAACGGTCGTTGTCGTGGGTGGTTCGTGTGAGGCAATAACCAGCGCTTCGATTGTGTGGTTCAGACCTGCCTTCGGGAATTTGTAATTGAAACTAAGATCCTGGGTCATTCCGTAGTATTTGCAATCGACGAACCAAAACGCCGAGGAATCACTCGAGTTGTTCTTGATGTAATAGTCGTCACCTTTGCGCAAGTCTATTTTGAATTTCGTTTCTGCGCCTGAAGCTACATACACACCGGGTAAAGTGTTGTTGTGCTGAACTACACTCATGTTACCGTTCATTAGAGCTGAAACGATTAAAACAAAAATTGGTTTTCATTTTTTCATACTTTTGTACTGTAGGTAGGCAATAAAAGCTTTATTGTTTCTGGAGAATATCTATGTATAGGAAGGATAAAATAGAGATGAAACGTTAAGAACTGATGCAAAGTAGAAATTGGGAGGGAAATAGGTAAATAACAGAAAGTTAAAATGGTTCATAATGAGATGTAATAATTTTCAAAAAACTTTTTGTTTCATTGCTTTTGTTTCCTCATAAAGGAAGCTTTGTTTTCGTTAATAAACAATTTCTCGGATTTCCATGAATAGTAACGATATAGTTTACAACATTGAAGAAAGTGGTTTACGTTTGCGAAATTTCTTACGCTGTATCTCGAGAACAACTTTAACGGGTAAGCTTAAATGTGATAAACTAGCAGAACAGCAACGCTCTTCCCTAAACTCAGAGAAAATTATGGTATTGGTAATCATAAAGTGACAACTATTCATTTGTAATTGGTACAAACATAGTTGTTACCACTTAATTAGTTGTCACAGCTATTTTTATAGTCACTGTAACTATAAAAGGACTAAAAATCAATAGTTGTCACTTTATAGTTAACTGTACTATGAGGATTTCTCTCAGTGTATGTAGAAATTTACAAAAATCACTGATTTAAAGTTTTTCGAAAAAAATTTGCATGTTCTTCACCAACCGTTATTTTTTGGCTAATGAATTAATTAGTTCTTAACAATTTAGGTAATGGAAAAAGATAATGGGTGTTGAAATTGAGCTAAATCTATAAAGCGGTTCAGATTTTACAGGATTTTGATTTGTCGAAAAATTAACGCTAGTTCGTTCGCGCGTTTGCTTGTGCAAATCATGAGATATCGGTAATCTAAACTAGCTTGCGGCAATTTCTTTTGCTAGTCCTTGGTCAGGGCTCCTGTGAGCTTGGTAATCCGATCTTTGCAACTGATCCGTATTTTTCTCCTATCCTTTACTTCTTGTATATTAAAAATGTTTGAATTGTCTTCATTTCCACACCTTTTGGCTAATTTTTTTTTGGTATTGTCACACTTTTTTTCAAAATTTATCCACCCCAAAAATATTATTCTTCTTGAAAAATTGTCATCTGTATTTATTACCTAAACTGCTGTGTAGTTATTTGCTGTTGTTTTGCGTATCGACCTCGCCACTTTACCGTTAAAGATTCTGAGCTAGTGGGTTAATTATCGTCACGTTTTCTTGCTGTCGAACTAGCTAGTAGCTGGATCAAAACGGCGTTATTGTATTATTTATTAGGGTCGTCTTTTGGCATTTGGCGCCTATAAGAGACAGTCGAGAAAACGGGAACGAAGGTACCAGAGGAGTAATTTCTCTGTTACACTAAATATTATATAAATTTTTTTTAAGGACCTATTAGCATTTCTTTTAACACTTTACTTGTCTTGTCTCACATGTAGTGCGTACTTATTACGTTATCAGGAAATACTTTGTAAAAATATTGACAACATCTTAATATAATAAAATGTGGAAAGGAAATGATAGAAAGTAGACAGACCTGTGATTTCAAAGTAGACACGCCGACTTGTGATGTCCTTCCAAATTAAGAAATAACGCTTTTGTACTATGACCTCCATAGTATAAATTCCTACAGGAAATTGAGAAGCAGGATAATCTGCTACATAGTAAGAAGTGGTATTGGTTGTTGCTGGCGTCTAGAAGGTAAAAAGTAATTTAAATAAAGTACCTTATCAAATTTATTCTATTTTAGGACAATTTTCTCAAACTACTAAAAAATGTTTGTAACAAATTATTGTTATAATCATTTTTTTGCGAAGTATATTCGTGATAGAAACATAGTGCACGGTACATTACCTCATACTCATGTGGAGATAGACCATCATCTTTCCATTTGTAAGCGTAAGTTTCTCCGTGAGGTCTGTTGTCTCCATATGAGAAAATATCAGCACGGAACACGATTCTTCCTCCCTTGACGCATGGCCCATCATGGGTCAGGGTTACATATTCTCCATAGACTTCTAACGAATGGATATTTGGTATTATTTTATTTATTATATGGATATTGAGATAGATAACATTTATCAAGTCACCCAAATGATTATGGTAAGTAAAAATTATTGATATTTAAAAGTAGAGTACTGATACTTAAAAGTAAAAACAGAACATAGCATTTGTTGATATAAAAAAAAAAAACCATAAACAGAAAAGTAATTAAACAAATTAGTCTTTTGCTTGGATAGATGAACTTTTTAAACATTCAACTGTATTAATAGTGGGATTCTCTTTACACATATTAATTACTCATCCAATTGATCATGAATATCACTGATTTTCTCTGCCTATACCAACTTACATTCAAAATCATTTTTCTAAAGAACTGTATCATTTGAAAAATCATTTGAAAATGTTTGAACCGTTTCACTAATAGTTTTTTTAAAGTCAATATCAAAGAATTAGCAGCAAAGCTGAATATATTTGTATTCCTCGCAAAGATATTACAGAAGCGTTGTTAGAATTACAGAGATCAAATTGAAAAGATAAGTATAATTAAGAATACCATCAACAATCTTCATGACAAGTTGATAGAAGCTCCCTTTAGCGGGAACGATAATGAAATTACTATTTACAAAAAAAAAAGATCATATTTCTACATGTGATTGACCCAAAAAGGAGCGTGTAATGTAGACAATCTAAGAACCATCATGAGAAATTGCATTCAGCTTCTTTCCTAGCACTAAATTTTCCAACGCTGCTGATAAAGCCTTTCCACATTCTGACACAAGTCCGACTGACTTCGTAATACTCATAGTCATCATACGCTTTAGCGCCCAAAACTCCTGGAACTTTTCTTTTACTTTTTTTTATTTAAAAAAAATTTTACAGCATATGGAGTATGTGCGAAAGTATTGTTACATACAACAATAGACTCGTTCTATTAATGGAGCATTATATACATTGACGCGTAGAATGAGGTTAAATATCTCAGCGCAACACAATTCATATCGTGACTTTGTATAAAATTGTACCTTGCACGAGGCAATTTAGAGCGCCAACGATAAGACAGGCGAGGCTCACGGACTTCATCTCGATTTTCCAAAAACGACGACTATATTCGCACGTCTTTCACATTTGTCGACGCAAAACTTTGACAGATTTTCTGTCTCTTTCGTGAGTCACCCTTCGTATACACTTGACAGTTCACTCTCCACTCTCAATGGCACTAAGGACTAAAACTGCTTTGGCGAACGCTGCCGCCACAATTCTCACAGTCTCGCGTCAACGATTAACCAGCCAAGAGCTCCTTTATTCGGTCTATCACCCGTGATTTTATTCGCCGCTACTTTTTCACTACCTTTTGTCCGATCTGTCTTCTCTCCACTTCGCAGTCCTCAAAACAACTTCTGTGAAAACTCGCTCTTACAGCGTAATCACGGTTTAGCCTTGCGGAAATTCCAGAAGAAACTAATAACGCTACGAGCTTTCGGAGTGGATTCAATGCGTCGTGCAAAACAGCACTATGTATGTTATGTATGAGGCATTCTATGTCAGGCACTTCATTTTTTTCGGTCACCCCTCGAGTACCTCACGTTGTTTTTTCAATTTTTATTTTTTTCAATCCGAAAGAATACCTCATTTTTTTTCTTGTGCTCTCCAAAATTCGTTCCCTGAGAATAAGGAAACGAAGAATTGAGAATAAAACGAACAAAGTATAAGTTTATATTATGGTATATGTAGTTGATTTGTTAGTAGAGGTTTTGAGTTTATTCGATTGCAATGAATTTTTTTGAGTATTTTAATAATTTGAAGTTAGAAAAATAATGAATTTTACGTTTCCAATTTTACGTTTTTGTGCTATCAGAAATTCGGATTTGGAGAGCACAAGTTAAAAATTGAGTATTCCTAAGCAAATTTTCTAAACTTTTCAAAAAAATTAAAATGTTCGAAGAAAAAGTGGGTTGAGCATCGGAAGGGATTTTCAAAATCTCTTTTCAACTCTTTACTCTTGAAACTGTTGTCGAATGTGATCTACATATTTTTTACGGGAAATTTTCAACAAAAAATAGTCTTGATATAGGAATAGTTTGGATCTTTATGATCAGATTCGGTAAGACGTTGAAATTTCAACGTTTATTTCATAGCACAATAGAAGCTCACAATTTTATCTTTCTCCTTTTTATTCATTCTACTTCCGTTTTCCGAATTATAAAAACAGAATTAAAAAAAAGTTCAGCTCTTCAATAATTGCTTGAATAAAAATCTGCAAAATGGGAGAAGGTACAAAGCCCGAATTTCTATGGAGGAAATTCTGGTAAAACAATATAAATAGGTACTCCAGAATTCCACAAATATCCGTTTTAAATAATGTAAAAAAGTCCCGCGAAGCTGAATACGAAGAAAAAAATGGAAAATTGTCGCAACTTTCAAATTTTCATGGAAGAAAACCTGAAAAAATGTTTATACTGAAGTTACTCATAAATAGTATCAAACCCTACAAAAATTCCGAATAAATTTTCTAGTAGCAGCGAATAAAGGTAGATCCTCTGACACAGAATGCCTCGTATGTTATACATATATATAAGATGTAGTACGAAGTTGGCGATCGGCAGCAGCAGACGTACACTGACAAGACGACCACCCCTTTGCCCTAAGTTTAAATCCAATCAAGCCCACGAAAAAAGAGGAGAGAGGAGTGAATGCTTATCACGGTTATCAAAGTCACAGTTCCCCGATTCTACAAATGCAAGAGTGTCACCAGAAGCCAACAAAAGAAGTAAACTCCGACGAAATGACATCGTGTTGTGATAGTGAGCGATTCCACGGACTCAAGTCATAACCAATTGCGGAGTGTGTTTATTTGTACAGTGATAAGAGATGCTCTATATTCGTGGAGCGTAATTGTGTCGAGGGGTGTGAGAATAAGCATATGGCAGTGACAAAATGTGCTTTCGCAAATGGCTTTTGCCTAGAAACGCGAGTTAACCTCGTCGAGCCAAAATTTCGTGAATTTAGAATGACCTGAAACAGTTAAGTGACACACCCTTGGGTTTTAAACGGTTAAAAAAAAAGAATTAAAGGATAAACATGTTTCGAAGTCGCAGCTGGTTCGGCGGTGGCCTGTGGAAACCCAAAAATCCACATTCATTAGAACATCTTAAGTGAGTGCAAAGATAACCGCTTTTTTAAATGTTCAATTTGGTTATGTAATGGTTTTTTGTTTGGTTTTTCATTAGATATCTGTATAACGTCTTGTCGAAAAATCAAACTGTCTCGGACAACAACAGAGGTCTCCTGGTTGAGACTCTGAGATCGATCGCTGAAATCCTAATTTGGGGCGATCAGAATGACAGCAGCGTATTCGAGTGAGTAGCAATTTCATTGGAGATTCTTGCTAATTTTTATGGAAAGTTTTGGAAGAATAATGATGGAAAATTTCAATTTGCTCGTCAATCTGTTTTTATTTTATAATACGATTGGAGCTTACAACTGTCTATTAAAAATATTTTTTGCATTTTTTTTGTTGTATTTTTCTTGCCCCTTGAAGTTGAATGAAAAAAATTATATCTTGAATTGCTGCTAAAGAAAAATATGAAGAAATGCACAAAAATAAATCGTTAGTAATCTGTCATTAAAACTTTGATACCACTGACCAATGTTTATTGAAATTTTTGGAAAAGTAATGATGCAAATGTTTGGATTTGCTTGCCAATCAATTTTTATTTCATAATATGATGGGAGCCCATGTGTCTATTTTTCTTACCATTTTTGTTGTTTATTAATGTTCATTAAAATTATATGAGAGGATCTTTTAAAATACACAAAGAATAAACTTAGTAAAATCTGTCAACTTATAAGACTTTGAAAAAACATCAACTGACTTTTATTTAAATATTCAGAGAAATAAATATAGAAATCCTGAGACAATCGCTTTAGAAATTAATCAATTCATTTTTATTTCATGGTACGACAGATATGTTCAAGAACTGTTTTTCATCTTGTATTTTTCATACCCCATTTATCTTTTTCAGGAGATTGAAATGAACCTGAGCCAAATTAAATTCTATCAAATTTCTGTGAAAATATCTGAACAATTTGCAGAGATTAATCTTGAGCAGATAATAAATCTAGCTAATTATGAATAATTTGGAGCAGATTAAAAAAAAATTAATTACTTTATAAATTGAATTTTTTATAGTTGATGAGAAATCAAAATCTTTTGCATTAAAATATCTTAGGGTATGAATACAACATAATTAAAAAGGATATCACAGGAAAAAACATTTAAAAAAAGGACACATGTTCGTTATACATGAGAGTTTTGATTCATATCTTATCCACTAGAAATTAACCACATTTAAATGCAAAATGCAAATTCTAAAGAAAACATTTTTCAAATATATATCAAAAAACTTGAAGTGGACTGTTTTTAATTTTCATAAATTTTTCACCATTTTCATCTGAATTCCTTTGATTTTTAATGACCAATTTATTCAATTAAATTACCAAAGTATCAATCCATCTTTTCTTATGCAAGAAAAGAATTTGGAACTTGACATAACATAAAAAAACTTTGAATATTCCCAGTCTTCTCAAGAATGTATATACAATAAAAATTGCACACCATCATTATTCTATATATTTTCTAGGACAAGTCTCGTCAACTGTTGAAAAAATACATGAAATAAATAAAATCCTTGTTGCAGCTTTTTCTTGGAAAAGAACATGCTATCCTTTTTTCTACGAATAATGAAACAAAAGTGTGGGAGTTATGTTTGCGTTCAGCTCCTACAAACGCTCAATATACTGTTTGAAAATATTCGCAATGAAACTTCGTTGTGTAAGTTTCTAATGTTAAAAAGATTTGCTTATATAACTGATAGATATATAATTAATTTTTATAATTATTTCAGATTATTTATTAAGCAACAATCATGTGAATAGTATAATAGTGCACAAATTTGACTTCAGCGATGAGGAAGTCATGGCATACTACATAAGTTTTCTAAAAACTCTGAGTCTCAAGTTGAATGCCCACACAATACATTTCTTTTATAACGAGGTAAACAAGGTACACTCACAAGTCCGCAGTATATTTATTTTCAGCATTAATCTTGTGGTTTCTGCTTTAATTGTTTAAATGGATTCTTATTCAAATAACAGACAAGTAACTCATGAAAACAAAAATCTAATTCCTAGCACACCAACGATTTTCCGCTCTACACTGAGGCCATAAAATTCTTCAATCACTCAGAAGGAATGGTTCGCATAGCCGTTCGTACGCTAACGTTAAACGTTTATCGCGTGGAAGACGCGTCAATGCTCGCCTTTATAAGAGACAGAACAGCGGCGCCATATTTTAGTAATCTCGTCTGGTTCATTGGAAATCATATCATTGAATTGGATACTTGTGTTAGAAACGATGCAGAGTAAGTACCCAACTTTACATTTCAAATTATGTAGAGAGACACACTGAAAAATCAAGGATTTTCACCAAGGTATAGCTCACTTTTTTGGCTGTTGGTACTATATGAATAATATGTACTGTTAACACGGAAAACGAAGAATTATTTGGAAAAATATCTGCTTATTGTAGGTCATCTATAATAATTTCAAAGATTTTTTTAGATCTTTCACACTCTACACACTTTTATAAAAAAACTATTAAGTCAAATATGTCCAAATAATTGTCAAATGTGCGTAAGACGTGAATGTGCGCATACGTAGCTTTTTCTTTTTATTCTCCAGTGAGCTTATTATTCATTTAAAAAATGATTTCTTAAGATGTGTATTCGAGTCTTAAATATATTCAATTCCTTCAAATCTGTATTCCCTCAATTCTATCTGAAATCCATACTCTTAATTCTGATGGCTTAATCTTTAAATGAGTTTCGAATTATATGCGAATATTTTGTTTACCTATTCTCTTATCAATCTGCCCAGTCTAAAAACGAAAAAAAAATTATAGGTGACCCACAAAAACCAGGTGCTTTTGCCACAATAAAAAAAACTTTATATTTTGCGGGTCAAAATCACATATTCCGTCCTAAAATAACTGCAGGAAAACAAGAGAGATATACGGCGGAGAAAATCACTGGTATTTACCTAAATTCCTTCTCTTAAAGCGATTACGTTGCCGAAGCCGCTTAAAATCAATGTGAAAAAGTTCGCCTTTTTCGCGATAAATGAAAGTTACTTCCGCCATGAAGTATCATTGCAACTAGACTGGATATTCTCGGAACTCGTCATAATCCTATCATAACAATGTCATTATATCATATTTAACAATGGAGCTTCTATTTTAGTCATCAGAGCCAGAATAGATTGTCAGATCTCGTCGCTGAACACTTGGATCATTTACATTATCTCAACGACATTCTGTGCCTGAACATAAAGGATTTGAACAAAGTTCTCTCCGAACACTTGCTACACAAACTCTTAGTACCTTTGTACGTGTATTCGCTGATGAATCCTAGGAGTCTGAGTCAGAATCCGGTAATTAAGAGCTTTCTCAATAATTCCCCACATTCTCGCTACGAAAAAAGAGCAGAAAAATTTAAAACTTAATTTTTTTATAACTCTACAGGAAGAAAGGAAGCACGTTAGCGTAGTAGTATCGCTCTTTTTACTCTCGCAAGTATTTCTCATCGTGTCTCATGGCCCACTTGTGCATACGCTAGCGGCGGTCATTCTAAAATCCGATGCAGACATAATACAAACGGGAGCGAGTAAAATATTGGATGAATACACAGACGAAAGGACTGCTAAGCCAATTGCATTTGCGCCACCGAAAGAGAGTCTGGAAAAGTCGCTAGAAAGTTTAAGCGAATTGCATATCGAAACGGAAGTTCAGCCGGAAGCCGAAGCGGATGATTCTGAGACAATTCAAGTCCTCGAAACGGTAGAAGAAAATTCGCCGGATCTGAACGAACCGAGCACGTCCGAAGCTCTTAGCCCGGAAATTTCTCGGCCGACGACCGAACAATTGCAAATCAGTATTCCCTGCGAAATAGGAGATAAAATGGAACATTTAAATGTAACTGACGAGGAAAAGGAGCAAAGACTGGCGTTGGAAAGCCCGTTGGCTTCTCAACAGCCGTCAAATAACGCCGTTAAAATATCCACGGTGAACAAACCGTTTTTAGAAACGATTTTGAACTCTCTGCACTGCACAGAGAATGATTATGCGACGTTATTTGCTCTTTGTCTGCTTTACGCTTTAGCTAGCAATAAGGTAATCTCAGGAATTTTTCTGACCATACAGGAAATGCCGGGAATTTATTTTCTTACTTTCTTCCTTGTATGTTTAGGGAGTGAATCCGGAAACATTAGATCTCGTGTTGACGCCGTCGAGACAAACATCCACGAAAAATTGGTATAATGAATCACTGGTAGACAGATTGATACACATTATCACGTTGAGCTGCCAAACTAGTGAGTCACGCTTTGGTTCGATAACTCTCATCTGTTTTTCAATATTTTGATCTTCCTCATTTATTATTATATTCGTGGGACTTTTTTCTAATATAGAGTCTATGATTAAGATAATAAAAATAGACTCATACAGAAAAAAATTAAAGTTTAGTTTGTGTCGGGAGACGTATAAACTTGCGCATTGCATCCTTCGATTCAGCTCATGTTGCAGAGTTTTTGTGCAAGTAATTTTGCAATAATTACGTCAATGGGCGGATTTAGCCGCAAAATTGCGATAACGGAGTATGACCACAATTTCCGGGAAAAGTTGTCGTAAAATTCAAGGATATTATCGTCTTGCCTTTTTACATCATCGAAAAAGGGAATTTATGACCACATAATAAGAATGTTCATCGTAAAAATGAATAACTATTTATTTATTTATTTTCGTAAATCATAACGATTTTTAATTTAACTGATGCTATTTTGACCGAGCTTAATCTATGAGAAAGCAAAAAAATCTATCTCGCAAATGTTTATTCCTTTTAAATACTCCAAAGCCGGTGAATTACTTTTTAATCAGATGCTCGAGTGCGTTTAGTGACGTTGGAAATGACTATCAAGTTGCTCGTACTCATTGTCATGTCTGATGGTCAGAGTTTGCTTTGTGACTCGCATTTGGCAGCAATTGAGGCTGCCAAGGAGCAGAGTACGTCGTTGCTTCGAAATTTCTACAAAGTAAGCATAGAAATAATAAAATGAACGAATAAATAGAAATCTATTTTTTTCTAAATGACACATTTTCTTTAGAGCGAAGATATATTCTTGGACATGTTCGAGGACGAGTACAGCGAAATAAAAAAGCGACCGATAAATGTAGAGTGGCTAATGATGGACAGCAACATACTTTTGCCACCGACTGGGACGCCAATGACTGGCATTGAATTTAGCAAGAGATTACCTTGTGGCGAGGTACGTTTAAGGAGCTTATTTTCGCGTAATAATCGACCTTGAATTTTCAAGGATCAACTGAACGTATGAGTAATGTTTTCCGACCGTTACTGCAGGTTGAAAGAGCTCGTCGGGCAATCCGCGTGTTTTTCATGATCAGAGAATTATCTCTGATTCTGAGCTCGGAGATTGAGTCGCAACTTCCGCTTACAAATCCTGCCAATTGCGTCCAGGTCAACAACGTTCTTGACTTAAGTAAAAGTTACATCCATTATACACAGAGTCCGAAAAATTTGTTTCTCAAATAATGAGAATTCGCCCTTTTTGTTGTTAATCTCAATCGTGTTTTTTTTGTTGTTGTTTCTACAGACAACAGCGATCTCATCGCGTGCACCGTTGTGTGGAAAGATGGACAGAAGATCCGCAGGTTTTTAGTCATTGATGTTATTCAATTAATTCTCGTGGAACCCGACACAAGAAAATTAGGCTGGGGCGTTGCGAAGCTCGTTGGTTTTCTGCAGGATATTGAAGTCGCAGGAGACAAGGATGACTCTCGTTGTCTTCATTTGACGATCCATAAACCCCTTAGCAGCAGCGCTACCAACAGAGTGCCATTGTTAGCTGCTAAATTCATTTTTGACGATCATATACGCTGTATGGCTGCCAAACAGAGGTCAGTTTTTTGTCAAAACCCATCCAATTAACTTCGAATTTTCGTTGTTTTTTTCAATGAGACCCTAATTTTTAAATATATTTCTTAAGATATTAATTGAAAATGTTGTCAAGATTTTGTTAGAAACAGACAAGTACATGGTCTTGGATCATTTGAAAATTCCGGAAAAGAAAAGAAAGTTGTTAACGGCTGATAAAGAAAAAATGGCCAACAACTTTCTGCTTTATTTAATTTTTAGTCGCATATTTTTCTCACTAGAAATTGATAAAATTAGAATGCAAATTCCAGAGTATATATTTTTTTGGCAATGTGTCTCGAAGATTTTCATAGGTATTTAAACATATCTATGTAGATTTCTCCGATTTTAAGTACATTTCAGTTCGACTTGTTGTTGATAATTGATGAAAAACAGCTATAATAAAATATTTTGAAATTTATCCTGTCAAATTATGTTTTTTAGTGCAAGAAAGTTTAATAATTTTTTTTTTTTTTTTTAACTCTTCTACATGTGTTCTCATTATACTCATCATGCCAAATATCAGATAACTTTAAAGATTTTCTAATAACAGTATAATTTTGAACATTTTTTTAGGAAAAGATGGCTAATAACTTTCGACATTTTTTTACCACTTTCTAATGATTTTTAAGACCCTTCGTTTTGTTTGTACGTTTTCTATGTCTTGTGATCTTTTCTGTCGTCCCAAATCGTAGACCAAGCGGCAACTTAATACCTATATTTTTCTTTGCCAAACGTCGTATTTCAGACTTATTTTAGGCTCCCGTTGTCATTACGTCTCTATTTAAGCTTTAACATATAACGTCAAATATTCCTGTGCTTTCCATATAATAATTTATTGTATATTGTGTCAAACTTGCATAATTGTAGAGAAATTGTCTATGCTATTTTCGAGAGCATGTCTAATCTCATCTGGGATGAATAATTAATTATTGTAATTTCAAAAGTAATGAAATGTTGGAACCTCGTGCTGCTAATGTTTTTTTTTTAAACGATTGCATTCTTCCCTCTCGTAGGTTAACAAAAGGAAGAATAAAGGCGAGACAAAAAAAGATGAATCAGATTGCCAGATTGCTCGACATTCCGACAAATGCCCCAAACTGCTCGACGCCACCGAATTACGCGCTTCTTGGACTACGACACGAACGTAAGTTCAATTCCGTCACAATACACGGCTGAAATTTAATTCAGTAGATCATAAGAATTGTTTTTCTTATTTTAGGTACAGCGGGACGTGGTCAGAGGCAAAAAGAGCATCAAAGAGCCATGTTTACGATGAACAAAGTCCCAGGATTTGCAACCCAGTTGCGCAGGGAGAGTCCAGGTCGTTCGGGGATCGGTTATTCAGTCTCGAATAATCAGCGAGGCGAGGGAAGCTCAAATGGTAGGAATCAAGACAACGGGTTAAGGTCGAGAGACCAATCGCCGAAAACTATGCGACCTCGAAGCGAGGAAATTCCTCTGGAAGATATGCACATCAGGAAAGCTTCGTTGACGTCAAACGGAGCTCCAGTGATGATCGCCTCGCCGGAGAGACAAGAAATTCCTCCTTCTGCTTCCTCCACGCCCGGTGAACCTTCGCCAGTGATAAAAAAACGTTCCGAAGAAACGTCCTTTACATCTCCGCGTAATCAGGAAGTGAAACCGCGCAGAAAAGGCCAAGTGGAAACCGTGTAACCCTGAATAATAGTTTTCTATCCACTTAATACGTGAGAAAAGCGCAATTCTTACACTTATTTTACACACAATTCGACCCAATAAACGTATCGATTATCGCAAAATTATACGAGCCAGATCTGTCATTACTCTTAGGATGTTGAAGCGCTTCAACCTAAAAATTCGTCATCATATTTGGAAACCATTGTTGGAGTTTTTGATGCTTTGGTCGGAAATTTACGAACATTTCTTATGTCTGATGCTATGTCAAGATAAACAAATGCCTATAACTTTTTAACGATTAATTAAATAAAAAGACGCAGCAGTAAATTGATGAGGTATGTCCTCATAAATAAGATCTGCAAGTATTCGTCATGATCGGAATAATTTCATGATTTATTCTTCGAAAAGCATCTCATCGAATATTAGTGCGCCAATTATTGTTCCTCAAGACATGGCTGTGAATTTAGTTATATATTCCAAGCCATGCCGCAATGCCTCTTAAAATTATCAATTTTATCACGATGAATTTCAGAGTTTTGTAAATAAATTTAGCATCAATTTTACGGATTAGTGTGAGGCGCTTCAACCTTCGTAAGCAAAAGCTTGACGCTTTGGAAACTCTTCGCGTAGGACTCTCTGGGATAAATCACAATATTTATATTAAAAAATTGTTCTCCTGTTTCTACTGCCACGGTTTTCTCACGAATTGGGACACGAAGTACGGATTAAAAAAAGGGATTTGAGGAATAATACTTCGTGTTCGAATTCAAATCAACCGATGACGTTTTTTCTTCTTTCCTTGCAATTTATATCAATAGTCTTCAAAATTTTACGACAAACCTCGTGGCAATAGGAGAATTTTAGTGGTTTTTGTGTACATAATAAATTATACTATTTAATTTATCTCTGATCGTCTTACTCGTTAATTTATACGTGCAAATTTGCCCCCAATTTTGTATTTATTATTTTTAGTATAATTAATAGTCTAGAATACAAAATCATGAAGAGCTGGATTAGTTTTGGCTGTGATTACTCTGAACACTCGTAATTTCCATAAACGCCGATTGTTTGTACTAATTTTTGCGGATAATTGAAAGATATTACAAATCTGTGTAAAAAAAACAATTATCGACTGTTGATGTTTGTTTAATAGCTCTTTTATTGAATAAAATCACCGTAATATCCAACGAGCGTTAATACACAAATTAAAAGCTTTTAATCGATAGACTTTCAGAGAAAGTAGCTTTTCCAGTGATGTAGTTATACATATCAAAGCCAATCAAAGTATTTTAGATAACATTTTCGTATTCTATCGGTAATATTTTATATACGAAGAGGCGCCAAGCAAAACTTTAACCGCGATTTGCCCGCAGCTGTTAATATTGCTTTATTAAACCGCCAGGAGTTCTTAAAGGGACACATTTCAATCGCGATATCGTGATGTTATTTAGTACTCGTGATCTTTATACGCAAACATGCTAATAACGCGCTTGCGAATTATTTAAATTTCGTTTAATTCATTTCCGTTCGCGATATCAACATTATATACTTCGAAATACGTTCTACGAATATTAGAAAATTTCCCAAACTTTATCGCTCTCTCTCTTTTAGTCGAAGGATATTAATTCGGCGGTATCAGGTTTGGATTCCTCGGCCGTTTGGCTATTTTCCTGCGGCGCTGGTTGAGTCGTTGCGGGATATTGCATCGGCTGTACCGCTGGAATTTGCATTTGCGGTGCTCCTTGTATATTCTGATGACTTTGAGCTTGCGGAGGACCTTGCAGATGTTGAATAGGCTGTACAGAACCGTTGTTCGACGGTCCAGAAGTTTGCATAGGTCCTGTGTTCTGATTAGACTGCATATTCGGTCCGGAATTACGCTGCTGAAGGGGCATTCCTTGAGGAAGAGCGTGAGGGTTTTGCGGAGGTCCCATTTGCCCTGGGTGACCGGGTGGCATCGACATTTGCCCGGAATTTCGCAAGGGCAGTCCGTGCTGAGCTCCAGGACCCTGAGGACCCATAGGACCTGTAGGGCCTGCTGGCTGTTGCATATGACGCGCTGATCCTTGTCGCGGGCCCATATGAACTGGGGGAACCTGTTGAACCGGTGGACCCATCTGATGGCCACTTTGCTGCTGCATCTGCGATATCGGGACGCCTGACATTTGGTTCATCTGCTACAGCAAATAAAAAAAATGATTAGATCAAATGTTGAACTGTTATGAATGAGCAGGGAGTTGAAAAGTACATGTGTCCTTTTTCCACATAATCACGGCAGAGTGACATCGCCGTACGTTACTTATTTTATGTTATGAATAATAATGTTATTGGTAAATTAGCCTTTGGAGAATCGACTTCCGGCCATGACTATAATTCTCAAGCTGATTCACCGCAAAAAATACCGAGTTTAATTTTTTTATACGGGTGATTTTTCAAACCAATTTTCGAATTTTATATTTCAAAATTCGTAGATCTGAGTACCGGTCGAACAATTTCGGAAGCGTTCAGTGATATCTTTTTTCAGTTCGAGATGCCAATTATTTTTAAAGGAAAATCTGGAAGAGGCGACGTTATTCATACCACAAAAATCGATTTTTAATGATAATAATGTTCAAAAGTTAAGATAAAAAAATTGTTGATATTTAACGAGATGTACACGCTTTTGTCGATCTTTCGCGCGCTACTGCGATTACCAATGGGGTTTTCTCTGTCGCAATCGTGACGACTAGGTGAGAATAACACATCACCTTAATGAAACTTTTTTTTCTTATGAAATCATTTTTTTAATAGCTATATAAATTGATAAATGGAGAAAAAACAGTGATTACGTAGTGTGAATATATTTTAGCGTGAATAAATTTTATTGTATTGAAAAGTATCCTGCAGCGAATTTTTGCCGTCCGAATCCATATAAGTATGCGAAAAAAGTATTTCTCACCATTCCAGGTCCTCCAGGAGCGCTCATAGATTCACGGCCTTGTACCGACTGTTCAGCCGAAGCCTGTTGATCGGGATTCGCCATTGAGCCCATCATGTGGGCCGGAACTGAGCCCATTTGCGGCATTCCGTAATTCTGCATGGGATAAGGGCCCATAGAAGGTGGACCGTAGCCATAAACACCCTGATTCGTCGGGGACATGGGATTGTAGTTGGGCCCGGGACCTTGTTGATAATGCGGATGACGAATTGGCGAATTTTGAGCCGCTGGTCCAATGAAATTCGGTACTGCTTGGTAGCTCCCTATTTTTATACTTTTTTAGTAAACTTGATCGTGCGTTTCTACCGTTGAGAATACTAATAATCTCAGCGAAACGAAAATAATCGAAGATAAATTGAAATTGAGCTGATTTTATGTGGAAAAAAATGCATAACTGTTAATGTACGGAAAGGTTTTCGCTATAATCAGGAAGATGTATTATTTGAAGTTTTTCCAAAATAAAATTTGTAGTCATAATTTGATTTTGTCATCGGTAAATGTGTACATTAATTATCGAGCAGTAAAATGGGCAATCGCTTGTTGAGATCGAATTCAAATTACAAATTTGACTTGAACGAACTGGGAATACTATTTCCCAATGGTTATTAGTGTAAGCCAAGTCATTTTTCTGTTAATTGATTTGCCATACATTTTTTATTGGTTGAATAGGATTTCGTTAATTAAGATTGACCTTCATTTTCCCTGGTTTCTCATGGTAAATCCCTAGCATTCACGATAACCGTAATAATAACGACCATCATGCCGGGTAAAATGACGGTCGTTTTTGTACACCTTAATAATGGTGCGGTATTAGTCATAATAACAGAAAAATAATGGTCTGTAAAAAAATTCCGTCATTTTTTTGTCATTATGACTAAAATCGCGCGGTTATTATGACGAAATTTTTTAACGGACCATCATTTTCCCGTTATTACGACTAATATCGCACCGTTATTAAGGTGTACAAAAACGACTATTATTTTCCCCGTCTTCATAATTGTTGATAATTGTTCCCGTGAGTGTTAGCAATATGTATGAATAATTTTTAAAATCTTGGCATGCAATTAAGCAAACGTTCGAGCAGTTCTAAATCTTATTTTCTGACTCTTGGAGACATTTTAATCACAAAAATGTGGTATTTTCTCGTTTCACCATAAAATTAAAGTCCTTTTCATTAGGAAGCACAATTTTTCATGATAAAGCAGGAGTACGAACCCATTATATATTGTTGTTTTTGCTGTTCCTGACGCATCTGCAACTCTCTCTCCTGCTCCTGAATCTTCTGCAGCGCGAGCTGTCGCTGATACTGCAAATATTCTTGCTTCTTTTTCCGCATTATATCAAGTTTATGCGCCATTTGAAGCTGCCGGAGTCTTTCCGCCTCCTCGGCTTCTCTTCTAAGTTTGTCGCGATGTTCTTCACGCAAAGCATCAAGAGCAGCTCTAGCATCTTTCATCTGCGCGAGTTTATCTTGCAAACCCTCATAGCAGACACGATTATCATCGTGTTCTTGAATGTACCTCAATAATCTGCAGAATGCATTAAAATTATAGTTTTCTTTGTAATGTCTTCAGTTTTCTAAGTGAAAACTCATTGAAATGCCTTTGTAAACTTACTTTGAGTGCATAGCGGTGATGTTCATAAAGAGCGCTTGGAAAAAGCTGTCATTAGCGATGGATCTTCCTCTGGAAGAGTTGCTCTTCATTCTGTTGACGAATATCTCAACTTGTGATCGCAAATTGTTGACAAATTCTTCCATTTGATTGTCCACCTCGCCGTTCTGCTGCTTCGCTACCATAATTCTTTGGGGCATTGGGCTACCGATATTTGGGGCTGAAGGACTCGTAACATCCGGTCTGGAGCTATGTTCTTCAATCATCGACTGTCGCTGCTCCCAGTACTTCCGGTTCAAGTATTTGGCCAGTTCTGGGTTCTCTACCTCGTCCTCTCGCATACGAGAAGGACTCGCGCTCTGTAATTCATGATAATAAGTTCATTTTGGCAACAGACATTTTTTTCCGTTCGTCTTGAACAGATTCTCTTCGTTTAATAGTCCCGTCCAAAGATTATTACGTTTTATTAGTCAATAATACTTATTTCGTACCCCTTATTTGGTCTCGTGACTCTTAGCAAGTCCGACACATATATTTTATTTCGAGAAGGTAGAACATAAGAATAATTTTTAAAAAATATCTATTAAAAAAATACAAAGAGAATACGAAAAGAATGAACAAAAGCTATAATAAACATTGTTTGCAAATGGCATAATTTCAGACGAAAAGGAACCTTTTTTAACTGTTGCAATGAGGCTTTAAACGACTTTCGTCGAAGAAAGAGAAATCGAGACTTAGAAAAGTTTTTCAAAATACTTAATTCCACATTAATACTTTTTCTGTTAAAGTATTTATTCAAATAATGGATATTATTGATTATTACTATCACTAATACTTTTTTCTTTACATAAAAATTACTCTGTAAGTTAGATATAGAACACGCAATTTGCGTCAACGAATTTAATCAACCGAATAAATTCAATAACCTGTTTTGGTATAAAAAAAAGAACGACTACCGGATGTAGAGCTACGAAAAAAAGTATAGCTTACGGGCGACGGAGTTGGAGAGTACGTTGCTCTCGCGATCGGCGAAGAATTCGTTTTCACAGCGCTTGTAGCGCGTTTTTTGTCTTTCTCTTTCTGCTCAGCTTCGCTCTGACTCAGAGCAAGTGCAAGTTGCAATTCCTCCTCCTCTTGCAGCTCCTCGGCCGTTTTTCGTGGAGGCATCTGTGTAAACGAAATCATATAAAGTTGCCGATAATAATTTGTTTATAATTCTATAAATCTTTATAGGCGCTTCCGTCTAAAAAAAGTAAAGAAATTTTTGACTTAGTTTCTAACTAAGTTTTCACTAATAATTTAGCAAAATATAGGGAGCAATCGTTCGTACATCTTTTGCGGAGGAAGCCATCTTCGTTTACTAATTACATTAAGACGGTTCTTGCGCCAACGTTAAATGCGGTTTCGTCGGGTAAAATACGGAGAAAGGGAAGATTACAATTACTATAAAATGTCTCTAAATTTCGGAATAGTTTGAAAGATATAGTTCCGGAAATTCTTCGCTATAATCAGTGTTCATTTAACTTGGCACAGTCTTCTACTTTTTCAAACTCCTAACGTTTGGGTTCTATAAACAAATACAAGACTACACATTACGAGAATTAGTATTTTAAGCGACACTGTCGAAAAAACTGGGCTGATTGACCGTACAATAAGATAGATAAAAGATAAACAAATAGATAAAAATTCATAGTTAAAAAATTTCAAGCCAGCGACTAAATTTTGATAATTGTATCATTTATAAATAACGATGGCAGAATATGTAAAAGGACGCTTGCCATTCGATCAATTCGAGATATCTACCACTTTTGTTAACATTAAAACTGATTTATGTCCGTTTAATCGTAACGAAGCTGAAAATGGACTGGCATATGATTCATACGTAGAGCGAACACCGGCTTAAGTAGCGGTCAAAAACGATCATATCGATTTCTTTTATTTTTCAAATATAATTACCTCCATAGTATATTATAGACATTACGGTTTAAAGGTATGCGAATATTCCTGGTCAAGTGTTAATCATTAAATCGTGTCGTGGCAGAATAAATTTTTCACAATTTGTTCGCGATAAATTTCGTCAAGTGTGGCTACTTAATTAATTGATTTATTTAATTAAGCAGGCGCAGTCGATATTTTAAAAGATTCGCACTCTTGAAATTTCAATTGAGCTTCGGCTTCGCACGTTTTGAATCTAGCGATCACTGTTTCAGATCCGAGATGTGCTTCGCAAAATTCTATCATAAACCATTTGACCTGAAATAGTCGCATACCTCGAAACAGTAAAATATTTACTACCTGCTGCTGCTGCGCCAAAGAACTAGTCAAGTACTCGGCCGGAAGATCAGTCTCTTTGGTAGACGCGGTGCTCGGCTTGTTGACCTGCTCGAAGCACGCCTCGCACACTCGGACCTCCTTCTCGATTCCAAATTTCGGCAGAGTCGACGATTTGCTCGAACATTGGGCGCAAAATACCTGGCCGCACGCCCTGCAGTGGTGACGACGCTGAATAACACCAAATGCTACACGACAACGGTGGCACACTTCACCGTCTGCCCATTCCGGAGCTGTATCTGCGCTAAACATCGCGTCGCTTTCTTTAAGAGCCGGGAAATTGTAGCCCTCTGCTTTCATAATATTCACTGTATCCTATAAAAATTACATTACGTTGAAGATGGTTCACCTAGAGATTTGCAATCAAACGACTGATTCTATCTCGGTATTTCTATGCTAATAATGTCAAGATTGATTTATATAATAAACATACCAAAAAACTATTAAAACCTTAGACTTAAAACTAATTATTTGACCGTTTTGTTTTCTATTTGAAATGAGAAATTTCAAAATAACAAAAATTCATTTTTCAATTTTGTACAGGTATTTTTTAAGGCTTAAAAAATATAATAGTATATTATGATACGAGTGCGATGAAAGTTCTTCTGACAAGGGTGAGCTTGTAGCACAAGTTGAAAGCGAGTGTTGCAATCAAACGAGTTGAGAAAAAGGTTCTCACATGATTTTGTACACCATATTATGTCACAAGAAGTTGCACTTCTCGCATAAAGTTGCATAAATATTTTTTGGTGCCCTTTTATTACATCTCGTTCCATAATTCCAAAACTTCTTAAATGTTGAATAGAAGGTTTTTTTATGGTAATGTATCCAGAATTTATAGCTTTTTAGAAATTGTTGTAAACAAATGATGAAATAAAACATTTGTTAGCAAATACTTGAAAAATCATTTGTATTTAAAATTTTTCAAAAATTCATTTTATAAGTGAATTAAGATTTCTATTGTATTCGTTGAAATGAGTAATAGTTTTTTGGCATTAGTTTTATCCAAAATCAATGTTCTTAATATGCAAATTGATTTTTCTTAGATCTATATTGTTCTATGCAATGAAATAAAAGAATTTGAATAAAGTGTTTGCACTATTTACCTGTACAGCTCTGTACTTTGGACTGTTGCGAAAAGCAAACGCCCACGCTTGTATCAGCTCTAAAGTCTTCAGTTTAACTTTATCGTGAGGAGAAGTTTTGACTAGCTCTTTCAGTTGTTCCATATACTGTTTTGTACCAATTTCATCATGAATCAGGCTTCCACAGTTTTTAACACAAGACTCCAGAACCTATGTTTTATAAATATTTTTAATTTACACTATATTTTTGAAAATTCCATTATATCCAACAGGATTACAAAACTTTGAAAACAAGACATTGATTAAGCCTATAGTAGAATGTAATGTTGCTTTGAATTTGATACAGAATATATTAAAAAAGAGAAATTTGTAACAATTTCTAAAAAAAACATCATAAATGGTAGAAGCTTGGAAAAATGTGATTATTATCTTACCAATAATCCAAATAACGCAACGTGTGGATTAGGGTTCGTAATTTTTTTCTTTATCGCCGCAAGTGCGTTCTTTGGCCTGCAAAGAGATTTCGATAACGTACAGCAAAGAAGAGAAAACAATGAGCACCATAGTTGATGATGACATAGTTGGGGAGTACATAGATTGGAGTAGGGCAAGAAATGCTGATAACAGTGAAATTTCATTGGAAAGCTTATCAGAGAAAAAATAATCATGTTAATGGAAAAAGTACTCACAGTACATCGCCCTGCCTAATGAAGTCGCAAATTGTTAATATTGAAGGCCAATCGGGATCGAGATGAAGGTTACTCGTAGCCTTTTCTAAACACGTAAATAATACATTTTTTTTATGTTACCGATGAGGCATATCGCGAATCCCTGACGACATTAAGACCAACAATAAACTTACCGAGTAATTTTTCGAACGTCGAAATTCGAAACATCCTATCGAGTCCTGAATTTGGAAGATTATTAAAACGTTTTTTCCGTTTATTTTTTTACTGTTTAGGCTCGTTTTTTTTTTTTCGGAATAAAAAATTAATACCTCGCTTCGGAGTCAATTTAACTGTGACATTTGACAATTGTCACGTGAATCATAATAGATGCGTCGAGCTGTAGGAAAATTCGTTAAACTACGCGAGCGACTTCGTCATGTCAACGTGAAGCTCGATTCACAGGAAGATTTGTAAGCCTCCACGTCAGCGCCTCGGCATTTCTCTTTTTTACCGACAGAGTGAAGTCGTTTTCGTAAAATCCCTAGAAAACATTCACTGTTTATGAAATTCCCTTCAAATAAGGACTTAACGCAAAGAAGATAGACCTGTATAGAAGCACATGTCTCGTGCTGCGCTTGACGCCAGAATCGTGGTTCTCGCAACGGACGCGTGGTGGCGGCACCGTGTATCCGTGAGCGCTGCAGCGATGTGTGCGTGAGTCGGAGAAAAGGCGGCTTTTCTCCCCTCTGCGTTTGGTAGGCGGCGCTTAGCGTGTATTTTGTGGGTTCAAACCCGAGAATCAACACTTTTTTTTTAAATATCCAGACCCAGTTTTGGCTAATGCCAGTTAAGGGGTAACATGGGTTTCGTGGGTTCAAAAAATCGATTTTTTTTTGGCTCATTAATTTCTACAACATCTCAAGAATATTGTCCTAAATTTTCAAGTCGATCCGAATAATAGTTTTGGAGATACAACCTTTGGAAGGTGTGCGCTCCAAGTCAGGTATAGAAGGGTCAGCGCGCCTCAGGTATAGTGAGCAGCGGCTCGTCTATTGTTTGTCTGTCATTGTTGTATATTAATTTCACTTACTAAGGAAAACTAGTTTGAAATATTTTATAAGGTGATTACTTCTTGAAGGACGAGGTTCATTTGAGGTTATCTCAAGTTTCTATCATATAATTTATTAAAAACGTGGTATTATTTGTGGTTATCTAGTGTCATTTGTGAAGTTGATAAACAATGCATAAAATTTCAAGAAAACAGTTAACTCTTGGAGCTCGTAGAAAAGATAGACCGAGAAAAAGGAGACAGTCCTTTAATCCTAAAGATCCGGAAACTGATGATAGTTCCTTCACGAGCACCTCAGCAAAAAAATTAAAAGGTGATGATAAAGAGCACGTGCCAGAAGAGGATACGCTGCAATATTCAATCATAGATTTTGCCTTGGTTTTCTCAACTCTCTCATCGTTTGTGCGGTGTTCTAACATTATTGACGATGAAGATGAAGATCAATTGTGTAATGGTAAAGTACAATTTAAGCAATGTTCGAAATTTGGTCTGGGATATAAAATCGTAGTAGAATGTGAACGATGTGATCCAAAATATATTTTATCTTGTAAAAAAATCGGAAGAATGTATGAATTAAATCGCCGGTTCATTTTTGTTATGAGAATATTGGGCTTAGGGCTCGCCGGATGCAAGAAATTCTGCGGTTTGATGGACATAAGCAGTTCATTTTTAAACCAGTCTACATACGATTTTTATATTGATAAAATACTTGAGTGTATTGAGACAGTTACTCAGACTCTACTCTCATCTGCTGCTGAAGAAGAAAAACAATTAACAAATATTGAAAACGATTGACGTCGCGTCAGCACCACCGTGGTTGGAAGCGAACTAAAGTTGGAGGCCTCCAGCGAGCGTCACGAGACCCTATCAACCTGTGCTTCTATACAGGTCCAAATGAACCTCATCGGCTCCACCCCTTACACCTATACTTTTCGATCTCATCCTGGGGTAATGACTGGGATACTTATGCGTTCTGTCTTTCTGGAGTTGCTTGGAAGATAGCGGCCGTATAAGTTCACGATTCTGTCCCTTGCCTTATTATCCGAGCATAATTATGCAATCAGTTTTTTTTAAATAATTTTATAACACAGTGTGCGTGAAGTGCCTACTTCACGCACACTATTCCCGTTACAAAAGTTATGGGTGAAGGATTTCAGTTCCATTACTCATTAAAAAAGTAATGGGTAATGTTTCCGAATTCTATTATTCACTTTTGAAGTATAGGGTAAAAAAACGATAATGGAATACAAAATAATGCATTATCCCAACTCTGTTCCAAAGTAATGATGATAGCTCGTCTGATCCGTTTTTACCTGACCAAACAAAAAGTCGGTCAGGTAATCGGATTATTATTGTAACAGTCAAGAAGTGCAATGCCGTATTGTCCCTTTCAGGTCAACGATTTGAACGATTTAACATTAATTATACCCGTATCGACGGGCGTCCCTTTATGACCCTGCATTGTCTTGACCGGTCTATCGCACGATGGCAATACCTAAAGTCTACATTTTCAGTAAAGTGTCAAAACAATAGTGTACTTTATATGTCGAGAAAAACCCGGAGCTACTACAAGGGTAATAATATCAGCAATTGAATTGAAATACTTAGTACAACTTCCGTCGATGTTAAATATTCCTATCAGACCAAGTATAATATAAATATTTTTTCTGAGTATTCGCAACAAAGAAACGCCCTTAGTTGAAATTTTTTGTAGATTCCCGTACAAAGAGTCACAAAAAGTTAACTTCCGTCGACGTTAAGGAGACCAAATCATCTAAAAAAGTCAAAAGAATTTTGTTATTTTAAATGATATCCTTCTTCTAAAAAATGTTGCATTTATACCTGAGTAAGTAAATAACAAATTCAAAGTTCATGAGTTATAGTAGTTTACTTATTAGAAAAAAAAAACCGGACAACAGCAAGCGATGGAATAGGTGCTCTTCTCGAGGGTGGCGCTATTTGTGAGAGTCTCCTGATTACATCAGGTGAACCCATACTTACACCGGAAGCTCTCTTTCGTTGGAAAAACAGAACTTACATTCAATAAAAGTTTTTTTTTCATGACGAGGAAAGGCACAGCCCAAGGTAAAAAATCCGTGGGAATCGATCGCATAATATATCGCAGGTGAATCTTCCACTTTTCCACTAGAACTATATTGCCAAGTTTGCAAGCTGGGTGACACAAAAATGTCCGCAATCAAAATTTTTTATCCAATAATCATATCTAATAAGTGTCCCTGTAGTGAGTCCCAAGTTTATTTATATTTATCGGTATCAGACATTGTAGAAAACGTCCGAGAGAGAGAGAGCGAGAGACATAGAAAATATTTCCATCTCTGTTGCGCCTGTACGGGTGACGCGCCTCGCGGGCGAAACCGGAACTACTGAGCTTAAACGCTGGTAGTGGGGGCTACCCCCACCACTTTCGTTGAATGCTCTGTATATAACCGTGGTATTCCCTTATTTTTGCGGTGTTTGAAGACTAGTTCTGTGCCGGTGTTTAACGAGTGTGAGCGGTGCTAAACAGTGAGAGGACAAACAGTCGCAGTTTATCGGTTCAATCGTGAGTAAATGCCAATTGCTTACCTTTTTTCTTTGCTTAAACTCGCAGATGGTTGGGTGTGACTTTACCTAAGAAAATAGGCCTGTTGGGACAATTAATAATGAGAAAATTGAACAGTGAGGTTAAAACGCTGGCCCCTAAAAGACGTGAACATTCAGTTCCCAAGCGTAGACCGCCAAAAGTTTTCATAAATTAATGATTAAATAACGGTGGTGGCGATCGTCTACCAAAAGTAATGAACGTTAAAGCGTTTATTATCTAAACTATACATATTTGTCTTATCCTCGTGATAGCATTTTCTTAGCTGTTATAACGTAAATACGATGACATCGTTAGAACTCCTTACAACAGTGGTACAATAGGTTGCAAAATTTGCTATTTCTTTTCTGCTAAACGGTCATTGTTCAAAAATTTTACTAGACTATTAGCAAAGGAATAATGTACATTCGCAAAAATTTGCGTGACAGTAGTGGCATTTTTACTTGGTCCCACAAAAACCTTAGCTGACAATAGAACCTGTGAATATGTCTATGTTCTTTGATTGTAACTGGAAGTAGTTTCGATAATGAAATAATTTCATGTATAGAACAATGTTGACGCAGGATATAATGTAGATTATGACAGCTGTAAATAAAAGACTTAAAAAGGAAATTTCTATATAAAATCTAGAATGCACTCATTGATGGATGGAATAAGTCATTGTATATCTAGTGTTAGAATTGGTTTACTGGTTTTGTCTGAAAACTACGACAAGTTAAAAATTTGATTGTAGATCTCACACCTTTCTCGTCCACTGTACGTTTTAACAAAATTGCAGAATTATGATGTTTGTTATGTATTCAATGAGGTATGAGTGTAACATTTTTTCAAAGCAGAGTATCATTTAAATACTAGTATTTCTTATGACTTTTGTTTGTGGATTTGTTCCGCTTAAGAGATTCAGTATGTATTCATTTTAGGCAAAACAGTACCAGAGCTTCTGTCCAAAATATATGTGCAATTTATTGTCAATTTTGTCACTATAATTTATAAAAATAGAAATCAGCAAAAAGTCACTGAATATAAGAATATGATTTTTTTTGTTCAATAACAGCAGTCCCAATTTTGTATATTTCAATTCTATAAGTGGTATCAATTTTTAATCTCTGTTACCACAAGCAACATTATTGAGAAAAATAAGTGTATTTGGATAGATTTTTGATTTTGGATTAAAAAGTCTTACAGATTTTCTATTAAGAATATATGACAAAAAATCCCATCACTGCAATTGTTGAAAACTTATTTCATTTTTTGAAACATTTGTTGCCCGAATTGATAACTTTCCTATTGGTACTGCATATATTACTATGTGCCTTTTAAAATCGAGATTTAAGTTACTATTATCATGTTTTTTGTTTTTGTATTTTTTCTATGATTTTGTTAAGAATGTAAACACGGACCACAGTATACATTAACATTCTCTGTATACATGGAACCTCCACAGGTGCCTGTGTGTCCAACATATACATCTGGAGCTTTATCACATTTGTCCATTATTTTTAAACAAAAATAGAGAGCATCGGGAATCTAAACCGTGACTTACAGATGCTTGCGACTAAAGACCAGTACATTAATCACCAGACCACTGCATCGGTTAAGCAAAGTTATATTTGTTTAAATAGGCACAAAAATAATCGTCAAGAGAAAAAAAAGTAGCTGCATTGATTGTGGACTGAGGATTTTTCATACAACATGGTGTCCAGCGATTATGGCAATCATGGACGTCATGGAAATATCATGCAATTTTATGTTTCTGGAAAAATCATGGAAATAGCTATAATTTTCGGTCAATCATAGAAATTTTCATAATATTCGCTGTTGAGAAGGTCCTTAGTTCCTTGGGTCCTTAATTTTTTTCAGTCTGACAAATTTTATTTCTAACCATCATATACGCATTTACCTAATAAAAACAATTAAACTCGTCATATTAAAATTCATTTTATTTACAGTATTTACAAAAAGCTGGATTTTTATTTTGTAGCTGTAGTTTTGTTCATGTAATTAAAAATAAATAATAAGTACGTTTTCTTTCATGCTAATTATTGGCTACTTTTGCCTCTTACATGCATATATAGTAATCATGGAAAAATCATAAAAACAGCATGGACATTTTTTAGGGAATTTCGTTGGATACCATGTACAACATACAACATTACTGATTTCAGATTACTGGCAAGTATATTGATAACTTGCCAGAAAAACCTCATAATTAAGAAATATAAATGAAATTAATAAAATGATATGGGAAATCAGTAAGGCAACAGGAATTTTTGGTCAGGCAAAATGAGTATCAGTATAAAAAAATAAAATTCCACTATTATCAAGCTGAAAGAAATAATTGACTTTGACTTGGTTTTACATACTAAGAACTCTCAATCCTTCATCATACATTTTTGGGATATTCACAAGTAGTATTTTAATCAATTTTATAGAATTCTACAACTTGCATTTTAAATCAGAAGCTGTACAAATCCAAGAACGATCCAACCAAAATAACATTGTTATACTATTGATCATGATAGTAGGTAATACAATAAATATTTCATGTTTTATTGTAAGTAATGATGGCTTATATAGCTGTTGTCTGCTGCACTCGATGAAATTTTTATTTAATTATCTGTTTTTACAAATTTTAGGAAATAACAGCTCTTCAGAATGGGGGAATCTGAGTCAGATTTCACCCCGAGGGCCTACCAGGTTGATCTCTACGAGAAGGCTGTTGCGGAAAATACAATTATTTATCTCCCCACTGGATCTGGGAAAACATATATCGCTGTGATGGTGATCAAGAAATTCAGCAACGAAGTACAATTGTATGACTCAAGCTAAAAAAATTTGACTTACCTTTTTGAAAATTCTACAAAATAATAATTGAATTATGTTTTGTTAGACCCTACAGCAATGGAGGCAAGCGCATTCTGTTCATTGTAAATACTGTGCCCCTGGTTTCCCAACAGGCCAGTTACATTGCATTGCACACTGGGTTGACCTGTAGAGGCTACTCTGGTGACATGGGTGTTGACTATTGGAACAAAGAGGATTGGCTGGTCCAATTAAATGAGATTCAGGTATTTAACATTCATTATATCAGTCTTTGCTTCCTCGTGAAGGAAGCTTTGTTTTTATGAACATTTTTTTTCGTGTTTTCCATGTCAGAACAACTTTTAACTCAGAATTTTTCAAAACAATGAGAAAAGCAGTGAAGAAAAAATTGTTCGTATGGATGTGTGTGTGCATGGTGGGCTTTGAAATTTTAATTATTTGTAACTCAAGGACTGTTAAATTTATCGACTAAAAAGTTGGCACACAAGTGAAGCAGCAGTTCTTTCTTTTATTGTTGCATTTTATTACGAAATGTGTGCAGAAATTTCGATTTTATGGCTTCCTGAATATTTTTTTCAAAAAAGGACGTGCGCGCTTTAGCGTTTTTAAATTGAAATTAGCGATACTTTTCTGAATTCTCAACAGAGTTTAGGTACTCTTAATGGTGTTCGGTATCAGATTCGACTGGAATCAGAAAAGTGATTCGGATCCACGGAGTTTTTTACTTTATCAAGTGTCTCTTAAATTGAGACCCTTGAATATTTGTCAAGTGTCTCAATTTAAAGAATGCTAAATACATCCACAGTCTATTTTTTTGTAAATGTTCAACGATTGAAGTATAATTGAAAGTTGTTGAAGAAAATGTGTTAAAATGCAGCAATCCAACAACAATAATTTTTTTTTCGTCATGAATGGACGAGAATTTTAATCATTTGTCTGTTTCTTTTGTTTTTAAGGTTCTAGTAATGGTCGGCGCTATATTCAACGATATATTAAGCTTGGGCCACATGACTTTGGACAAAGTATCGTTAATAATATTCGATGAGTGTCACAAAGGCGTAGGAAATCATCCAATGAGAAGTATCATGCAAAAATTTGAGCGTTACAAGAAAGAGGAGCACCCACGTGTGTTGGGTCTCACAGCGACGTTGTTGAACGCAAATATAAAAGTTGGTCAAGTGGAGAACACGGTTCGCGTATGTAATCACAAAAAAAAACAAAATTACGAAATAATTTTCGAAATTTACTACATTTTTGTTGTCAACGTTTTGAGATTCATCTGGCGTTTCATTTTTTTCTAGGATCTGGAGGTTACTTTTCATTCCAGAGTCGCCACAGTGGGTTCCGCGATTTCTGTGGAACAATATGGAAATCTCAAAGAAAGTTTTCAACCTTTCGATCCTCCAGCAGTGTATGGAGTTGAAGCCGAACTTATGGCGCTTATTGACTACATGCTCACGGTTTTAAAAGCTGTTAAGCTCACAGGCAGCTTCGACCAGGATTTGTCAAGCAAAGAGCTCAGGCCAAAATCTAAAAATGATAAACTCAAAAATATAGTCGAGGATGCACGGGAACACTTACAGACAACAGGTATATACTTAAATTTCACGGGATGCTTTGAAGTGAGTGTCGTAAAGCAATTTACACTAGTCAAAAACGCTGCAAAGTAGAAATTCGTACATTAAAGTGGTTCATAAAAATCCACGTTTTTTAAAAATTGGATTGTTCATCAAGACACGAGTGTTTTCATTCATAAGAGAAAGTCATGGAAAATAAAAGTTCTGTAGAAAACAATTAGTTCTGTCGCACGGTGGTTGAAGTTTAGAACAAATGAAAAAATGGATTTTAGTTATAGATAAAAAGTACATACGACAAAACCGTTCTCTATGTATATCGTTTATAAAAAAATTATAGTTTTTAAAATCTTCAAATCCGTCTCATAATCTAAGTCAGTGGAACTTACCCCAACGTCTTTATATTCCTTTTAAAATCGTACCAAATTCATAATTACGTTCAACATCGTGAAAACTCATCTTTTACCATTTTTTTTAACGTTTTAAATTCTAAGAGGGGGTAGGGATGTTCCTAACAGTTCTTTGGAACTTTTCGATTAAAAAATATCACAACGTGTTATATGGTGTAATCTGTCATTTTTGTATGTATATTATATGTAATATTGAGGAAGCATGCTGCATGGAAAAAAGTTATTCACGTATTATTAAAGATAGCTAGTAGGGTTTGATTTAGGAGTAAGAATGGACCAAAGATCAACCTAAGATTTCTAAAGCGTACTCCAGATGTAAGCGATATGTATCCGTACTTCTATGCAAAAGTAATATTGAAGAAGTAATTGTATATTGCTTCATCATTATTATCTAAAATTTAAGAATTAGGCGGAATCATGTTCATCAGATTCGGCTTTTTAATGGTGCAATTTTGGTGAAATTCGGAAAATAAGAACACTAGACATCCGATGTCAGTCTCGGAGAAACTCAAAACCTACCAACTTTATTTGTAACTTTACATGCGTACAAATACGTGCAAAACATACCAACTTTATTTGTAACTTTACATACGTACAAATTTTCGTACGTACAAAATATTGTTGTTCATACGATATACGATGTTTTTAAACGGCTGATACATCTGTTATCCTAAATTATCATCTAAAACATGAATTAAATCACCAAAAATTGCAGGAATGTTTTAGTAAATAACCGTTGATTTGAGTACTGATTTTTAAAAAATTCTCCTCATATACTTTAGGGTTATACGGAGGCGCCAAAACCATTCTTATGCACATGATCCAACTGGAATGCATTAAGAAATTCACCGACGATGTGGTAAGTAACAAGAATCTATCTCAAAGCTCGCCAAACAATTTACTGACGATTTTTTTGGTGATTTCAGCAAACTATCGCAATACTTGAATTTCTCGTGACGCAAATGACGAAAATGCGAAAAATTATATGCGACAAAATGGCTCAGACGTCTGCTTCGGAGTACGAACAACTTAAAAGGTTAGTCATATTTGTAAAATTGAGTGTGTACTTTGAGTGAAGAAGTTCAGCTAGTTTTACTGAAAATATACAAACTACTATTTAACAAAGTACTTGTTGCCATGCAGATTCTCGTCGGATCAGGTATTGAAAACATTTGCCCTGCTACAGCATTTCAACGCAAACAAGACGAGTGATCAAAAGTTCTGCTGCATAATATTTGTTCGTCGTCGAAGCACGGCTCAGATGTTATATCACGTACTTAAGGTAAAAATCCTCCCGCTGCGGAGCTAAAAATAAACCGTGAGACAGAAGTTATGATTATAATAAGTGGTATTAAAATTCTTAGAATCTGCGGGAATGGGACGAAACCTTTGAATTCCTACATCCGGACTTCATGATTGGTTATGAAAATAATCCGTACAGAAATCCTCGGGAGGGTCTCTGTCTCTCCAAGTGGAACAAAGAAGCGCTTCAAAGGTAAGTTTTTTTTTTACTAATTTTGATTTTTCTCCGTGCGAGAAACGTAGTCGTACGCAAGCTTCGCGCGCATAAGTCCCTATTTACACACCTCGTGAAATAACAGTACTTTGCGATACTAGTGCGTAAAAGCGGACTTTCGGCGAAGGTTGGAAAATGGCTGCACGAGTCTGATCGAGTGCGGCTATTTTACAACCGCCGTCGGGAGTCCGATTTCACGTACAAGGATCGAATACTACTTTTTGTAACAAATGCACGAAAACTGCTTGATTATGTTGCTGGCCGAGCGTGACATTAAGGGAAATAGCAGACCGATGTGCGCATGCGCGCACAGTATTTTCGATACGGTTTCGAGTTTTTACGATACGGTTTCGAGTATTTACGATACGGTTTCGAGTATTTACGATACGATTTCGAGTATTTACGATACGGTTTGGAGTATTTACGATACGGTTTCGAGTATTTACGATACGGTTTCAGTATTTTCGATACGGTTTCGAGTATTTACGATACGGTTTCGAGTATTTACGATACGGTTTCGAGTATTTACGATACGGTTTCGAGTATTTACGATATGGTCTCGAGTATTTACGATACGATTTCGAGTATTTACGATACGGTTTCGAGTATTTACGATACGGTTTGGAGTATTTACGATACGGTTTCGAGTATTTACGATACGGTTTCGAGTATTTACGATACGGTTTCGAGTATTTACGATACGGTTTCGAGTATTTACGATACGGTTTCGAGTATTTACGATACGGTTTCGAGTATTTACGATACGGTTTCGAGTATTTACGATACGGTTTCGAGTATTTACGATACGGTTTCAGTATTTATGATACGCCTTCATATGAAGCGCCACTTTATGTCACGGACGGCTCGCACATAATCTGGCGCTTTTCGTGTAAGCGTTACAAAAAATTTCCAACGATACTCGTGCGATGAACGTTTTCTTAATTCGTGTGATTACAACACTCGTCGGAAAAAGATTCATCGCATTGTTATTGTAAAATACTACCCTCAACAACACCCCAAAATTTTACCCGAAGGTAAATAAAAAAATAAAAAAATTGTTTAAAGGTTCCGTAGTGGCATAAGCAACTGCCTTGTAGCCACAGACGTCGTGGACGAGGGCGTAGACGTGCCTAGTTGCACACTAATTGTTCGCTACGATTTGCCGATGGATTTCCGCGGTTACGTACAGAGTAAAGGTCGTGCTCGTCATAAGGCTGGACGCTACGTGATGCTCGTCTCGCGAGGGGACCAGAGCTTTTATTCCAAGTACGAAAGCTTTAAAAGAGTCGAAGCATTCTTGAAACAGGCAAGTACATTGAACAAACTAGTGAATGAACGCTGTCTATCACAACTCTTCCCCATGTTATGTCATTATACACTTATTCATATAAAAAACGCTTATTCATTTGCCGATTCTATCATTCGTTGGTCGGTTTACAGTAACGAAGATTTCTTAGTGTCTTAAGCAATGTATGCTATATGTTATTCACTCGATAAACGTGCTTTAGTGTTTTCCGTTTCTTACTTCTCAAAATGTGTTGGGTTGCCTGAAAATGTTGATATTAATACAACCGCAGATGAATTATACATTGCCTCGATTTTTAAATATTATATTCGCGTTATTCATTATAGTATATCGACGGCTCCTCATGAAACTGAAGTAACTCAGGAAAATTATTTAAACTGAGATATTTTAACGTTTAATACTAAGCTAACTTATCTCACGATATAGAAACAAAATAACTTACCTTACATATCATTATCAAACTCGCGTAACTCGGAAGGCATTCTGAAAAAGCCTATCTTGATAAGTTTGTTGACTTTTTTAATTACAGTACAATTTAATATTTTCAATTACTATTAATAGGGAATGACGATTTTCGAAGTGGTTATGAGAGTCTTTTGAAAGGGTACATTGGCAATTATAGTTATCAATTCGCCTTTTTAATTTCTTGGAAGTTCTGATGGAACAGAAATTCTCCATTTCTTACTATTCATGGAAACAATGTTACGACCGCTTCAATTTATGAGAACACTGTTATATTCCAAGCGATTTATCAAAATCATGAGAAAGTATTTACTAATGTTTTCACCCATTTGCAACTCGACGATATTTGCAATAAATAACTTTTGAACATTAACGAGCGCTATTGGTTTCTTAATTATCACTCATCTCCTTTTTACATATCTTCGAACGCAAAATCTTGATTACACCAATTCTAATCAATTGAAATTAGAACAGTAGTTTTTAAGTCTCAATTAAACTAAGCCTTTTAAGAATAGCTTTCGAGTTACGTCCGTTTAATAATGATATTTGGAATACGTTAATTTGCTTCCGAATTGTGAGATAAGTTCGATTAGAAATGATCGCTGTGATACCCCAGTTTAAATTATATTCGTGAGTTATTTCAGAATCATTCGGAGTCGTCGATAATGTAGGTCAAGTGCGTGAAGTAGATGATTCTAACCGAGTGTAAAATTAGTCAATGGAATTTGGCAATCACACGAGTCAAAAATCACCTACACCGCCCTTTGCTTTTATATTTATTTTGTTACTCCTTCCATTCATATTTCACACTGTCATATTTTTTATTACCGCTCAGCCTTACATTCATTATTATATAATTATTATGGGCCGTTCCTTGATGAACCATGGAAATACCGTTATCCTCTGTTGTTGCTTGAATCATCTCCAAACAGTTTTACCGTATTAACAGATTCTTTATTGGTATTCGCCTAATTTTTTATTGTGCCTCTCCAAGTACCACTCTAATGTGCTTATCAGTTGCTTGTTTTCGATGATTTTCAACTCACTACATGATTGAGAGTTTAGCTGAAGTTTAGTTACATTAATTAAGGTATATTAATGATTATTATATTAAAGGCATTGGTTGGACATACCGATGAGCGAGAAGAGGTCACAGCCGAAGAGATTGATGAAAAATTATACAAAACGGAAATCCCGCCATACATTGTGGTCAGCGAAGACGGGACAGAGGCCATTTTGACTGGGTTATCATCGATAAGTTTGATTAATAGATATTGTACAAGTCTCATGAAATCAAAGTTTATCAATCTAAGCCCAACTTGGAAATTGATCAAAATAGGGAAAGGGGTGGAGAACTGTTGCTACAAGGTTATTAAGACATTTCGAAGTTCTTTGGTGATAGAGAACAAAAAAAATTATATCCATTTGTTAATTCTTCGTACAGGTATCGCTGACCTTGCCACGAATATCTCCTTTGAAAGAGACGATCGATGGTGACGTTATGGATTCCATACAACTTGCTAAGCGTTCTGCAGCGCTTAAAACTTGCATAAAGCTGCACAAGATGAAGGAACTCTCAGATAGTTTGCTACCAATCGACCCGAGCGCTATTCTTGATAATTCGGATCATTTGTTCCCACACTGGGTGGACGAACCGAAGTCGGAAGCTGGTCTCGCCGGAACACCCGCTAAAAAACGGCATCATGAAATTAAGGTAATTATTCGTTGATGTTCAAAGATTCAGTTGATTATCCTGCATGCTCATTAATAATCCTGTTTAGATCTTGGCATTACTGATACGAATTAGAATCGCAAACATCGTTAGTTTATACGAAACTACTAGAAATAAGTTCTCATTAGTTACGTTATTCAAATATTTTCAGCAGTTTCCCAATATGCTTCGTGGTAACATATTTTTTATCTCTACATGAGGCAATCTACACCAATTCCACCTGGATTTTATCCTCGACCTCTCCGATCTGGTCGGTGATTTTCCGTGTTGTAATTTCAATTCTCAAAGGAAAGCAGATTTCAAAAACAAAATGTTTACTTATCACTCAGCAGATTGATCAGCTTATGTTTATTTAAGCAGTGTTGGCCGTGATGTAAAAATTTGAGAACACGTCTTAAAAACCCTTTGCTGTATTTCAAAATTATCAAGTCTGAAGTCAACGTTTTTTTTAAATAAAAAGATTTTTTTCCATTTAAAAAAAAAAATAAACTTTTAGCGTTGAGAAAATTTGAAAAAGTACAAAGCCTTAGTCAAACAGTTGTTACGTCATACTCAACATTCTTATAAAACATCTGATTTTGAAGAATTAGTTAGTTTTTAAAAAGTAGTTTCTTAATTTTGAAGTTATCTTAATTTTGAAGTAATTTTACAATTGACGAAAACCATGAATTGCTATAGGATGGATCAATGATATAATTTTCGCCACTAATTCAGCAATCGAATTAATTCGTTTAACAGAACCATTATTCCTCAAATGACGAACAACTGAACAGTGTTACCACACATGGCAATTTTTTTTTGATGAATTATTCATTTTATTTTATCAAATTTTTCAACTGGCAAGAAAGATTTTTCCAAAATTTTAGCAAATGGCTATATTATAGACAAGACAGTTTTTTTTTTCAAGACCGATTATTTGAAAGAAAAATTTGTAACAAAAAAAAATTCGGCTCTTGTTTTAGAGTTAAAACAACAACAACAACATGAAAAAACACCAGATCCGTATGGTTGAGGGTCAAACCCGGGTCTGAGTTACGCAAATCGTGTTAAAGAGCGTTTCAAAAATTATGTTATTTATTGACAATACATTCACATAGTTATAATAATAATTAAAATTTCCTGTACATTAAAAATTATTCGCTATTGACAAATGGCCGTCGACCGAAGTCCGTCAGCCATTGCTTATCTTATTTATTTATATATTTTTTGGTTTCCATTGAGAGCAAAAACCATTATAACCATTGAAACTCAGTGGAAATAAGGCTACTTCTAATTTTTTTTTGCTAACATTAGTCTGCAATAGGAATTTTTTGAAATCACGACTAGCAGCGAAATATTGTTTTTTAGTACTCATATTATAAAATTCAATAAAATGCTCTTTTAAAAGGACATGAAGAAAAATAATTTATGAAATTATGTTAAATTATCGGTACTCTTTGAGATGCTCGCAAAATGACTATAGTCTTCCTGCATTATTATCTTTTATAAGTTTCAAACAATTCTGAATATATATATATATATATATTTTTTTTTTTTCAGTATCCGGAATGTTTGCATTCAGCGTTTCCTGTAGCAGAAAAACCGCTCTATCTGCATCTTATTCAAGCCAAACCGACGTATCCCAAACCCTACGAGAATCGAACGATGGTTTTCTACGATTTGTTGAACGACGACGCTGGTTTTGGAATTCTTTCGACAAAGCCGATGCCCGATGTGAGAATAGGCAAATGAATCCAACAATACTGAAATTTTATGATTTTTCTTATAACGATGAATTTTTGCAGCTTCCGTCTTTTCCAATTTTCATGAACGTCGGGGATCTGAACGTAACCATCAAAGCTAATCATTCGAAATTCACGCTGTCTGCCAAAGAAATTATCGAACTCCGACTCTTCCACTGGATAATTTTTCACCAGGTGCTTAACGTTATCAAGAATTTTATGGCCTTCGATACAGAAAATCTAAGCAACAGTTTCCTGGTCGTGCCGAGTAAGTTTTGTCGAATACAATGATGAGAAAAAAAGAAAAGAAATTGAATTTTTAACGGCCATTCGATGATTTTAGCCGATGCGGTTGGACGGATTGACTGGAAAATCGTGAAGACCTACAGAAACACAGAAGAAGTTCCATCGGTTGAAGGTATGAATATCCGCAATTACGATTTGGCTTTGGTAAAGCCGAACTACAGATCTTCATCCAGTGTCTACGTCGTGACGCAAATCTGTGAGGATATTATGGCGGAATCGAGTTTCCCTACCGACGACTACTATTCGTATGTCCATTATTACAAGGATCGTCATGGACTGATTATTCGCAATACGAAACAACCTATGCTTGAAGTTAAAGCGATTTCAAGGAAAATTAACTGTATACGGCCAAGGTATGATTCATAATAATTTTCTGGGATAAATCTGATTCAGAACTGATCATTATATAATAAGTTAAAAAAAAAAAAGAAAGTAGAACTTTGCGCATTGTCCCTTCGAAAGTTTTTGGTTTCTTTACGGAGATTCTCCTAAAAAGATTTATTTAAATCGCTCTTTACGTAAAACGCGGCAAAATGCGGATGAAAGGTGCAAGCATCTTTGTATTCATGGTTTAAATGAATAAATAATAAAACTAAATTTCAGCGAAATTTTAGACGTCATAGAATAATTGAGAAAAGATCAAATATCGAGCCTCCGAATCTAAATGACATATCTAACATCACTGAATACCTTTTCGTATATGTGGCAAAAGCGCAGTTGATAGATCAAATTTGGGAAAAGTCCGTGTAATGATGTCAATACCAAAAATTCTGGAATTGCGTGAAAATCCCTTAGTATTCTTCGCGAATTTAATCATATTCTGTACGAAAGGCCATTTTGCTCAACTTTCATTTGAGTTTTTGGTCTGAAAGCTCAACATTTTCTTCGAGTATTCTCCAGAGCAGCAAAATTGTCGAGAACGCTTTTATTATCCGTGCTGTTCTGCCAAAAATTCTTTGTTCTTCGTAGTTTAAAAAATGTATTCTACTTGTTTTTTGATTTTTTTTTTGTCATAGACGTTTTGTATCAGATTTTTCTGTAGTCGTGCATCGTTTACGCATTTATAAAAAAAATTGCGGAGAGAGGATTTATTGAGTGAATAACTTCAATTGACATTTGATAATATATGAATAACGTATTTTCAGAGGTTTAAAGGCCGGTTTAAGTAAACGCAGGCGCGCCGATCTTCTTGAAGACTTCCAGGAGCATTTTGTGGGAGAACTGTGCAACCGAATCGTTTTCCCGGCTATGTATTGGCTGAAAGCCACATATTTGCCCTCAGTCCTTCACAGGGTGTGTCAAATGCTTGTCGCAGAGGATCTACGGATTCAGATAGTAAATGAAGCTCGTCTTGGAGTTTTGAAACTGAAATCTGGTTCTACGTGGCCGCCACTGAAAATAAAACAGACAGACACTGAAGAGGCGCCCGAAGCTCAATTGGACATCTCCGGATGGACGGACGACTCTGGGCTCCCTCCTGAGCCGGAAGTAGATATTCCCGGACCAGAAATCGACAGTAATATCAGTCTCCGTTATTTAATTTTATTCGCTAACAGCTAAATGATGATTTATATGGGGGATCACGATTTGACCTGGGTCTGACCCTCGACCTCTCTGATTCCGCCCTTTTTTGTTGTTGTAAAATTGGTTAGTCTTTCAAATGCAACAGATTTAATTTTTTCATTTCCTCTTTGCAAATTTAAAAAATATATATATATATTTTTGTAAAGTGACATATCGAAAGCCATAATTTTGAAGACTGTAAAAATTCTGAAAAATACTTTGTTGAATATAAACGTATTGTCGTTCATAGCCAAAGTGGGCAAGATTTTTTTTATTATAGTTTTGAAGTTTTTATTATTGAAAAAAATAATTGAAATATAGAAAAAAATGTATCCACTACAGGCGATTGGTTAAATGTTTATTTATGCAAGCCCGGATTTTTGAAAAGATGTTTAAAATGATGTTTTGGAATTTGTCAGATTTATCTGAACTACTGCTCGACTCCAGCCCCATACAAGCCAAAATCTAGTGCGAGTATGCCATAATTTAGAAATCTGAAAAAATTTTGAGGCTTGTCAAACATTTCCGTATATATGTAGAAATTTTTGCCAAGTTCTTTATAGTGGATTAATTATTCAAATCAGAGATGTCGAGGGTCAGACGCAGGTCGAATCGGGATGGAATGTCTCATATGCAACAAATAGTACCTACATACGATGTTGAAAATATTTCTTACTGTGATTCTTAACACGCGACATTTTTGAAATAACGTTATATTTCTGTTCTGGTTCGTCAGCTTTGGGATTGGATTCGAAGCTTTATCCGTGGAAAAAAGATGAGGAGCCCGTCAATCTTTACAGAGACATCGAACGAATTCAGCTGCTTGACATTGAATACTTTTATCAATTCATGACAGTTTCGACAGACGTTAGACGAAACTCAGAGTTGGTCAGTTATGCAATTAAATTTACGAAACCACAATTTGAAAAAGCATACAAAGTTGCCTCAGTATTTATAATGAACACGTAAAATTTTTAGAATACCAATTCGGGAATACACTTATTCGCGAAGTTTTCATCTGACTGGAGAGCAGCGACGCCGCCGTTGGAAATTATCACAAAGGAAGATCCGAATGGTCCGAGTCCGGCTTTTATTATGCAAGCTCTCACGAGCAAAATGGCTCACGATGTTTTTGATCTCGAGAGATTGGAAACCCTCGGCGATTCGTTTCTTAAATTTGCCGTATCGATGTATCTCTTCGAGACTTTACCTAAGTGCAACGAGGGACAATTGACAGTGATAAAGGGAAAGATTATCGGAAATCGTAATCTGTTTTATTGTGGCAGCAATAAACAAATACCTGGACGTATGAAAGTTGACGATTTTGTACCCGACAGCAACTTTACGGCGCCTGCTTTCTGCGCTCTTCGGCCGTTGCAGGAATTATTACTTCAAACCGAGGTTCGTATCAGTTTTATCATAAAGCAAATAATGGATTTCCCTTTTTTTTATTACTCAATACAGCATCTTGATGAAACCTTAAATTAAAATATAATTAAAAACAGAGTTGAGACTTGAAATAACTTTGGATAACAACAATTCCTAGCATGATTTAGACCATAATTATTATTTTCGAATAATAAATAACGATGGTTATCGGGACAACTTTACATTTCGAAAGAATTACAACAAAAATTAATTTCCAATTTGATTGTGGAAAAAATGTAGAAACCGGTTCTTCAGTTATTCGTCTCAAACAATTTCTTATTTTCAATAATGAATTATTATTTAAATAATGCATTCATTCAATAATGTATTATTATTGAACAAATTATATGATAAGTTGAAACGAGCGCTTGATAAGACAAATACCCACGGAACCGATTTGCAAATTTACGCCTGTTTCCTTTTTTTTTTCATATAGATATCTCCGAACGTTCTGTACGAATTGAATATACCAAAGACCGAGCAACTGACCGGCATTCCGACGGAAACTACTCAATCACACATGCAAGAGCGAGTGCTGTCCTGGAACGACAGTAATACCCAAACTGACATGCAACACTTTTTGGGAGAGCAGATCGTTCCCGACAAATCGGTTTCGGATTCTGTGGAAGCTCTAATCGGAGTGTATCTCAGCGTAAGTTCCGTTGAACATAATTTAATCGGTCATCTCCGAATTATACACAAATACATAAACGAAAAAGACGCCATTGAATCCACCAGTTATGTACATTGATTCTGAATTATGATAGTGCTAAAAAGTGATACGATTTGTTTTACGACTTGTTTATACTCGCAAGACATTTTTATGAAAATTTAAAGTGACGTAACATTTTTACTGCTTGACCGATTTGTGTAAAATTGTTACTCAAAAATTGTGTAATGATAGTCCATATGTAAACTAAATTGAAACCCGATATATAATTCCCTAATTCAAAATGCTATCAAATTTAAACTACTCGACTAATTGGTGTCAAATTTTTACCAGATATCTTTTTAAATGGTCGTCTAAGTGTGAAGAAAATTTACGATAAATCTGTGAAAAACTTCCAAATTTTTTTTTCTTTTTTTTTCGTAAAAGCTTTTTTCTCTCTTTGTTCACCATAATCGAAATTTTCCGACACGCACGCACACACATTTCGCACAATCCACTTTTCTCGACGCTTTGGACCATTCTGAGTGTACTGACATGAAAATCTCGGAAAATTTTTTTTCCACGAAAACAAAGTTTCCTCTATGAAGAAGCAAAATAATGTATTTGTTAAAACCTTAGTTTTTAAGTTAGTGTTTATCTTTTTTTAAGTTAGTGTTTATCAATCATCAACGTTTATCAAAGACGTTGACTGTTTTCAAATTTTTCTGTCGCAAGTACGGAACTTCTATCATAAGAAAGCTAATTGTTGCAAACATATGGTCTTACATTTTTAACACAACTTCAATTCTTTTGATCATGGTTTTACAGAGCATGGGTCTGACCGGAGCATTCAAAATTCTCAAGTGGTTTGGTATTTTGCCTGCGAATCTAAAGGTCAACGAACTTCTATGCAATCCTCCGCAGAGTCCGAGACTAGGAATCGGAAACCCGGACGATTGTTTTCCTCAGAGGAGCTTCATTGAGAGGCAAATCGGATACACATTTAAGGATCGTTCGTTTCTCCTGCAGGTAAATAATATTTCTTATGCCTTTTTTTTATGGCGCCATTTATTTTTCATTTTAACTAATCGACATTAAAAAATTCACTGTAACAATCCCTTAACGTTTCAGGCATTCACACATCCATCGTACACTCCGAATAACATAACGCCGAGCTACGAGAGATTGGAATTTCTTGGGGATGCCATACTCGGTAATTTATCAAAACTTTTAGAATTCAAACGATTTTGATCAAAGTAATTTTGAAAAATTATTCAAACCACAGATTTTCTGATCACGGTCCATATCTACCTCTCGTGCGATTATCTGAGTCCTGGAGCGCTGACGGATCTGCGATCTGCACTCGTGAATAACATAACATTTGCCTGCCTTACTGTTAAATACGGCTTGCACACGGCTCTCCTGTCTTATGCTCCCGACCTTCAGAAGATCATCGAACGCTTTGTCAAGTTTCAGCTGGAAAGAAACCATGCAGTCGACGACGAGGTAAAGCGCTTGTTGTTATTAAGAAACCCGAAATACAAGAAAAATCGTAAGTCTTACGATTGTTGCTACCAAATTTTTCGAAAGAGGATTACGGCAAATCATTGTCAGTACAGAAAAGGGACTTACTCCATTAAAAAGCAAAATTAACATAACAATGTATTTTTCACACGCTCAAAATTCGCTATCGATCGAAACTGTGCCGAAAATTAATTTACAAAAAAAATTTTCGGAATATACGCAAGCTCTATTTTTGTAAATCCCGGAATATCGAGATGAACTATGTATAAACTTGATCTCAGTTATTTTAAATAGACACAAATATAATCTTTTTAGCAGTGCAATGGGCAAATTCCATTGCACTGCTTAGATTACATGGTTCAAAAGATGATATATATTTATCCTAAATTTTTTATATAGTTGCTGTGGGTTCTCTTAGAAGAGGAAGAATGTATGATGGCAGAATACGTCGATGTCCCAAAAATACTGGGAGATATTTTCGAATCTTTGATCGGAGCTATTTACCTGGATTCGGGAAAGGACTTGAATAAAGTTTGGACGATTGTGTACTCCCTAATGAAGGGGGAAATAGGTAATGAACGCATTTAGCATTAATAATTGAATACAAGTAGCGTTTTTAACACAAATCTTCTTATTTCCCTCAGACGCATTCAGTAAAAATGTGCCTAAACAGCCTGTACGTGTAATATACGAAACGCCAGGAGCAAATGCGCGATTCTCGTGAGTAATATTGTACATTTATATCTTTAAAATTGTGTTTATTTTTTTCATCGTTTTAAAAATACAATTTAATGTTGCAGGAAATCGTCTATCGTAGAGGGTACGGGCTCTGTGATGGTCACTCTGGAGGCAGTAATCGCCGGAAAGCCCAAGATATTCCACGGTTTTGGAGCCAACAAAAAACAGGCAAAATGCGCGGCAGCAAAGCAGGCATTGAAGTGTTTAAGGAATAACATATGAGACAGAGTTAACTCTTTTTCGTTTTCCAGACGTACATGACTTCCAGTTATTGCGTAATTTTTTAAGCATCGATTTCCGTAAAATGTACAGAAAAAAAAATTCTCTCTACAAAAACGTAAGAGAAATAAAAATCTTGGAACTGCCGCTATTGGTATAATTGATTTTATACCTCAACTTTCATTCTAGCGTTCTTTTAATCGTATTGACACGATTTACGAAAAAAATGCCTAATGCCAGAGAAATTTTTAACGCGGTGTCAGTAAATGCTTGAAAGATCGTTAAATGGATTCAACAATTACATTTTTATCCCGTTATCAATTGCATCCAGATGTATTTGAAAACGACAATGACTGGAACATTGCGTTCTTACAAGTTAAGGTAGTTCTGTCGGGAGGCAGTGAATAGCTCGTCGGCGCAGCAGTGTGCGAAGTGTTGGTCAGGCACCGTCTTGCCAACTCGTGTGGCATTTACGCGTTTCCCTTTTAACGTTCGTATCTTTATTAAATGTCCCGTAAGTCATATGTTTTTCGAGCTCAGCGGAATCGTCATTTCATCTGAGTATGATAATTCTTGAGTTAAATATGAATTCAAATACTTTTCCAATGCCCCCTATACTAAAAACTTCGACGTTTAGAATTCAATCATTTTTCCAATGTTCCGTGAGGCGTACGGATTTTTCAGGAACATAAAGTTCAATATTTAAACTTTTTAAAACCTAGACAGAACTACCTTAAATCATTTTTTTCACAAGGAGCAACTAAATAGAAGATAAAATGATAAAAGAATTTCGGATTATTAATGCCATTAGTGATGTTAACGGCTGTGACGTCTACTTCCATTATGGTTTGTTCAGAAAGCCTAAACCTTTTTATGTTTATAAATACGACTATTTTTTATTGTAATCTCAATTATATACTGAATATATATTACAAGTTATATATAAACGTTTGTGGACCACGCTATTACTGCATTATTACTATGATGTGAATAGATCGCAGAAAATGGATACGATATATTTTGCAAAAGTAATTGGAGAATGGAAGATTTGATTAAGCATGTTTCCTCAATGCAAGCCTTGTATTCTATTTGCAGACTTCATGCCTGGAATTTCGAGTTCTCTGAAAAAAATAGGAAATGTCTATTGGAACTATACCGCACAGACACAGATATACCGTGTACTAACACCCGGTATATCGTGAACCAATACACGATATCATTACGTTCTTCGCTCAATTATACCGCGCACGGCATAAGTTCCTACGGTATACGGTATATGCATTTCGAATAACGACATGCCGTGATACCGTGCACGGTTTTAGACACCTCAGAAATAATTACGCACGGTCTGGAGGAGGTAACTGAGATACTGTACATGGTTTTGCAACAAAAATTGGTTTCCTGAAAGATTGACACGGTATTTTGTTAATAATCATATTTATTCGAATTAGAATGTAATATTCTTCTCCTCATAGAGTGCGACGACGATGCGCAATCCTCATGCCACCGAAGCAAACGGCCTGCGCATCGCGGAAATGTAGCGAGGAATTTTATTCTTATTTGGCTTTTGGCAGAGTATGTATATATATATTGAATAGATGTTATGATGCTTCGACAATGACCGCCTTTTAATGTTTTGATGGAAGTTTGGCAAATCGTAACTCGGGTCTGAGTCGCACGATGCCGGAGATTCCGTTGTTATCGATCTTCTTGTATAGGAAATTCAAACATTTGGAATCTATTTATTTTTGTCCCTTCAAATTGCTTTATCAATTCGTAAATCGATGTAGCAAACTGAACGGACGATATTTTAACAATTAATTTTTAATCGTGAAAAAATATTGCCACAGCCCGGGATCGAACCGGGAACTCTAGGTATCCAGCCTAATGCGTTACCGATTACGCCACCGTGGCTCTGGCGTAATCGGTAACGCATTAGGCTGGATACCTAGAGTTCCCGGTTCGATCCCGGGCTGTGGCAATATTTTTTCACGATTAAAAATTAATTGTTAAAATATCGTCCGTTCAGTTTGCTACATCGATTTACGAATTGATAAAGCAATTTGAAGGGACAAAAATAAATAGATTCCAAATGTTTGAATTTCCTATACAAGAAGATCGATAACAACGGAATCTCCGGCATCGTGCGACTCAGACCCGAGTTACGATTTGCCAAACTTCCATCAAAACATTAAAAGGCGGTCATTGTCGAAGCATCATAACATCTATTCAATATATGTAGCGAGGAATTTCTTGGTACATTTAGGGCGAGCGTAACGGCCGAGTTTCTTGTACGCACTAATGATGCTCTTTACGTCATCGAACGCCCCGATGTCAAAGCAACTGCGGAGGACTTCGATATTAGCCTCGTGTGCTCGAAATCAGTCTCAGGTCCAAAAGATTGAGCCGCAAATCCGTCTTCTTTATTTTCCTTGTTCCGTTTAATGCTCTCGCTACAGTATGATCAGAGATCTCCAGCCTCTGCATGATTTTCCGTGCTTGCACTTAAACCGGCATATCCTCGAATTTTATCGGTGCAGATTTTTGAGAACGACCTTTGGGACCTTTGCGAACCGGTATACTAGGAACGTTCGCACGGCTGCCATTCGATGAAAGCCAATCGCATTAACCGTTTTTGATCTACGACGACGATCTCTGCAGCTGACGTTTTGTAGCATACTGATTTTCACCGGTACCGAATCGGCGTCGGCGGTATTGTTGACGTTGCCATAGTTATATTATGATTATGTTATAATTGAAAATTACTTCCTCGCGCACTCACTCCAATGGACTATGTGCGGGAGCTAGTCGCAGGAACGCCAAGTTTTTTGTAGAGAAACATCTTCATCTGTTAAACATTTATCGAGGGTTTTTACTTGGTCAATAGGATTCGGTTAAATATTTAGCATTCATTTTTTTTATTACAAAAGATTTTTCAGCAAAGCGTGTTATGTTTCAAAGTGATTTTTTCATGGGATATTACTTGTCTACCAAGGGTTTTTACTTGAGTAATAAGATTCGGTTGAATATTTTTGAAAGGCAATTTTGTTTTTTAAGATTATTCAGCTAAAACTTTTTTTATTTAGAGTGATTTTTTTATGGGATGATAACACTTTTAATCTTGGCGTACCTATTTTTTTGGGGGATTGGCTATCTTTTTGAAAATCTAAACGCCATGAGAGAAAACTGTAAAGTTAATTTACAGTAATCCGTAAATACAGGTAAGTAGACTCTTCTAAATGTTTAAACAGAATATATTAAATGTATACAGGCTGCAGTGGGATTTTTAGTAGATGCTTCGTCTAATAACTGAAACTACTAACAGCCTCAATATCGGCGCCAAGAGGATTAAAAAAGTGTTATGCAACGTTATCACTTTTTCGTTTGTTCTAATTATTATATCTACGCATCTTTAGAATTACAAGGCCTGTTCCCCTGCTTAACTGTTAAATCGTCGACGAATATCCAAGCAGTGCTTCTGCCTCGCATTATTATTGTATAATGTGAATCTTTTTTATCTTCATTCTCACCTCAATCGATATCACATTTGTATCTTTGTAATTATGATTGTTGACTTTCTGCGAAGATGTAGGCACTGATTCAATGCTGATAGTTTTCTTTGTTATTTTTGCTCCATTTATTTCAAATATTTGTCATTTACTTTGTAAGAAATACAAGGTTGATTGCTCTGCTAGCTATACTTGAAACGAGGTAATTAGTTTTAGTCTTTTCTTCTGTGAAGGAGAAAGTGACCCTTATAATAAACATATGACTTTTTTTACTTTGGCATAGAATGAAAAGCACTTGCAGGGGCTTTTAGAACAAGCCTGTCAATGGATTTGCAAGTGACAACCTAATCGATTGACCCATTTACAAAAAAATGCTTCGGGTTTATTCTGAGAAGAGGCAATAATTTGTTATTTTTCCTTCTGTGAGGGGGAAAGTGGTCTTTATGATTAAAAAATTCCTTTTTGGCAGAACGCCCCGTTCATGGCTAATTGAAAATCAAATTGAAGTCTTCAAAAGGAAATAGTTTCTCCGTATTTCGTACTTAGTAATTCGTGTTTATTGATTCTTTGCATAAAATCTTCAATCGAATTTTTACAAGGTTATTCATGTAGCACGAATACAAGTTTTTAGCAGACTGTTCCTTCGTCTACTATAATTGCGAGCTGGTCAGCAGACGATCATCGCAACTTCTTCTGGCTGCCGCTGCAGGCGCCCAGCGCCACCAGTTGTGTTATGTGTGCGTCTTTATTCACACGTATATGCGATCGGACAAATTCGTTTCGATGTGTGAGTTTGGACAAATGTGAAATTAGCGTCTCGGTCATGAGGAGTCTCGTAAGGCATTACAAATTTGCTTTTAATACTTGGCGTCGAGACGCTATCGCGTCTCTTGATATGCAGAAATTATGTTGAGTTGCCTCTCATAGTAAAAATAGTGATGATGGAGAATAATCTTAAAATCTTAAGACTTTGACGCAAAGTTTGCAAAATGGCTTGCCCAAAATGATCGAACCATTGTTACACATTTGTTAACAAAATGTCATTATAAGAGCTCAAAAGAAAGAGTTAACACAATTTATGGAGACTGAAGGGTGTATATTTGATAAATTGCGTGTATAGTTAATTTGAAAAAGTGGCTTTTCAGTTTTGTTCAATTGATTATTCCCAGTTGACTATCTTTGGCTTCTTCAATGATCTGTCGTTCATCGAACTGCCGTTTTTTACAGGCATCTTCATCGATGTCGAAACGCAGTTTGTAGCAATGCATATAGCTTAATCGTATTATGCCATATATTTTTCTTAAGTTAATTTGTCTCAATTAGCGGTCTTTCGCTTTTTCAAAGACGGCTTGTCGAACTGCTGCTTCATTCCTGCCGCTTGATTGGTGTGGAATTTCAAATTCTGCGCAGTTTCCGAAATCCAAGGCGAATCAAACTGCGTTGTGTCCTGATCGACCAAATGCGTGTATTTCGTTCTGCCGCTGCGGCCAAAGTTCTTGACTTGCATCACCTTCGGTAAGACTGTCTTATCGAAGTGATCTTCAAGAGTGGCACCGGAGAAGTCACGTTTCAGAATCGTTTCATCGCGATCGAGGTAGAAAGCTCCACGGTGGTAATACTTCTGGAGGAATTTGTATTTTCCCTTCGCTGCTTTGTTGGTTATCGTCTTGGGATTCACTCTGGCTTCCTGTCGGCGCTCTTCTTCGGTCATGTTACGAATCCGTTCAATTTCCAGTCTCTCTTTCTCAATTCTGGAAGAATATTGTAGCAATTAGCAAACGACAAAAAAGTGCAGAAGTGGAATACAAAATTGTAGAATTAGACTTACGCTTCTCGCTCGTCACGATCTCGCTTTATTCTCTTTAATTCTCGTAGCTTCCAAGCTTCGTATTCAAGCTCATCGTTCTCGTCTTCAGTGCAAACGTCGTCGAGCTTCCCTTCTTGATCCACGGTCTTGGTCACTTGAGTTTCTTTACGTATTACCTCTTCTACCATCTGAAAGGAAATTGTACAAATTAATCCAGTTTTTCAGTATAAGTAGAGATAAAGATATGAGCACGACACATATAATGTGTTTTCTCGCTCTTATTTCCAAGAGAGTTAGAGAGAATTCGAAGAAGCGGCCATTATCAATTTATAGTGTGCTGAATTTGGGCATTTGTTAGATATATGATATGTTTATCATTGTTTACCATTTGAAATAAAAAGGTGGCCAAAGATTATTCGATTTTTATGTTCTTGAAAGATGCAGTTTGGTAGAGTTATATAGCATAAATTACTAGCATTCATTAGTCAAAATTCAAAAGTTTACACACATTACAGAGTTTTTATTAAGACTTTATCGTATGACTAAGATATCGAATCTATATTTTGGTAGCGAGCGGGAACAAAAGTTATCTCACGAATGATGAGGAATGTACTTACTCTCAAAGTATGTCGCTTTCTTTCATCCACGAGTTTTTTTGTCTCCAGCTCTGCCTGTTTTAGTTTAATGGCCTCCTTTTCTTTCTCCATTACAGTAATTCTGTCCCTTTTTCGGACAAATACGGGTTTTAATCGTGGGCCAGTTTCCTCTTCGGAATCAGTATATTCTTCGTATTCAGAACTTTCTTCAGAGCTTTCGCCTGATTTTTCTTCATCAATGCCGTTTATAAATTCCTCTTCGATGTCTTTTTTCGCGAGTACGCGTTGTTTTAGCGCGACTCTCCGCCGCTCCATTTCGGTATCCGACACTTCTTCATCTTCGGACGAATCGGAGCTATCCAATTTGATTCTTTCACGCGCCCTTTCCGGCTCAGCCTCCAAAATTTCCGGCTCGTGGATATGTCGGTGACGTTCTGGAGAAGCCTCGACTTCCACTTCTCGCTGTCTTTCCAGCCTCGTAAGTCTTCTCAAACGGGGATCGTCCTCGTCTCTCGCTTTTGGCTGCGACGGAGCCACAAAATTCTCCACTGGCTCGCCATCCTCGTACGTTTTGTGCGCACATCGATCTATGAAGTCGTCGTCCTCGGATTCCTCGTCGGAACTCGCCGCTGGAGCGTAATCTGGTCGCTTTCCCGAAACGTAACGGTGAACCTTCACCTTTTTCATTGACACTTCCCCTGTGAACAGTTGTTTTTGTTGTTGAAATATAGGTCACTGTTAATGTTTTTTTTTTGGTTTGCTATACTAAGCAGTGATTACAAGGAATTAACCATAGAAGAATACATTTCCTAACATAGCTTAAAGGAATTGCAATCAACAATTTCAATTCCATTCTTAATAAAGAGGTAAAATACATGAATGTGAAAGAAGGAAAAAATTCAAAACAATCAACTAACAATAGAAAAATTCAAATTTAACAGTGTAGAGATGGTTTTTAAAAATCTTTTTAATTGATTTGTTGGTAATCTTTATTAAAAGACCCCTTACAGGTAGAAGTTAGAAGAATTGAAAATGTTGTCATGCCATTTGTGTAATATTCAAAATCAAAGTCAAAACAAGGGTTACGAGTCAATTCTGTAGATAAGGTTTTCAAGGTAGGTAATGGACTCATCACCTTTTTACAATTTTAACTTTAAAATATCATTTGAAGATTAGAATTTTAAAAAAAGTTCAAAGCTTAAATCATCGGTTAGAAATATTTACATCCCATTAAAATAGAACAGACAGATTTATTTGTAAATGGACCAACTGATTGGGTCAACTGGTTGCTTTCGAACCAGATTTAAGACTTTCACACTCTGTGTGGGATCCGGAAAATATTGCTCCAGGAATCGACCTTTGTTAGGCCTCATTCTCTTTCTAGTTACACTGCGCACTATTTACGTGAAGCAATTCGTATGAAATTCTAGAATAATTTTGGCATCCCAGACATGGATCTTTTAAAGTATGAGCTTAAACAAAAATTGCTTTGCTTAAATGGTATGCAGTGTAACTGCAAAGAGAATGAAAGCTAGCAAAGCCTAATCCTTGAAGCAATGTTTTCTGGATCACACGCAGAATGTAGAACTCATGAACCTAGATTCAAAGCAATCAGTTAACTTAATTGGTTGATCCATTTACAAAAAATCCGACCAGTTCATCCTCATATACAGAAATTATTTTTAGTTTTTTTTTATCAAAGGAAAAATGTCTACAGATAATGAAAAAATACTTTTTTTGGCAACTTGCATCCTTTAACAAAATGCAGTCACATAAAAAAGTCATAAGAAAAATAATTTTGCAAATGATGCTCTTCTTTTAAAAATCTAAATATAAACCCTCATTCAATATATGACAAGCATTATAATTTTTTTAATTTTGTAAAGACATATGGTGTACTTGGACGACATAAGTCAAAGAGTAAAACTTTTCACTCGTCGTAATTTTCAGATCAAACCGGTAAACAAATTTTAGTGTTCGTTGACTTGTTTAATCCATTGAAGAGTAAATTCTGGATTGAATATAATATAAGATATAGGAATTTTTATTTCAAGACTTTGTGCGAAAGACATGATTTTGAATGAGTAAGTAAATCTTTCTCTATTGAAAAATCGTTGAACAATTAGTAACAATATATCTAGTTTTGACTGCATCCGGAATTACTATATTCATCAAACACTAAAACAAGTTCATCAGCTAGGAATCGAAGCTGTGACATGTGAAAAATTTTACTTTTGACCTCACATCTTTCAGGCGCACTGTACATCTTTATAAAATTGCAGAATAATGATGTTTGTTACATACTTAATAAGGTATAAGAGCAAGACTTTTTTGAAGAATATCATTTTAAACAAGATGTTATTATGACCTTTTTCAGGTGACTTTTATCCACGGATTAGGAACACGCATTGGGGTATTTATGTACCCAAGCAGAGGCTTCACATTAAAAAGTGTTAATGACTACACTAACCTTTATCATTTTTAACCGGAACTGCTCCAGCAGTACTTTGAATTCCCATTGGAGCCGGAGCCAAAGAATTGTTTGTAACGAAGTAGTCCATCATTGTCACGTCTTAACTTTCTGAATTAATAACGAAAAGCGTACAAATACGCTTTAGACTTATGAATATAGGTTAGGTTTTTCACGAATCCCAAAACTTGAGACACACGGAGCGTTAATCAGAAACGCTTCGATCGATCGAGGTATACAATTTCACATCCCGCACGACGAAAACCTTCTAAACGTTTAATTCCGCCTTTTATCTCTATTTCAGGTCAACTAAAACATTAGCGTACGACTTAGATGCTCTGACACGACGAATTGACGCTCTGACACGACCATGGAGACTAGAGTACAGGAGGCTGAACGCATATGGGGGAAGTACGAAATTTTGGGCGATGAAACCTCCGGGCAATATTGGTTCTAAAATTTGCCACGAGCGTCTCTTCGATCGTTAAACACCACAGTGAAGTGAACGCTTATTCGGTTGACGATGCTCTGAAGGAAGCATAGAGAAACATAAAGTGCTTTATCAACCACCATTGTTGTTTAGTGCAGTTTAGTACAAACATTAACGGAAACTTTTGAATAACTTAACAAAACATTTTCAATCATATTCCAGTTTTATGTTTCTGGTATTAAAAAAAATTATTGACCCTTTCAGGAAAATTCCGCAAGAATACAAATAGTTAAAATAGCGATACATTGAGATAATAATAGTGTATTTAAAAAAGCAATAACACAGTGTATAATTACAATTGAACTTCAATTAAGTTAATTTAGTACAGTGTTTCATAGATTATCTATTTACTTCTTTTTTTAAACTGTACATTGACTGATTTTTTCTGCAAAATTTAAAAAACAATTCTTTGTGCTTTTGTGAACATAAACTTTCGGTTGAAAGTAACAATAATAGTTCATAGACTGCAAGTACAAAAGAAAAAAAATGCATTTTCAAATAATCGCTGTCTCGTTCCATTCTCAGTCTGTCTCACTCTCGGTGTTTAACGTCCGCCGCGCCTCTACCGGCTCTATCTGGCATTCGGATTTATCCGGAGGTTTCATGAACCACTTTCCCAACACTACGTTCGGCCTCCTTTACTCTAGTCTCCATGCTCCTGTACTCTAGTCTCCATGACTTATCTCCTTCCTCTCCTTGTTCTTTTTTTTAAATATTAAAAACGGTACAAAACTGTACAGAGGGCGTTGAGATCGCTTGTCCCATCTAGCCGTGTTCCTTACTTACCGACTGATACTACATATCACGTATTGACTCTGTTAACCTTAATCGATAAAGTAGGAACTCTTAATTAATGCTAGTATCACTTATGAATTAATCGCAGGTACTTTCGGCAGAAGAACAAAAACGGAAGAAAGCTAACAACAAAATAAAATAAAATGCATCTTTTGTATGAGCTAAAAAAAACCACAAACTACATAAGAATATCAGTCTCGCTGAGAAATTGTCCGATAGCTCTGATTGCTTTACATTACAAAACACTATCACTATGTGATTGGCAGTTCTCTCAGCCGTGTCACATGGACACATAGCTGAGGGTACAATATAGCGTTTTAAACTTCATCTTAGGGACGTATGATTGCTTCTTAAACGATTTATAGACGTTTAAGGTGTTCTTCAGACACACAATAACTTTCATAGGATTTTGGCAGCTCTCTACAATTTTCTTGACTTGATTATTGCACTTTAAATTTGCTTCAAACTGCAAACCTAAGAATCGAGCAGAACTGCATTCCTTGATCACCACGTTGTTACATTTCATCTGTCGAGTACGTAGACCTCCAATTTTTTCAAAGATCATTAAAGAAGTTTTCTCTGGAGCTAGCGATAATCCGACCTGTGCTAAATATCCATCGACTTTCATCAGATTCGTTTAACACATTTTAAACCTTCGGAAACGGGAGACAGAGGCGAAGCAATAGCTACGTTATCAGCGTATTGCAATATCATACAGTCAGCACCTATTACAGATTCGAGATTCCCGACCTAAATGGCGTACAATAGTGGACTCAAAACGCTACCTTGCGGCAGCCCTCTGTAGGCCCATCGAACCTCGTCGATATCTCCAAATCTAAATGATAAAGACCGCGCCGAAACCAAGTTAAAGATAAATGCCAACAAATTGCTTGAAAACCCGATTCGCTTCAGTTTTTCGACAAGAATGTCTGCAAGAAAATTATCGTATGCTGATTGGATGTCTAAAAACACCGTTACCATAGCGGTATCATTTTTAAATGCCTTAATAATCTCTGAATACAAAATCGACAAATTATCTATGCACGATCTCATTTTTCGGAAGCCAAACTGCGACGTGGGCATCTTTTCGTAATATTCCATCCACCAGCTAATTCGATAGTTGATCATCTTCTCGAATACTTTGAAACCGCTGGGACACAAATATATCGTTGTATAAATCTAACAAAACGTTCTTAGCTTTCTTTGGCATTTTAGAAATGATCATGTAATCGATACAATCAATCCTTGGACTCGATTTCAGCTTCAGGTTTGAAATAGCAAAATCCAACTCTGTGTCGGTAAAAGGTAAATCTAAAAAGACGTCTTGGTGCTCGTTGTCGAAAGATGGAGGTTTTATCGGTACCCATTTCGGACATAGTTTGTCAATCATAAGTTCCACATTTTCCATTTTCTCACTACTGTACTCGTTTGCATTTTCTCTACAATTGAACCCATTTGTAAGACATTTCACCTTTTTCCATAAGTATGTCGGATTCGTATTTTTTGTCAAATTATCACAGAACTTTTGAAAGCGTTCTTTCTTAATTTTCCTATGTCCCAATCTTGTTTTAGCTTCTGCCTTTTTAAGGTTTAACCTATCAACGCGGAGACCCGAGTCCTTAAATTTCAGAAAAGCCGCTCGTCTCTCATCTATTAACTTGTCGCATTCCTCCGTCTACCATGGACAAGGTGGATGTATTTTCCGAGCAATTTTTGGCCCACGCCACGCAGGACGGTCGTTCGTTACCTTCGGAGAGCTGTCTTGCAGACAATCCTCGAGCAAGGGCACCAAACACGAGTAACGTACTTGAGTATCTGAGGATCGATCCATTAGAACTGTAGACTCCACGATATTTCCATTAACCAATTCTGAAAAATCTTTCCAATCCGTCTTTTTCGTGCAGAGTCTTTTTCTCGGCCTCCGTTTTAAGCTCGGCAAAATACGTCCTCTGAATCCCACAACGATGGGAAAGTGATCACTACCCCAGGCGTCATCGCCAACTGCCCAATCATACTCAAGGAAAGAAACGAATCCACAAAGGTGATATCGATCGCTGACTCGGAGTCGTATGAGTCGGAACGAAACGTCAATTGTCTATGGGGGCATCCATTAATCACGTGAGGATCTGGAGGGGGGGGGGGGGGGGGTACTGAAAATCATCATGAATGATCACATGGGGGAGGGGAGGGATCTTGGGCCAAAGTCACGTACATTTATCGATACATTATTTTTTGATATTACCGTGTAGATTCTATTATATGATTCGAGAAGTTTCGCAGTTCCGAGAAAAAAATTTGGGCAATAGTTTTGCACAAAAAAAGCTGTTGCTGCCCACAAAACTCTTCACAAGAAAAATAAAAGCATTGGACGGTTTAGTGGCGAAGAGAACGACGAAGACGCATTGACGGATGTGCAGGGTGAAAGTAATCGGTTGCAAGATGAAGCTTTTGTAAGCGTGGAAAGGAGTATCGAAAATCCGTGGGTAGCCGATGACTAGTGGCTAACTAGTCATTGCTTCAAATACTAGTCACTTTATTTACTTTCGATACGTGATATGCCTGACGATCCCAAAGTTAGTAAAAAAACCGATGTTATATGTATAAGCGAATTGTGAATTGTATGCAACTAAAATATACTTAAAACAGTCTAAATTGTATTATATTTATTGTTCATTTAATCCTTTTTTTATCTGTCCAATAACGAAAAAAGTACTAATAGTCTATTTTTTAGGCCTAACATTTTTTATATCTATATTTATAATTTATACCGGTAAAAAAAAAATCGTTTTTTTTCGTCGTCCCAGATTATCGCACACGGGTTTTTGCACACCAAATTTTCGCGTATGCCGATCACTGTTGGTAAACTTCGTTTCACTGCATAACGACAGTCTGAGACGGTGATGAGCCATTTTTATACAAGAAATGCAAACAAAGGAAATATTCACAAAATTAAAACTTTCAAGGCTGTGTAAAAAGTCAGATATTGAGGATAGAAATTCGACTCAACAAGTTTTCGTGTTCCAAATTCAATGATTTATAAGATGTTGTAATTGATCTTATAAAATAAAATTTCTTCGTAGGTTGTCAAGATGAAGAATCTAAAAAAAATCACTTTCCTTTGTTATTTAAACGCGACATAAAACTTTAAACACGATGATGGCCTTCCCAGAATTAGAATATGAGCTCTGCTTTTGACAGGATTTTTATTACGACATACTCTACGATATTTTCGGCGGAGAGCAAAAAAAACATCGATATTTTTTGGCACACCCGAATATATGTATGAATTTTAAACAATATGCACTAGACATGTTGTACCAGAATTTAGTTTATATCATGACTTTTTGTACCGATACACTGCTTATTGCTCAAATTTCTGACACTGTTTTTTTTTGCAAGCAGATACCACTCACGTAAATGTACTTGTCTCAATTTTTACACATAAGGGTTTTTTTGGGAGGATCGAATACTTCTTTTGATTTTCCAAGTATTTGGTGCCCGAATTGTCAACTTTTCTATTGTTACTACATATATATCACCTTACGCCTTATGAAATCCAGAGCACCCTCGCGGACCTCCCAACCTAAAACCAATCCAAAAACCAACCGGTCAATTGGTGCACCAAACCAACCAATGTTCCAACCTTTCAAAGGTTGATTTCGAGTTAGTTTTTGTAAACCAGCTGTAAACCAACCATTTCTTGGACACGATGAAAAGTTGATTCATGGTTGAATATTATAAACCAACTCAAATTCCGACTTCTAAGGTACAATATCGATGGTTCATTTGTGGTTGATTTTTCTAAACCAACCTTAAACCAACCTCTGGATAATGAGTTGTCTGAAATGGTTGGTTTATGGTTGGTTTTGGAATTCGGGTCGGTTTATAATATCCAACCGTGAATCAACTTTTCATCGTGTCCAAGAAATGGTTGGTTTACAGTTGGTTTACAAAAACCAACTCGAAATCAACCTTTAAAAAGTTGGAACATTGGTTGGTTCGGTGCACCAATTGACCGGTTGGTTCGACGTCGAATGTGGGAAAAACAACCGAATTCCAACCATCCGTGACGGTTGGGAGGTCCGCGAGGGCAAAGTTATTATTATTATTTCACATTTCCCCCCGTTGTTTCGTCGAGAATATAAAAATGTAAACACGGACGAACGTCCGTGTTTACATTTTCTGTACAGATGTGACCCCCACAGGTACCTACGTGTGTCTCGCGTATATATCTGGAGCTTCATCGCGCCAGTCCTTTTATTTTCGATGACCGTCGACGGCACCGGGAATCAAACCCGGAACCTACCGATGCTATGAACTAGAGGCCAGTATCCTATAGCCACTAGACCAGCGCACCAGTTGAGCGAAGTTATATTTGTTGGAATAAACACAAAACATAATAATCAAGAGAAAAAAAAGTGGCTGCCATAACTGAGGATTTTTCATACAACAACAACACTACTGATGGGAGATTATTGATATTGATCACTTGCCAGAAAAACCTTGTAATTAAGAAATATTAATTGAATTTAAAGAATGATATGAGAAAGGAAACAGGAATTGTTGGTCAGGCAAAATGACCATCAGTACAAAAAAGGAAGAAATTCCTCTACTATCAAGCTAAAAAAAATGATTGATGCTTTACATACGTAAAACTCTTAATTCTTCATTTTACATTTTTGGCATATGTCCAAGTAGTATTTTTTAAAATTTGATTAAATTTTACAACTCCTATTCTAACTCAGAACTGTACTACGAATCAAAAAGATGTAAACATAATAATATTGTTATACTACCGGTCATGATAGTAGTTAATAAGATAAATATTTGTTATCCTTTTAGTTAATAATGGCTTATACAGCTTTTTTTTGCTACACTTAATTAAATTTGTTTTAATGTATTATTTCTATAGTTTTTAGAAAATAACATATGTTGAGAATGGAGGAATCTGGATCAGATTTCACCCCAAAGCCCTATCAGATTGATCTCTATCAGAGGGCTGTCGCGAATAATACAATTATTTATCTCCCTACTGGATCTGGAAAATTATACATTGCTGTGATGGTGATCAAGAAATTCAGCAATCAAGTACAACTGTATGACTTAAGTTAAGAAAATTTGACGTACCTTTTTGAAAGTACTTGAAAATGCTAATCGAATTATGTCTTGGTAGGCCCTACAGTGCTGGAGGCAAACGCATTCTGTTCATTGTAAATAGTGAGCCCCTGGTTTCTCGAAAATGCAGTTACATTGCTAGGCACACTGGGTTAACTTGTAGAGGCTACTCTGGTGACAGGGATGTTGGTTATCGGAATAAAGAGGATTGGCTAGTGCAATTAAATGAAATTCAGGTATTTGAAATTTATTCCATTAGTTTCGCTTCCTCGTAGAGGCTGTGTTTGAATGATATTTTGTTGTTGTTGTGTTTTTCATGTCAGGACGATTTTTACCTCAGAATGGTCCAAAAAAGTGAAAAAAGTTGCTTAGAGGAAAGGTGTGCGCGCGCGCGCGCGCGCGTGTGTGTGTGTGTGTGTGCTGGATTTTGAAACCGTTAAATTGAACCGAAAATTGGTACACAAGTGTTTGTTTTTTATTAGTGCATTTTTTACAAAATGTGTGCAGAAATTACTATTTCATGGCTTTCTGAATTTTTTCAAAAAAGGGTGTGCGCACTTTAGCGTTGTTAAGTTAAAATAAAAAAATTTCGAATAAAAAATCTTAATGGGTTGAATTTATATCTTCAATATTTGATTCATTATAGAGCCTTTAAATTTGTTATGTTGTAAATCTTCCGTTTTTGCTTCCTCATGGAGGGAGCTTTGTTTTCGTAAAAATTTTTTTTTCGAGATTTTCATGTCAGCATACTTAAAATGGTTTGAAACATCGAGAAAAATGGTTTTTACGAAATATGTGTGTGTGTGTGTGTGTGTGTGTGTGTGTGTGTGTGTGTGTGTGTGTGTGTGTGTGTGTGTGTGTGTGTGTGTGTGTGTGTGTGTGTGTGTGTGTGTGTGTGTGTGTGTGTGTGTGTGTGTGTGTGTGTGTGTGTGTGTGTGTGTGTGTGTGTGTGTGTGTGTGTGTGTGTGTGTGTGCGCGCGCGCGCGTGTGTGTGTGTGTAGATTTCTTTGTAAGCACGATAACTATTTATCAATTGTCTTAATTTAGAGAATTTTAAATACATTTCCAGTCGATTTTTCTCTCAGAAATATTTACTGATTAAAGTATACTTGTAAGTTATTGAAAAAATGTGATAAAATGCACCTTTGCAACAAGAATAATTTTTGTCCGCCATGAATGAACGAGAACTTCAATCATCAGTTTGTTTTTCTCTTTTTTAAGGTTCTAGTAATAATCAGCGCTATATTCAACGATCTATTAAACTTGGGTCACATGACGTTAGACAAAATATCGTTAATAATATTCGATGAGTGTCACAAAGGCGTTGGAAATCATCCAATGAGAAGTATCATGCAAAAATTTGAGCATTACAAGAAAGAGGAGCACCCACGTGTGTTGGGTCTCACAGCGACGTTGTTTTACCCAAATATTAAAGTTTGGCAAGTGGAGAAGGTGGTTCACGTATGTAATCGTAAATTGAAATATTACGAAATAATCTGCACAATTTACTACATTGCATTTTGTCAATGTTTTAAGATTCATTCGGCGTTTAATTTTTTTTAGGATCTGGAGATTACTTTTAATTCCAAGGTCGCCACAATGAATTCCGCGACTTCTGGAAAAGGATGTGGAAATCTTAAAGAAGATTTTCACCCTTTCGAGTTTCCAGTAGTGTCTGCAATTGAATTCGAACTCATATCGATTATTAACTACATGCTTGCAGTTTTGACAGATCTTAAACTAAAAGGCAGTTTCGAGCAGGATTTGTCGAACAACAAGCTCTGGCCTAAGTCTAAAAATGACAAACTCAAGGATATGATCGAGGATGCACGCGGACACATAAAGACCACAGGTATATTCTCCAATATCACGGGTTGCTTTAAAATAAGTGTCGTAAAGCGATTTACACTAGTCAAAAACGCTGCAAAGTAGAAATTCGTACATTAAAGCGGTTCATAAAAGTCCATGTTTTTTTGTCGGGTTTCTCATTAAGACACAAGTGTATTCACTCACAAGGGAAACTCACGGAAAATGATAGTTCTGGAGAAAAAAATTAGTACTCCCTCTCCGAGATTAAAGTTTAAAACAAATGAAAACAATGAATTTTCGATCGCTCTCCCGACAAAGTTGGCGGGACACGAGATATCTCGAAAATATCGAAAATTTGATATTTACATTGTTGCCTCTTCATTCGTGCTGTGATTGGTCGTCGCAGTTGTAAGACCGTCTGGGACCGAAATCAAGTCACACATTGAATTTTTTTGTTTACGTAAAATGTCAAAATTGACACAAAGAAGCTCGGGCGCGTTAGAGCCCGCGTAGAATAACCTGAGTCCTCTATTAAAAAGTCCGCAATTCGCGCCAACATGACCTTTGTTGTCGATCTATTCCCGCTGTGATTGGTCGTTGATCATGACGTCCGCCAGTCGTTGTTTAATAGCGCGGAACCTCTCGGCGAGGTTATATACGGCGAACATCATGGTGAATTTGAGTCAATCGGCTAAAATGAGCTTGAGTCAACCCCGAATCGGTCAAATCAACCTAATAGAGGTTGGTTCAACCACATCGAAAGCACTTGACTCAAATTCATCATTATGTTCGCCGCATATAACCTCGCCGAGAGGTTGAGCCAACCTCATTCTGTTGAGTCAACTTCTATTTCGTTAAGACAGTGAAATTGTCATTGAGCCAACCGTATGCGGTTGAATAAACTTCTCATGTATGTTCACTGCACGCACAATTTTTTTCTCAGTGTATGTACTTTTTTATATGTTTTTAATATGTAATATTCAGGAAGTATATTTTATGGAAATAAGTTATTTACGTATGATAAAAGTTAGGTAGTAAAAGTTAGGGTCTCATTTCGGAGTAAGAAAGGACCGAAGATCAAATTAAGATTTCAAGGGCGTACTCCAGATGTAAGCGATATGGATCCCTACTTCTAAACAAAAGTAGTATCAAATTAAGATTGTAATAGGTTTGTGTACCTGTATATAATTATTAATAACAACAACGACAACAACAACAACAACAACAACAACAACAACAACAACAACAACAACAATTGTATAGAACGTAATTGTATATTGCTTCCTCATTATTATCTACAATTTACAGAACTTCTAGAAACTATGTTCATCAGTTTTGACTCAATAATTAAGTAATTTTTGTGATATTCGGTAAATAATAGCATTAGACATCCGTTGTCAGTCCCGGCAGAACTTAAAACCTACTAAGCTTGTTTGCAACTTTATATATGCACAAATTTGCACTTGAAAATCTTAACGATTTTTATACGATAGACGACGTTCATAAACGTCTGATACACCTTATATCGTAATTTATAATCCAAAACATTAATTTGAATCACCAAAAACTGGAAAAATTATTGTAGAAGATAATCGTTGATTTAACTACTGATTTTAAAACGATACTCTCCATATACTTTAGGATTATACGGTGGCGCCAAAGCCATTCTTATGCACATGATCCAACTGCAGCTCATTGAAAAATATACCGGCGATGCGGTAAGTAACGAAAATCTACCTCAAAGTTCGTTAAACAATTTACTGACATTCTGCTTGGTGATTTCAGAAAACTTTGAGAGCAGTTGATTTTCTCATGACGCAAATGACGAAAATGCGAAAACTTATTAGCGACAAAATGTCTCAGACGTCTGACTCGGAGTACGTGCAATTGAAAAAGTTAGTCATATTTGTAAAATTAAGATTTCTGCTACTTTGAGCGAAAAAAATCCAGCTAATTTTGCTAAAAATAACAAAACTACTGTTCAAAAAGTATTTGTTGCCAAATAGATTCTCGTCAGATCAGGTACTGAAAACGATTGCCATGCTACAACATTTCAACGTGAACACGATCAGTGATCAAAAGTTCTGCTGCGTAATATTTGTTCGTCGCCACACAACGGCTCAGATATTGTATCACATACTTAAGGTAAAAATCTTCCGATGCGGAGCCAAAAAAAATCGTAAAGCCGAAGTTTTGATAAAAATGATGGTATTAAAATTCTTAGAACCTGCGGAAATGGGACGAAAACTTTGAATTTTTACATCCGGACTTCATGATCGATTATGAACATAATACGTACATGTATGGTCGGGACAGTCTCTGTTTCTCCAAGTGGAACAAAGAAGCGCTTCAAAGGTAAGATTTTTCACTTATTTCTTTTTCTCCGTGTGAGAAACGAAGTCTTACGCAAGCTTCGCGCACATAAATCCCCATTTTTACACCTTGTGAAATAAAAATTCGAACGTTACTCGTGTAACAAACGTTTGCTAAATTCGTTTCATTGCAACACTCATCGAAAAACGTTTTATCACACTAGAATCGGACCCTCGCGGATTTCCCAACCGTCACGTATGGTTGGAATTCGGTCGTTTTTCCCACAATCGACCACGAACCAACCGGTCAATTGGTGCACCAAACCAACCAATGTTCCAACTTTTCAAAGCTTGATTCCGAGTTGGTTTTTGTAAATCAACCTAAACCAACAATTTCTTGGACACGATGAAAAGTTGGTTCACGGTTGGATATAATAAACCAACCCAAATTCCGACTTCCAAGGTACAATTTATCGATGGTTGATTTGTGGTTAATTTTTCAGAACCAACCATAAACCAACCATTTTAGACAACTCACTATCCAGAGGTCGGCTTATGGTTGGTTTCGAAAAATCAACCCCAAATCAACCATCGATATTGTGCCTTGGAAGTCGGAATTCGGGTTGGTTTATGATATCCAATCGTGAAGCAACTTTTCATCGTGTCCAAGAAATATTTGGTTTACGGTTGGTTTACGAAAACCAACTCGAAAAACCTTTGAAAAGTTGGAACATTGGTTGGTTTGCTGCACCAATTGACCGGTTGGTTTTAGGTTGGGAGGTCCGCGAGGGTAAAGTACTGTCCTCATCGACACCCCAAAAAATTATACGGAGGTGAACGAAAAAAATTTGTTCAAAGGTTCCGCAGTGGTCAGAGAAACTGCCTCGTTGCCACAGACATCATGGGTGAGGGCGTAGACGTGGCTTCTTGCACACTAATAGTTCGTTACGATTTGCCGATCGATTTCTGCGGTTACGTACAGAGTAAAGGTCGTGCTCGTCATAAGTCTGGATTTTACACGATGCTCGTCTCGCGAGAGGACCGGAACTTTTATTTCAAGTACAGTAGCTATAAGAAAGTCGAAGAAACCTTGAATCAGGCAAGTACGTTAAACAAACTAGAGTATAAATGCTGTCTATAAGAACACGTGAATAAAAAACGCTCATTTACTGCATTTTTCTCGTCTGCCTATTCGATCATTCGTTGGTCATCGGTTCACAGTAACGAAGATTTCTTAGTGTCTTTTAGGTAGGGTACGCTGTATATTGTTCACTCAATGAACGTGCTTTAGGACTTTCCTTTTTTGACTATTCAAAAAATGTTCGGCTGTCTGAAAATTTTAGTATATTATCACCGCAGATTGATTATTTATTGCCTAATTTTTTAATTTTAATTTAGCTGACTTATCTTATGATTTAGAAACCATCTTGCTTATCTCAAATATAATTGTTGGAGTGGCAGAGCTCGGAGGCATCCTGAAAAAGTCTAACCCGATATGTCGTGATTATCTTTGGAATTATGATGATTATGATAACCTTCATGATTTTCCCTTATTCAGAATACTTAGCAATCAACCATATTCTTCATTACTGTTAGAAGAGAATGACGATTTTCGCAGTGCCTGTAAAAGTGTTTTGAAACGGAACATTGGCAATTGTAGGTATCTACTTGCCTTTTAAATTTCTTGAAGGTTTTGATGGAATGGAAATTCTCCACTTCTTACTATTCATGGATAAAATGTTACTACCGGTTAAATTTATGAGGACACAGGTATATTCCTACCGATTTATTGAAAGCATGAAAAAGTATTTCCATAATGGTTTTTTCCTACTTGCAATTCAATGATATCTGCAATAATCAATTTTTGAACATTGAAGATCACTATTGGTTAATTCACCTCTTTATATACCGTCGATCACAAGACGGTGATTGCATCAATTGTAATCAATTGAAATTAGACAGTAGTTATTTATTCTTAATTAAACTAGGCATTTGAAGAACAATTTTCGAGTCACGTCCGTTCAATAATGATATTTGGGGTACGTTGGTTTGTTTCTGGATCGTGAGATGAGTTAGTTTGGAATTGATCACTGGGATACGTCAGTTTTAATAATTTTCGTTGGTTATTCCAGTTTTATTAGGAGTCGACGATATTGTAGGTCAAGTGCGTGAAGTAGGTGATTCTAGGCGAGTGTCAAATTTGCCACCGTAATTTGGCAATCACACGAATTGTGAATCATTTACAGCCACTTATCACACTTTCCATTCTTTAAAATGACTGTGTGAAGAGATTCTCCTTTCATTTGTATTTTACACTGTCATCATTTTAGTATGAGTCATCTTTCTATTACAGCTTTACATTAATAATTTTTTTACTAGCAACAACGTGCTTGCTTCGATCGCGCCCTTTTCCTTTCTCTTGCCTTGTCTCTTCTTATGGCTAAACGTGATATTTGCATGTTTATACGATTCCTGACTGTATGAGACTGTATTTCTGCTTCAGTGTTTCGATACAATCAACTTTCGAAATACCGTGTCGTTTTTTAACGAGGAAAAACAGAAGAAAAAAAAAATTTGTTTTCAGAGGTAAAATGGATTCTATTTCACAACCGGGAAAAAACGACACTTTAAAAAATACGCCAGACGTGATCTCCCTGAATCTTGCGGTATCATAATGACAGGGAAAATGACGGTCGCTTTTGTACACCTTATTAGGAGTGCGATATTGTCCATAATTAATTCTAGCGATATCTTTTTTGTTGTCGACGAGAGGAGATTTACATTTCAACCCTGAATTCCAGCAGTCGAGATAATCCATTTTGAAGACCAAAAATTTCATGATTATTATGGACATTTTTGCTCGGAACGGTGTGAGAATTTACACCCAACCGATGAATTATCTTGAGTCTTTTCATTAGCTCTAAATTCTTTCTACCAATATCCATAATTGCTCGAGTGTCAGCTTCTAGCAAGTGAGGTTTATAGGACACACCAATTTCAAATTTCGGAGGTTTATTGTCGATCATCGATTCAATCTTTTCGAGCGCTCGTAATATGTTGTGAAGGATTGAATCTTGCATTCTGCATCTTGAATTCTGCAAGATGCAGAATTGCGCATCTTGGATCCTTCGTGTATGTCAATAATAATTTTCTGGATACATTGTCTAGTCTCTTGACGTTTAGAACGTCACTTGATCTTACCTTAGACATGAGGGACTTTTTAGATATTGAATTAATTCTCCTAAACGAATCTTGCTTGCCGATCTTCTTGTTTCTAACTTCAGTCAATTTCGGGAAGCAGGCATAGTAATTGGAGTTTTCATTACATTTAATATAAAAATGCGGATAACCTTGCGATGTGCAAAGTTACAAAGCTCACTTGTCAGACTTTCAAGCCATTCACGTGACAGAAACAAACTCGGTCCCGATCTCGAACTGATCTTGCGCCAATTTTAACTAATCGCAGAGTCTCGATTTGGTCTCGCGCCAATTTGGACCAATCGCAGAGCGAATAAAATCGTGACAATGATCCATTTGGGAATTCGATGACATCTCTGTTCTTACTGAAATCATGTCTCACCAGTTTCACTGTATTCACAGATTTTTCATTGATATAATTTCGCCCAACTTTTTTATGTGCCCTTCCAAGTGCCATCCTAATGTGCTTATTAGCTGCTTGTTTTCGATACTTTATAACTTACTGCATGATTGAGAGTTTGGCCGAGTTAGTTACTATTATTGAGATATGTTAATGATTATTTTATTGAAGGAATTTGTTGGACATAGCGATGCGCAAGAAGAGGTCAAAGCCGACGAAATTGATGAAAAATTATACAAAAGCGAAATCACACCGTACATTGTGGTTAGCGAAGACGATACAAAGACCACTTTGACTGGGTTATCAGCGATACGTTTGATTAATAGATATTGTAAAAGTCTCATGAAATCAAAGTTTGTCAACCTAAGCCCGACGTGGAAACTGATCAAAATAACAAATGGAGCAGAGAACTATCACTACAAGGTCATTAAGACATTTCGAAGTACCTTGGTGACAGGGAACGAAACAATTAATCCTGTTTGTTCATCCTTCGTCCAGGTATTACTGACTTTGCCACGAAAATCTCCTTTGAAAGAGACGACCGATGGTGACGTTATGAATTCCATACAACTTGCTAAGGGTTCTGCAGCGCTTAAAACTTGCATAAAGTTACACAAGATGAAAGAACTCTCGGATAGGTTGCTGCCGGTCGAACCAAGCGCTATTCTTAATACTTTGGATCACTTGTTCCCACACTGGGTGGACGAACCGGAGTCGGAAGCTGGTCTTGTCGGAACATTCGCTACAAAACGGCATCACAAAATTAAGGTAATTATTCGTCGACGTTCAAAGATTTAGTTGATTATTTTTTTGCACGGCGGTTACCGCAGTGGTTATGTGGTTATTCACCAAACGAAGCCGCGAGCATATTTTTAGAAATTTACTGCTTGCGGCTTCAACTTGTCGTTTTGACTGTGGACGTAACTGGATAAACCACTATTTTGCTTACTGCTACCGCTTGAATGTTCCGGTCGAAAAAATTACATCGTGCTATTAGTATTATCAATTCGTTGAGATCCCAAATTCGGAGTTGAGAAAAATAGGCGGTTTCTTCTTTTATCGAAGAAATACAAAATGTTACTTTGTAAATCTTCGCAGATTTATGGACTCTACATCTTTAAATCGCTTGCGAGAAGCACTTCAGCCATTTGCCATCTAGCGGCATTATGTTAAATACCGATGCTCGGCAAACGTTTTTCGCAGTGATTTCAAGCCAAAGTGTTTATAAAACTGCAACGATATTTAGGATTCGAGTGCATTTGAGGAAGCTAGCGTCTGAATATGATGCTGCTTAGTGTTAGTTTTTGCATTGCTTTCATGAAACGAGAATCACCGGTGACCTGGCTTTTTTCCTCAACTCGGAATTCCGGATGTCATAGAATTGATAAAACTAATTCCATAATGCAATTTTTTTGACTGGGTACTGCAAGCGGTACAGGTAAAAAAAATGGTAGTTTTTTTTTGTGGAAAAACGACCGTACTATCCACTGTAAGCAAAAAATGGTGGCGAGTGGTTTATTCTGTCATTTCCACCGTGAAAACGACCAATTAAAGCCGCCATATTTCTATAATATTTCTTTGATCGGAAGAAATATTCAATTGATCGAAGCGGCTGGTGATGCTATTAATAGACAAAATATGCTTTTCGTTGCCGACGAACGCACGTTTTGTTGACTTTAACGATTTTTTTTCTCAGTGTAACGCCGTTAACGATGTAAACACATTGAGCCGGCGCCAAATGTACAGCGGTCACCGCGCGTCTTTCGTGTATAGCTAATTCACTGTTTAGAACTATATCCTGTAGATGAAGAATGATTCCCAGACGCAGGGTCTTATTAGCTACAACGTTGAGAATTTTAGAATTTGATATTTTGTATATGTGAAATATTCGTACTCCTTTCGGAATCAATTCCGTAACTATAGATTCTATCAATAAATTGAGAGATGAAATTCTTCATATATTGCGTATCGTAATCACTGTCTGTTGAAAGCCACGACCATTGTCAAGATGTATTCGAGACAATTTTGCATATACATCCTTACAAACTTTGGATTATTTACAGTACAGTTTGATAACCGAAATATAGTAATGATTCTTGCACGGCGTGCAACATATAGTAAAACACGACACAGTACATTCGAGAACAAAGCTGACGTATATTTATTCAGTAAATGATAAGCAGCTGAATATTATTACCGCACGAGGCAATTTTTTTACGATGAAAGATCGTTCTTTCAATGATCAAGCGAACGCACACTGGCCTCGCATTCAGACTGGAAACTTTCAAGGACCCAAAGGATTTTCAAGAATTAAAAAAAAAATTCTTACATTATAGACAACACTATTTTTTTAAAGAGTGATTAGAAAAAAAAAATTTCATAAGTATATTCGGCTCTCGTTTTAGAAACGGAACAACGACTAAAAAAACACCGGCCAGATCCGAGAGGATGAGGGTCAGACCCAGGTCGAATTCGAGCGGATATCGCCATATGCTAAGCTACGCAAATCGTGTTAAAGAAAGTTTTCAATGATCATATAAAACGCTTAAGATTGACATTTAAGATTTCGTCTCCAAATTGTATTGGAAATGAAATTACTTCTAATTTATTTTGCTTATAGTAGTATGCAATAGGAATTTTATGGAATCGGGAATAGCAATGTTGTATTTTAGTACTCATATTACGAAATGCAATTAAAAGCTCTTCCATAAAGACATAAACACAAAGAAAAATTCACACAATTATATTATCTTATTGGCACTATCTGAGAAGCTCACAAAATGATTAGATTCCACTTTCTCTGTATTAATACCCTCTATAAGTTTCAAATAATCCTGAATATTTATATTTTCCCAGTATCCAGAATGTTTGCATTCAGCGTTTCCTGTAACAGAAAAACCGCTCTATCTGCATATTATTGAAGTGAAACCTACGTATCCCAAACCGTACGAGAATCGAATGATTGTTTTCTACGATTTATTGAACGACAACGCGGGGTTTGGAATTCTTTCGACGAAGCCGATGCCCGATGTGAGAAAAGGCAAAAAAATTTGACAATCTTGGAATCTCATGATTTATTTTATAACAATGAATTTTCGCAGCTCCCGTGTTTTCCGATTTTCATGAACGTTGGGGAACTGAACGTAACTATCAAAGTTAACCATTCGAAATTCACACTATCTGCCAAAGAAATTTCCCGACTCCGGCTTTTCCACTGGGTAATTTTTCACAAGGTGCTGAATGTTATCAAGGATTTTATGGTCTTTGATAAAAAAAATCTGAGCAATAGTTTCCTGGTCGTGCCAAGTAAGTTTTGTCGAATAAAATGACGAGAAAAAAATAACAGACATTGAATTTTTGACGGTCATTGGATGTTTTTTAGCTGATGCGATTGGACAGATTAACTGGGAAGTCGTCAATAAGTACAGAAGCATAAAAGAAGTTCCATCGGTTGAATGTCCGATTATCCGCGATTTAGATTTGGCTTTGGTAAAGCCGAATTACAGATTTTCGTACACTGTCTACGTCGTGACGCGAATCTGTGAGAATGTTGTGGCGAGCTCCAATTTACCTAATAAAGATTATTCGTTTGTCCATTATTACAAGGAACGTCATGGAATAATTATTTGCGATGAAAATCAACCGATGCTCGAAGTCAAAGCGATTTCAAGTGAAATTAACTGTATACGGCCAAGGTATGATTGATAATAATTTTATGAAAAATATCTGATTCAAAACTAATTATTACATATAAAATTTGAAAAAGAATAGAAAGTAGAACTTTGTGCATTGCCGCTTCAAAAGTTTTCGGTTATTTTTACAAAGCTCCTCCTATGAAGATGTATTGTATCGCTATTAATGTAAAACGCAAAAAAAAAAATTGATGGAACATGCAAGCTTCTACTCTGTATTCATATCTTAAATAAATAAATAATAAAAGTGAATTTCAGTGGTCAAAAAATAATTGAGAAAAAATCAAATTCCAACATCCGAAACTAAATTAGATATCTAGCATCACTGAATACTTTTTCGGGTCGTGAAAAAAAAAAAAGATATATATATATATAAAATATGATAGATCAAATTTTGCGAAAATTTGTATAGCAATTTCAATGCCTAAAATTCCAAAATTCCGTTAAGCCCGAAGTGCTCTATCGATTTCGATCATATTGTATACGAAAGGCTGCGTCACTTTGTTCAGCTTCCGTACAAGTTTCGAGCTCTAATGCTCGACTTTTTTCCGAGTTATACGTACTCTGCGGAGGAGCAAAATTGTTGAAAATGTTTTCATTATCAGTTTTTTTCTCTGCCAAGGATTCTCCGTTCTCTGGATTTAAAAAAACCTATTTTACTTTTGTTCTGATTTTTTGCTTATGGACTTTTTTATCGAATTTTTCTCCGGTCGTGTATCGTTAACGCGACAAAAACAAAAAAAATTGTGTAGAAAGGATTTATTGAATAAATAACTTCAATTGATATCTGCTAAGACATGAAAAACGTATTTTCAGAGGTCCGAAGACAGTTTTGAGTAGACGCAAGGAGCGCGCCAATGTTTTTAAAAACAACCAGGAGTATTTTGTGGGAGAACTGTGTAACCGAATCCCTTTCCCGGCTCTGTATTGGCTGAAAGCCACATATTTGCCCTCAGTACTTCACAGGGTGTGTCAAATACTTGTCGCAGAGGATCTACGGATTCAGATAGTCAATGAAGCCAAACTTGGAGTCTTGAGGCTGAAACCTGGGTCTCGGTGGCCGCTACTTAGAATAAAAGATGCAGACAATGAAGAGGGGCCCCCAGCTCAATTAGACAGCTCCGGATCGACGGCTGACGATTCTGTACTCCCCGCTGAGCCGGAAGTAGATATTCCGGGACCAGAATACGACAGTAATATCCGACTGTCCGTTACTGCATTATATTCACTCCCAAAAGCGAAATGATGATTTATATGAGGCATCCCGATTCGACTTGGGTCTAAATCTCGACATCCCTGATTTTTTTTCTATGCAAATTTTTTTTGAATATTTTTTTAAAGTGACATATCGAATGCCATCATTTTTTAATTTGAAAAAATTCTAAACAAACCTTATTTATATTTTCTCGTTTATAGTTAAAGTGGCCAGGATTTTTCTTGTTATAGTCTTTGAGCTTTTTTGATTTAAAAAAAAAATTAAAAATAGAAAAAACAATGAATTTGCTGCAGGCGAGTGGCTAAACGTTTATTCATGTGAACCCGGATTTTTTGAAGAATTTTTTTAGATTTATTTAAACTAAGACTCTTTTCCAGCACCATACAAGCCACGTTTTAGGATCAGCGTGCCATAATTGATGAATCTGAAGAAATTCTGAAGCTTGTCAAACATTTTTGTATATATGCAGAAATTTCGGACAAGTCGTTTGTAGTAGATATATTTTTTTCTATTTGGTAACAATTTTTTGAACCGAATTAGCTCAAAAACTGTATGAAGCAAGTGTTTCCTCACTTCGGCTTTGAGCCAGAAAATTTCCATATTTAACAAAGTGTTTCTTAGAATTTTTTTTTTACTTTTTAATCATGTCATGCTGGTGCTGGAAAGTGGCTTGTGTGTTGCCGAAATAGAGTCTTTGTTCGGAGAAATCTAAAAAATTTCTAAAAATCAGAAAGAATCCTAAAAAATTTGGTTTTACACAAATAAACGTTGAATTAGTTACCTGTGGTAGATTACAATTTTTTTTTTACTTTTGAATAATTATTTAAATCAGCAAAACTTCAAAATTATACGTAAAGAATCTTGCCCACTTTGGCTATGAGCTAGAAAATTTTTATATTCAACAAAGCATTTGTCAGAATGTTTTTGGATTTATAAATTATGGCATTCGATATGTCGCTCAAAAAAAATATAAAAATAAAATTTGCATAGAAGAAATTGAAAAAAAGAAATCTGGTGCACTTGAGGGTCTCAAACTTGATTGGTCTAACCAATCGTACAAACACTCACGAGCGAAATCAGGGAGATCGAGGGTCAGACCCAAGCCGAATCGGGATGGAATGCCCCATATGCAACAAATAGTAACTACATGCATTTTCATAAAAGTTTTTTACTGTAACGCTGTAAGACATGACATTCTTCAAATGAAGTTATAGTTCTATTTTCGTTCCCTAGTTTTGGGATTGGATTCGACCCTTTATCCGTGGAAAAAACATGAGGAGCCCGCGAATATTTACAGAGACATCGAACGAATTCAGCTGGTTGATATTGAATACTTTCATCAATTCATGTCAACTCCCATGAACGAACAGGAGTTCGAGTTGGTCAGTTATGCAATTCAATTTACAAAACCATAATTTAATAAGGCATACAAAGTTGTCAGAGTATCTGCAATGAAAATGTGGAATTTTTAGACTGCTGATTCGAGAACACACACATTCGAGAGGTTTCCATCTTACTGGAGTGCACTAACACCGCCTTTAGAAATTATCACGAAGGACGATCCGAATGGTCCGAGTCCGGCTGTCATTATGCAAGCTCTTACAAGCAAAGAGGCTCACGACGTTTTTGATCTCGAGAGACTAAAAGTCCTTGGCGATTCGTTTCTCAAATTTGCCGTATCGATGTATCTCTTCAGCACTTATCCCCAGTGCAACAAGGAACAATTAACAGCGATAAAAGAAAAGATTATAGGAAACCGTAATTTGTTTTATTGTGGCAGCAATAAACAAATACCTGGACGTATGAAAGTCTACAATTTTGTACCCGATAACGACTTCACGGCGCCTGCTTTCTGCGCTTTTCGGCCGTTGCAGGAATTATTGCTCCAAAATGAGGTTCATATTAGTTTTATTATGAAGCAAATAATGGATTTCTCTTCTATCTATTAGTCGAGCATCTTAAAAAAAACCTTGATTAAAAATAAATTAGAAACACAGTTGTAAGCCAGATTTAGTTTAGATAAAAATAATTCTTGGATTTATTTATACTATAATTATTATTTCAGACTAATAACTGACAGGGGTTATCAGAAAAAGCTTACACTTTAAAACAATCACAAAGAAAATTAATTTTTAATACAATTTTAGAAAACAATGTAGAAAACGGTTCTTCCTTCATTTTTCAATACTTTATGTATGTAATTCTTTTTTTTTCCCCTTTAAATTTTATATAATGTCTATCATTGCGAATTGATATTATGATTAAGTCTTGCAGCTTTAGATTATGATTCAACTAAAGCTGCAAGGTTGAACTTTGCAAATTGGTTCCTCATTATTTTTGGGTTTCTTACAATGTTAGCTTTATGAAGAAGCATGTTAATCGATTTTGGCTTCCTCATAAAGAAAGCGTCGTAAACAAACCAAAAATAATGAAGGAGCAATTTGCAAACTTCAATTTTGCAGTTTTATTTTTAATCAAAGTTACATTTCTGAAAAAAAAATTATATACTGATTTCATTTCCAAAGTTTGACTTGGCTATCTTATGTTTTTTGAGATGAATGCAATAACATCATTTTTCAAAAACTTAAAATTCTGACAAACTTGACCATATTGCATATTATGACGAAACTATGTATCAATCATCGCTAGATATTAGCCGATTTCATGTATGAAATTTGAGTTGTTGTCGCATGTTTTTCCAAAGTTAAGGCGAAAATTTCAAAAAGCAATAAAATAAAAATTCTTGAATACATTTTGTAAAAAACTACTGCTTCACTCGTATGCTAAATTGTAGCTCAACCGGTTAAACGGCTCTTGAGTTACCGGTGTTTGAAATTTCGAAGCCCTGCAAAACACACACACACGATGTCACATGATAAACCGAATATAGAAAGGCTTGCAATGTTTCATGGTTGAAGCGATGATAATATGGTTCAACAAACGATACTTGCATGGTTATTGGAAACAGACGTTGAAATCGTATATGCAACGAAACGCCATTTTTTAAACAATTCGAATAGTTTTTGAATCTATTATCATTTTGATGATTGCTACTATAATTATATTTGTTATAACCATAGAATATAGACGTTTCCCCTGAGAATTATATTAATGGTTCATCTATTTTCTTATATTTGGTATGACCATAAAATATAGACGTTCCTCCCGGGAACTATAGTTTATAGTTAGATTATCGTCTACATTATTTTTTGGTGACCAGATTTTTCTCTGAGTGCACAAATACTAATATGGATAAGAAAAATTATAGTTATTCAACTAATTATATGATGAATTGAAACTTGGGCTTGACAAAATAAATACCGGCGGCTCCACTTTGCAAATTTACATTTATTTTCTTTTTTTTTCATATAGATATCGCCGGACGTTCTGTACGAATTGCATATACCAAAGTCCGACCAACTAACCGGCATTCCATCGGAAGCCACTCGATACGAGATGCAGGAACGAGTGCTATCCTGGTCTGGCAGTGATGAGGAAACTAATACGCAACACTTTTTGGGAGAGCAGATCGTCCCCGACAAGTCGGTTTCGGATTCTGTGAAAGCTCTACTTGCAGTATACCTCAGCGTAAGTTCCGTTGAATATAATTTCATTGATCATCTTCGAATTAAAATTGAACACATAAACAAAATAAACGGCATTGAATCCATGACTTACATTGATTCTGAATTAAGATCGTGCCAAACAGTAATACGATTTTCAAAATTACTTTTGGAATGTCTATCTTTTAATCTGAAAAAACGGTAAAATAATGTTTACATTGTTTTTCATAAAAGTTCCTCGGTTTAAATGACATCTTTTTCAAGGTTTTCATAACAAGGTTCGCGCAATTGAATAAAACGTTGAGATAAGTGGTCTTTAAATAGTTTATTATACAAAAAGTGCGAAAAGCGTCCGCATACGACAGACCAAAAGGAACGGGGCAACAGGTGTTGGGAAGGGGATAGGGGGTGGCGACGACCAACCTTGCAAAAAAAAAAATATTTGGAAAAATTATTTTCGATCTCAATTCATATATTGTTTTGTATGGTCAGTACAACCTTTATTTATAAGAATACTTACCTAAATTAGAAGAAAATAATAAATATTTAAAGTATCAATCGTACTTACCACTGCACAAAATTGTATAAAACAAAATAATGCAAAATAACGATCAGCAAACGCGTCACAACGGAATCGATTGTTTTAATTTGACGTTTGATATATTATACTGTTCGCCACAATTATGTATATTAACAGTGATAGATTCTTGTCCATTGATTTCACAGACTTTTTTTCGTTTGCCATAGAACATATTTCCACCTCAAATATGACGATTTTTAACGTGTTTTGTTTTACACATCCTGTGTTTGAAATAGTACTTTGCGATACTAGTGCGTAAAAGCGGACTTTCGACGAAGGTTGGAAGGTGGCTGCACGAGTGTGTAAACAATGTAAACAATGTAAACAATGAAAGGCGACTATGATAAGTGTAAAGTAAGGGTCTATACGGCTAACGGAGGATAACTGAAGGTATAGACGGTCAAATGACGGGCTGTGAGTGTCCTTACACTCACTGACCGTAGCAAAATTTTGACTCGGGAACTTCTATCATAAGGAAGCTAATTGTCACGAACATAAGGGCATAAATTCTCAACACAATATCAATTTTTTTCTTCGTGGTTTTACAGAGCGTTGGTCTGACCGGAGGATTCGAAATTCTCAAGTGGTTTGGAATTTTGCCTGCGAATCTGAAGGTCAAAGAACTTCTGCGTAAATCTCCGCAGAGTTCGAGAATAGGAATCGGAAACCCAGACGATTGTTTTCCTGAGAGGAATTTTATTGAGAGGCAAATCGGATACGCGTTCAAGGATCGTTCTCTTCTCCTGCAGGCAAATAATATTCCTTATGCCTTTTTATTTATGACGCCATTTATTTTTTATTTTAACTGATCAAAATAAAAAAATTTACCTCAACAAACCTTCAACATTTCAGGCATTCACACATCCTTCGTACACTCCGAATAACATAACGCCGAGCTATGAGAGGTTGCAATTGCTCGGTAACGCCATACTCGGTAATTTAATAAAAGTTATCGAATCTTCAAAGTATTTTGATCACAGTAATTTTGAAAAATTATTCACATCACAGATTTTCTGATCACGGCCCATATCTACCACTCTTACGATCAGCTGAGTCCCGAAACGCTGATGGATCTGCGATCTGCACTCGTGAATAACATAACATTTGCCTGCCTCACTGTTAAATACGGCTTGCACACGGCTATCCTGTCTTATGCTCCTGAACTTCATAGGATTATCGAACGCTTTGTCAAGTTTCAACAAGATCGACACTATGATGTCAACGACGAGGTGAAGCACTTATTGTTATTGAGAAACACAAAAACCGTGAGGTTAAAAAGCTTTATGATTTTCCACAAACTTTTTATAAGAGGATTACGGAAACTGATTGGCGGTACAGAAAAGGGGCTTTCTCGATTGAAAAGCAAGAATGACACAACAATGTATTTTTCCCACGCCAAAAATTCTCTACCAATCGAAACTATGTCGAAAATTAATCAACATACAAGAATTTCGCAAAGCGCATTTTTGTAAATCCTGTAATATCGAGATGAATGCGGACTTCAAACTTGATCCTAGTTATTTTAATCAGCCAAAACTATAGTCTTTTTGGAACTGCAATGGAACTTTGAACATTCTGTTGAGTAATTCCTATGTTTCAAAAGGTGATATATCTATCGGAAATTTTTTGTATAGTTGCTGTATGTCCTCTTAGAAGAGGATGAATGCATGATGGCAGAATATGTCGATATCCCAAATATACTGGGAGAAATTTTCGAATCTTTGATTGGAGCTATTTATCTGGATTCGGGAAAGGACTTGAATAAAGTTTGGACAATGGTGTACTCGCTAATTAAGGCGAAAATCGGTAATAAACGCATTTAACGTTAATAATTTAATACAAAGAGCGTTTTTAACACAAATCTTTTTATTTTTCTCAGACCGATTGAGTAAAAATGTGCCTAAGCACCCTGTTCGTTTACTATACGAAACCCCAGGAGTATATGCGCAATTCTCGTGAGTAATATTGTACATTTAGATCTTCAGAATTGTGTTTTTTTCTTGTACTGTTATAAAAATACAATTTTTGTAACATATGCATAAAATGTGCCGTTTTACATGCCTCAAAAATGTTGCAGAAATTGCGAATTACAGTAGGGCATGATATATAAATGCCGATTGCACTTCACGCACCCGATTTTACTTCACGCACACTTTCCCCTCTCAATAATTTACTTCACGCACACTTTCGACGCGCCACCTAGTATGATGCCGGGCAGGCGCTTCGAGAATCAGTGTTGCCAACGTTAGAGTCCCACAAACGTTCCGAGACGATGGACGTGAATCAAAATAATAACCTACGAATGAAAGTTATTATGTTTATTCTTTTTAAAAAATTGTTTTTTCCATGCGGGGGGCTCCGCCTTCCGAACCCCCCACCGGGGCTTCGCCCCTGGCCCCCACCGGGGCTGCGCCCCTGGACCCCCTTTTATTTGTCTATTACTATTCCTGTGAATAAACACTCTTAAGCGCATTTTATGCATTTGTTACAAAAAATAGTATGTGATACTCGGGCATGATGGCGAAACGTATACGAAGGGTGTGAAGTCGGCCGCACGGACCGCCCTCGTACCACAGAAGGCACTCGCCTTCGGCTCGTGCCACTGTGGTACTCGTGCGGCGTGCGGCCGACTTCACACTCTTCGTATAAAGTTCGCCATCACGCCCTTGTATCACAATGTACTATTAATTTTTTCGATTGTATTTGGTTGTAACGAATTATTAATTAAATATTGCAGGAAACCGTCTATCGTGGAGGGTACGGGCTCTGTGATGGTCACTCTGGAGGCAGTAATCGCCGGAATGCCTAAAATATTCCATGGTTTTGGGGCAAACAAAAAACAGGCAAAATGCGTGGCCGCAAAGCAGGCGTTAAAGTGCTTAAGAACTAAGGACTAGGAAAGGGTTATTTTTTTAGATCTCTAGACGTACATGAGTTCCAGTCATTGCATATCTTTCAGCATCAATTTATGTAGAAGTAGGTGAAATGGCAAAAATTTACAATAAAATTTGCTCTGCAAAAACGTACGAGAAATTCCAACCTTGCAACTGCCGCCATTGGAATTTTTAATTTCATACCTGAAATTCCATTTCAGTGTTAGTTTAATCGTATTTACACTATTCATGTAAAAAAATGCCTAATGCCAGCAAAATTTTTAACGCGGCGTCACTAAGTACCTAAAAATTCGTTAACCGTATTCAATAATTACATTTTTACCCCGTTATCAATTGCATTCAAGTTCATCTGAAAACGTCAATGGCTGGAACATTGCACTCTTACAAGTTAAACCATTTTTTTTTGCAAGGAGTAACTGATTAGAAGATGAAATAATACGGGATTTTCGAATTATTAACACCATTGATAATGTTAATGTTTATAAATGTGGCTATTTTGTATTGTTATCTCAATTATATACTCAATAAATATTTTAAGTTATATATTAACATTTGTGGGCAACACTATTGCAACACTGCGTTATATCTAAAATGTGCATAAGTCGCAGAAAACGGATATAATCCATATTCTGCAGAAATAATTCGAAATCGAATGTTTTAATTAAGTCTGTATCCTCGATGCAGGCGTTGTGTTCTGCGAAAACATATGGCGCTTCAAGCGAGGATTCACATTCAGCTTCGACATAGCGAAAGTTGTTGAACTATCCTGCAAGTAATTTTCCAAAAATTATATTGAATTGCGTCTGGTTATAAACGTACACCGACAAAAAGAATTGGTAATACCAACCGAATCTGCGCTTACGGGTGGCGAAACAAATATTTGGTTGATTGGAAGAAATATTCGTTTCAATCGAGCAAATATTTCGTTTGAAAGTGTAGCGAATGAAATATTTTGTTGATTTGAACGAATATTTTTCACCATTTTTTTTATTGTAAATCTTTCGTTGATGTTGGAATATCAATTTAATATCCAAGAAAGGGACGCTTACCCCTATTTTATACTTACTTGTTTTTACTTTCTTATCTCATACAACGTATGTAAGAGAGAAAGTATTGCAATCCAAAAAAAATTCGACTCTGAGATTTTGATGGAAATACATGTTTTGAGTGTTCTAGATTCCAAAAAACACATTAACTCATTTCTGTCTGTCCGTCTGTCTGTCTGTCTGTCTGTCTATCTGTCTGTCTGGCGTCTGTATGTGCCGTCCGGAAACACAATAACTTTTGAAAACAGCTGTGGACCGCAAAGAAAGTTGGTGTGGACTTTCTGCATCCGAATCCTAGTGTTGGTATTGAAATCCAATCCAAAACTTCTACTATTTCTGACACTTTACCTGAAATGTGAAAAATAATAAATAAAATATTTTACATACTTTTGGTCCACAGGCTGATATCAAAGTGATTCTGCTTAAGTCTCATACATACCGATAAAATGAACAGCAAATAATTTCTATATTATTTGTTATTGCGTATATTCCTGCTCGCTTCAGCTGTCTTCTCGTACTTAGTCGTCGATGTATCTTTAATAAAATAGTTTAATTAATGAAACAATTGAAATCGATATTTGTAAAACGATTTGTATTAGTGAATTTCAATTACGCTTCCTTTTCGCGCTTTAAATATAGCGATTACTGTCTCAGACCCGAGATGTACTTCGCAAATATCCATTCATTAAGCAATTCATTAAGAACAGCCGTATACCTTAAAACAGTAATTTTAATAATACGCGGTCGCTGCCACTGCTAACTTACGGCTGATATATCACCATCTGCCTTATGAAATTCAGAGCAAAGTTATTATTCTTTTTTTCAACTCCCCCCCCCCCCCCCCTCCCCCCTCGAGAATGTAAACACGGACTACGGACTGCGTGTGTTCACGTATACATCTGAAGCTTCATCGTGTCCGTGTTTTTATTCTTGATGAACGTCAACAGCACCGCGAATCTAACTCGGAACTTATACCGATACTCTGGACTAAAGAGGCCAGTACACTAGCCACTAGACCAGCGCACCGGTTGAGCGAAGTTATATTTGTTAAAATAAGCACAAAAAATAATAATCAAGAGAAAAAAAAGTTGCTGCATTGACTGAGGATTTTTTTATACAACACACAACATAATCGATGGAAGATTATTCGTGTTGATCACTTGCCAGAGAAATTTTGTAATTATAAAAAATTTAATTAATTTAATAAATGATATGAGAACTCAGAAAGAAATTGGGGTTTTTGGTCAGGCAAAATGAGTAGTCTTTTAAAAAGGAAGTTGTTCGTCTATTATCAAGCTAAAAATAATGATTGGTGCTTCACATGCCAAGAACTTTCGATCCTTCATTGTAGATTTCTAGCATATGCACAAGTAGTATTTTTATAAATTCCATAGAATTTTACAAATCCCATTCTGAATAATAAGCTGTATGAATTAGAACGATCTAAGCATAATATTACATTGTTATATTACTGGGCATAATAGTAATTAATAAAATGAATATTTGTTGTTCTATTCTAGGTAATCATGGCTTATACAGCTTTCGTCTGCTGCGCTCATTTAAATTGTTTTGAATATTTTGTTTTTACAGGTTTTCGAACATAACATACGTTTAAAATGGGGGAATCTGAATCAGATTTCATCCCAAGGGCCTACCAGGTCGATCTCTATGAGAAGGCTATTGCGAAAAATACAATTATTTATCTTCCCACTGGATATGGGAAAACATACATTGCTTTGATGGTGATAAATAAGTTCAGCAATCAAGTACAATTGTATGATTCTAGTTTAAAAAATTTGACGTACCTTTTTGAAAGATCTGCAAAATACTAATTGAATTATGTCTGGTTAGACCCTACAGTGATGGAGGCAAACGCATCTTGTTTATTGTAAACAGTGTGCACCTGGTTTCTCAACAGTCCAGTTACATTGCTAGGCACACTGGGTTGACTTGTAGAGGCTACTCTGATGACATGGGTGTTGATCATCTAAGTAAAGAGGATTGGTTGGTGCAATTAAATGAAATTCAGGTATGTAACATTTATTCCATCAGTTTGTGCTTCCTCGTAGAGGAAGCTTTGTTTCAATAAAAATTTGTTTATATACGCGATTTTCCTGTCAGAACAACTTTCAAGTCAGAACACAGAAGAATGAGAAAAGTTGTCTAGAAAAAACATTCGTGTGCGTGTGCTCGTGCGTACACGCGTGCGCGTGCGTGCGCGCGTGCGCTCGTGCGTGTGCGCGTACGTGTGCGCGTGCGACACGTGCGACAGTGCGCGTGTGTGTGCGCGCTCGTGCATGTGTCTAGGGCCTTGCAATTTCAACTACTTGTAACTAAAGAACCGTTTAATCGATTGAGCCAAAAATTAGCACACGCGTTATTGAGCAGTCTGTTTTCGGGTGTTGCATTTTTCTACAAAATGTCTGCGGAAAATTTCAGTTTTATAGCATTTAAATTTTTGCAAAAAAGGACGTACACGATCTGGCGTTCTCAAAAATAGAGATATTTTCCTAAATAACTCATCGAAGTTTAGGTAACATGAATGTTGTTTGGTATCGAATTTGACTAAAATCAGAAAACTGGTTCGGATTTTAGTCTTCAAATTGTTGTAAAATTCAAATTGTTGCCCTAACTTTAGGAAAAAAATGAAACGATGCACTCAATTTTCATACATGAAATCGGTACTATTTACCGATGATTAGGACATACTTTCGTAATAATCTGTATTGAGGTTTAAATTTCTCAGAATTTCACCTTTCAGAAAAAATGATGTTATTGCATTAACTTTAGCAAAACATAAGATAGCGATACTAGTGCGATGAAACTTTTTCGCGATGAGTGTGAGTTTGCAGCACGAGCCGAAGGCGAGTGTTGTGATCACCCGAGATCAGAAAAAGTTTCTCGCACGAGTATCGTATACAATTTTATGCCACTTGTGCGAGAAATGCCTATTCCACGCACGCGAGCGAAGCGAAGTAAACCCACCTGTTTCTCAGGTGGGTTTGGTTAACAAGATTTTAATTGTGCCTTCCACGTGTTTTGCATTTTGTAACTGGAAGGGATGTCACTTGTATTGGAGGTAGAACAGGAAGACGTATTTATTTGTTTGAATGTTTATCAATTGTCTGAATTTAGAGAATTTTAAATACCTTTTCAGTCTTTTTTTCTCTGAGAAATGTTTAATGATTAAAGTATGATTGTAAGTTATTGAAGAAAATGTGTTAAAATTCAGCAATGAAACAACAATAATTCTTTTCCGCCCTGAATGGATGAGAACTTGGATCATTAGTCTGTTTTTCTTTTTTTTAAGGTTCTAGTAATGGTCGACGCTATATTCAACGATATATTAAGCTCGGGCTACATGACGTTAGACAAAGTATCGTTAATAATATTCGACGAGTGTCACAATGTCGTACGAAGTCATCCAATGAGAAGTATCATGCAAAAATTTGAACGTTACAAGAAAGAGGAGCAGCCACATGTATTGGGGCTTACAGCGACGTTGTTCAACGCAAATATGGAAGTTGAGCAAGTGGAGAACACGGTTCGCGTATGTAATCGCGCGTTAAAAAAAAAATAGCAAATAATCTGCACAATTCACTACATTTCATGTTGTCAACGTTTTAAGATTCATTCGGCGTTTAATTTTTTTTAAGGATCTGGAGATAACTTTTCATTCTAAAGTCGCCACAGTGAATTCCGCGACTACCGTGAAAGCATATGGAAATCTTCAAGAAAGTTTTCACCCTTTCGACCCTCCAATAGTGTATGCAGTTGAAACCGAACTTATGGCGATTATTAACTATATGCTCACGGTTTTAAAAGCTGTTAAACAAACAGACAGCTTCGATCAGAAGTTGTCGAGCAACGAGCTATGGCCAATGTCTAAAAATGACAAACTCAAAAATATAGTCGAGGATGCACGTGAAGACATTCAGACCACAGGTATTTTCTCAAATATTATGGGTTACTGTAAAGCGAGCGTCGTAAAGCAATTTACACTAGTCATAAACGCTGCGAATTAAAAATATTTACACTAAAGTGGTTCATAAAGGCTTTTTTATCGGGTTGCTCATCAAGACATCAAGTGTTTTCACTCATAAGAGAAACCTACGGGAAATGAGTGTTCTGGAGAATAAAATTAGCACTCGTACATACGACAAAAACCGTTCACTATGTATGTTGCTCATGAGAAAATCATTGTTTTTTTTTTCATTTAGGTAAAATCATCGAATCCATTTGACAAACATAAAAAAGAAATTTTTGGACCTTCCGGTTCATTCATCTCAGTGAAACCTTAACGTCTTCATATTCCATCCAAAATGATACTAAATTTATCCCAGATTCAAAATTAATTTTAACATCCGGTAAATTTATTCTTCATCATTTTTTAACGTTTCAACTTCCGAAAACGCGTAGTACATTTTTTTAAATTCCTGACAATTCCTTTGAACTTTCCAATTGAAAAATATCACACCGTGTTGTAATGTACATTTTTATATGTCCTCAATATTATACGTAATATTGAGGATGAGGCTCTATAAAAATAAGTTATTCACGTATAATAAAAGATAGATGGTAGGGCTCGATTTCGGAGTAAGAATGGATCAAAGATCAACTTAAGATTCCAAAAACGTCCTTCGGATGCAAGCAATGTGTATCCGTACTTCTAAGCAAAAGTAATATTAAGTTAACGTTGTAATAGGTTTATACCTGTATACAATTAATAATGAAAATAATAATATTGAGAGAGTAATTGTATATTACTTCCAAAGCTTGAGTAGGAACTATGTTCATCAGTATTGACTTTCTAACAGAGCAATTTTTGTGGAATTCGGTAACTAATAGCATTAGATAACGATTGTCAGACCCGGAGAAACTTCGAACCTACCAACCTTATTTGTAACTTTATATATGTACAAATTTGCACTTGAAAATCTTTACGATTTTTATATGATGTACGACGTTTTCAAACGTCTAATACACTTTATATCGTAAGTTATCTTCGAAAACATAAAAATAAATCACTGACAATTGCAGAAATGATTTTAGAAAATAACCCTTGATTTGACTACTGATTTCAAAATAATACTCCCATATACTTCAGGATTTTACGGCGGCGCCAAAGCCATTCTTATGCACATCATTCAACTGGAATGCATTAGGAAATTCACCGACGATGTGGTAAGTAACAAAAATCTATCTCAAAGTTCGTCGAACACTTTACTGACGATTTTCTTGGTAATTTTAGCAAACTATCGCAATACTCGATTTTCTCATGACGCAAATGACGAAATTGCGAAAAATTATATGCAACAAACTGACTCAGGAGTCTGCTTCGGAGTACGAGCAACTAAAAAGGTTAGACATATTTGTAAAATTGAGTGTTCGGCTATTTCAATTTAAAAAGTTCGGCTAATTTTCCTAAAAATGTAAAAACTACTGTTTAAAAAAGTACTTGTTGCCAAACAGATTCTCGTCGGATCAGATACTGAAAACATTTGCCTTGCTACAAGATTTCAACGAAAACAAGACCAGTAATGAAAAGTTCTGCTCCATAATAGTTGTTCGTCGTCAAAGCACGGCTCAGATATTGTATCGTGTACTTGAGGTAAGAATCTTCCCTATACGGAGCTAAAAAAAATCGTAAAGCCACAGTTATGATAAGAATGGTGGTGTTAAAATTCCTAGAAACTGCGACAATGGGACAAAAACTTTGAATTCTTACATCCGGACTTCATGATCGATTATAAAAATAATCCATACAGAAATACCCGGGGAGGTCTTTGCCTCACTAAGTGGAACAGAGAAGCGCTTCAAAGGTAAGATTTTGCATGATCTTTATTTCTTTCCGTGTGAGGAACGAAATTTTACAGAAGCTTCACGGGCATAAATGCCCATTTTCACACCTTGTAAAATAAAATTTGGAACGATACTTGTGCGATAAACATTTTCTTAATACGTGTGATTGTAACACTTGTCGAAAAAAGTTTCATCGCACTAGTAAAGTACTATCCGCAACAACACCTCAAAAAAATATACGTAGGTAAATGAAAAAATTTGTAAAAAGGTTCCGTAGTGGCCAGAAAAACTGCCTTGTAACCACCGAGGTCGTGGACGAGGACGTAGATGTGCCCACTTGCACTCTAGTTGTTCGCTACGATTTGCCGGTGGATTTCAGCTATTACGTACAGAGTAAAGGTCGTGCTCGTCATAAGGCTGGACTTTACGCGATGCTCGTTTCGCGAGGGGACCAGAGCTTTTATTCCACGTACGAAAGCTATAAGAGAGTCGAAGCATTTTTAAAACAGGCAAGTACGGTAAAGAGACTATTGAATGAACGCTGTCCATAAGAACATGTGCATTCACCGAAAAAATGGTTTAGTAACATCAACTCCGCCACTACGGTCGAATTAAATTTGTTTGAATCGAACGAGGTATATTTGAATCAATTATACCGACGTCGTTTTAATAACATTGGTATGTTCGAGTCTACAGTTTGATATAACCTACAACGGAATTGATTAAAAAACATTGTTCTTCGATTTGATGGTATGCACTATCAGGGTTCAGAAGACAACAAGGTTGAGTTAACCGCACATTTGGTATCATTTTTTTTTTAAACCGCTGTGTCAACCAATCGATAAAGCCAAGAAGAATAGCGAATAAGTTTGGAATGATCCTATTATAGAATGCATGTGACTAAATACTTTTATTCCATAAAAATAAGAAGTTGCTAAAGGCTTGAATAGGAATGCAACATACAATTTTTTCATCGCATTTGTGACTGGCGTGTTTTTATAGTGAATTCGAATCTGTAAAAAATGCCTAAAACACCCATTGTTTGTAGCCGAACTCAGCACAACTTAGGAGTCTTATATACGGTCTTATATACAGATCTTGAAACTCCATCCTGTTTTGCGTTGTGAGGGAGAAAGTTTACGCTAAATTCTTTGTTCCTCAACGCTACTATTACTCGGCGCTGTTTTATAGTAAGGTTGCTCACACAACCTCTGAATTAGCGCGATTTGCTATAATTGCTACTGATGAAAGACGTAATTAATCATCGTTGTTAACACTGTGCTTTGGTATCGAATTGAATTATAAGGCCCGAAAGGTGGATTTTCTGGCCGTGTGTGATATAAGGGCCGAAGCGAAGCAAAGGGCATCCAGCATTCGGGCCGTGGATCGTATACTATTTTTCTTGATTCCTAACCGAAAGTACCGGGCGCCGGGGGAGCCCCCCCCCCCCCCGCCCCCGCCCCCATCACGGTTATATGGTGATATCAACTATTTTCGATGATATTTCATGCTGCAGTTAGATAGATTACCTTGAAATATTACGATTGGGACTAAAACCAATGCTGTAGCTATTGATTATCACAGAGATATGGTTGTTTATATTTTCGAATTTCTGAAAATTTCTGAATTAAAACATGGCACGCGCGCAACTTCGCGTCGTACATGGCACACTCCTAACTTCATGCGGTACATGGTACACAGCCAACGAGACTAACTTCGTTCGGTAAAAAGATTGATTGTAAAAATAAGAAATTATACTCAGTACTTGGCGAGTAACAAAAAAATGTAGTCAATTGGTTAATTACAAACTCGCCAAGTACGGAGTATAATTTTGTATTTTTACAATTGATACTTATTTATTTGCCAATTTTATTTTAATATTCGCAGTTCATAACTTTTACCTTGATTGCAAGAATGTTTCTCAACCTGTGGCGGTCACAGATCGAAGTGCATGTCTTGAGGGTCCTTACTACTTACTACTTAATGCGCGAATGCTTGGTTCCTTGGTTGATTCTTGACATGCCAGTGTTGGCGGAAAAATCTTGTAAAGATTCGTATAAAGTAACGTACATATATGTACTTGGCATACGTGCTACGGTTATTTTCAGTTTATTTCAAAACTTTTTGCACATAGAGGCAATACCGTTTAAGTTTTTTTTACGCAGTGTGTGTTTTGAGGTTGGAGATTATAGCGCTCTATTTTTTCCACGTGTATTTTTTCTAACATTGATATACCACTCGTGTAAATCTCTCCATTTTTTTACCTGTGAGAGTTTTTTGTGGTTTTCATATTGTAAGCGCCGCACCACTACACACAATCTTCAAGACCTGTATGTAACACCATGGCTGAGGCTTTCAAACACTTGCGAGAAACGCTCCGTTCACTCACGATCCAGTGGCATTATACGCAACACTGATGCACAATGCTCCGCTAGATGGCGAGCGGCCGAAGCTATTCTCGCAAGTAACTTGAAGTCTTAGCGCATATGAGACTGCAAGGCTGCCCTGAGTTCGACTATAGCCGAGGGTTTTACTTCTCCGTTAAAGGTTGGAGATTAATAATTTTCGAAAGCATTCCGAGGGACACCACAAATTAAAAAATATATTCATCTTGTTTGAATAAAAAAATGAAGTACTAACAATATTTTTGTTAATCAAACGAACCTTTTATTGTTTCATATTAAATTTATTATTTCTCCCGATAAACTGTTATGTAGTCTCTTTCAGCTTACGGGCGGTCAGTTCATTTTTTCATTACCGCTCAGCCTTACGTCGATTATTTATTTAACTAGCAACAACGTGCTCGCTACGTTCGCACACCCTTTCTTTCATTTTTCTCTCTTTATTACGAAACATGATTTTTGCATCTTTATACGATTCCTGACTGTATGAGGCTGTATTTCTGCTTCAGAGTTTCGGGACAATCGATTTTCTATGTACCGTGTTTTTTTTAACGGAGAAAAATAGAAGAAAGCAAAGTAAATCTGATAGTCCGTAAAAAAATTCCGTCTTAATGACGTTCGATTTTGGTCATAGAGATAGAATAATGACAGAATTTTTTTATAGACCATCATTTTTCTGTCTTTATAACCAATATTGCACCGTTTTAAGGTGTAGCAACATGACTGTCTTGTATTTCGTCATTTTGGTCGATATAATCACCGTTATCGTGAGTGAGGGCCTGCAGCGATTATAATAGTCCGAAGTCAGCTTTATGTCAGAACTATCGATGACCAATCAGAATACTGGAAAAGCGGCTTCAGTTTTCGATATTTCGATTTTCGATGTGTAACGTCTTTTTAAAGAGAGGATAATCACGGGCTCGTACTCAATTATCCACAGAGATACCGTTACTTTCTGTCGTTGCTTGAATCATCCCTGACGAGTTTCATCGTATTCACTGGTTTCTCATTGGTATCATTTTGCCCAACTCTTTTATGTGCCTGTCCAAGTGCCAACCTAATGTGATTCTTAGTTGATTGTTTGCGATGCTTTTTAACTTACCGCATGATTATGAATTTGGCCGAAGTGTTGTTACAATAATTAAAGTATGTTAATGATTATTATATTAAAGGCATTGGTTGGACATAGCGATGAGCAAGAAGAGATCACAGCCGAAGAAATTGATGGAAAATTATACAAAACGGAAATCACACCGTACATTGTGGTTAGCGAAGACGGTACAGGAGCCATTTTAACTGGGCTATCATCGATAAGTTTGATTAATAGTTATTGTACAAATCTCATGAAATCAAAGTTTGTTAATTTAAGCCCGGAGTGGAAACTGATTAAAATAGCAAATGGAGTGGAGAACTATCGCTACAAGGTCATTAAGATATTTCGAAGAACCTTAGTGACAGAGAACGAATAAATTTATCCTATTCATTTATTTCTCGTACAGGTATCACTGACTTTGCCACGATTATCTCCGTTGAAAGAGACGACCGATGGTGACGTTATGGGTTCCATACAACTTGCTAAGCGTTCCGCAGCGCTTAAAACTTGCATAAAGCTACACAAGATGAAAGAACTCTCGGATAGTTTGCTGCCGATCAAACCAAGCGCTATTCTTAATACTTTGGATCACTTGTTCCCACACTGGGTGGACGAACCGAAGTCGGAAGCTGGTCTCGCCGGAACACCCGCTAAAAAGCGACATTATAAAATAAAGGTAATTATTCGCTTATGTTCAAAGATTTACTTGTACATCCTGCATAATCCTAAGCACTTATATTTTCCCAGTATCCGGAATGTTTGCATTCAGCGTTTCCTGTAGCAGAAAAACCGCTCTATCTGCATATTATTCAAGCAAAACCGTCATATCCCAGACCGCACCTGAATCGAATGATGGTTTTCTACGATTTATTGAACGACGACGCTGGGTTTGGAATTCTTTCGACGAAGCCGATGCCTGATGTGAGAAAAGGCAAAAAATTTGACAATCTTGGAATCTTATGATTTAATTTATAACGATGAATTTTCGCAGCTTCCGTCTTTTCCAATTTTCATGAACGTTGGGGAAATGAACGTAACTATTAAAGCTAATCATTCGAAATTCACACTGTCTGCCAGAGATATTTCTCGACTGCGACTCTTCCACTGGCTAATTTTTCACAAGGTGCTGGACGTTATCAAAGATTTTATGGCCTTTGATACAGAAAATCTGAGCAATAGTTTCCTGGTCGTGCCGAGTAAGTTTCGTCGAATACAATGACGAGAAAAAAATAACAGAAATTTAATTTTCAACGGTCATTGGATGATTTTTAGCTGATGCGATTGGACGGCTCGACTGGGAAGTCGTGAATAAGTACAGGAGCATAGAAGAAGTTCCGTCGGCTGAAGGCATGATTATCCGCGATTACGAATTGGCTTTGGTGAAGCCGAACTACAGATCTTCATCCAGTGTCTACATCGTTACGCAAATCTGTGAGGATATTTTGGCGGAATCGAGTTTCCCCACTGACGACTACTATTCGTATGTCCATTATTACAAGGATCGTCACGAACTGATTGTTCGCAATACAAAACAACCTATGCTTGAAGTCAAAACGATTTCAAGAAAAATTAACTGTATACGGCCAAGGTATGATTGATAATAATTTCCTAAAGAAAAATCTGATTCAAAAATGATTATTATATAATTAGTTTTTAAAAACGGATAGAACTTTGCGCATTGTCTGTTCGGAAGTTTTGCGTTCTTTTACAAAGCTTTCCATGTAAAGATCTATATTCTAACGGGACGCTCCATCACCGGAGGAAGAACTCGCTGATGAACGTCCACACATACACACACGCTACCGCGACTTATACACGCGCTACCAACACACCGATACACGCGTGTTGGAGTGGACGGCAAGGGACCGACTCTACACCTCCCAAGTCGACACGAAAATCTACATTTGCGTCTACACAAATAGTGGACACAGAATCACTTTACACGCATGTAACTTAACGCGAAATAACTTAAAAACCTAGCACTAAACACCGTTGGCTTTACGCAAGAACGAATAAATGTCTTCGTGTCGACTTGGGAGGTGTAGAGTCGGTCCCTTGCTGAGTGGACAGGTGATACGCGTTACACGCACATACACTACCACGGTGCGTCAAGAGATCGTGGGGAAGCCAGTATATAAGCAGGCCGTACGCAGCAGAGGCACCGTATTATTTCCTAATCCTGACTGCTAATTAGAACACCTAATATAGTCCAACTTACGAGCAACAGCACTGCGTCTGGCCCCCGTAATTTCCTCTGAGCATAGCCCAAGCTCATCCGTGTGCCGCTGTACTGCACAGACCCACACGGACCTTTCCCTTGAGTCAGCCCAGCTCCAGCGAGCCCTGCCACTGCGTCAGCCCTTGCTACCAAACTCTATTTTCCTCTATCCTGAGATATTTTCATAAGAATAAAGCTGATTGATTTTGTTTATTGTTCCCTCATCGTGAGCCCCAATACTGCATTGGCCCTCACATTGGTGAAGCAATGGATTGAATCAGGTTTTTTTATTATTCGTTTTTTTAATTATTTTTCAGCGAATAATGAAACGAATAAGTCGTATTTATTGTTCCATCTTAGTGAGCCCTAATACTGCATTGGCCCTCACATTGGTGGTACAGTGGATTTGATAAGTTTGTTTGTTATTGATTTATGATGATTATACGCCAAGAAGTGAGCCCCAATACTGCATTAGCCCTCAATTCTTTTAATATTTCTATCGGCACAACGTTGGGTTGTTACCGATATTAGAGCCATATCAATCAGTAATCTCTTTCTCGAAATTGTCATGATACAAGTGCATTCGATACACGAGGGGATAACTGTGGCTTGCGATCTTTCGAGGATAGCTATAGATATATCCAGCGTGTTGAATACGTCTGCTCTCTATAAGCGGTGAGTTTAACTCTGCGCCTATAGAGAAATAGTACATTACGATACTAGTGCGATGAAACTTTTTCGCGACGAGTGTGAGTTCGCAGCACAAGCCGAAGGCGAGTGTTGTAATCACATGAGTTGAGAAAAAGTTTCTCGCGCGAGTTTCGTATACAACTTTATGCCACTAGTGCGAGAAGCGCGATTTCTCGCACGCGGAGCGAAGCGCAGCGTGTGAGAAGTGAGTCAAGTTACAATATTTTAATCGCTTTTTTTTACAGTAAATTTTAGCAAGGATTTAGTCGTTCAAAAATAATTGAGAAAAAATTCAATTCCTCAACATCCGAACCTAAAATAGATATCAAGTATCACTGAATACTTTTTCGCATGTGTTCAAAAAAGCACTTCATAGATCAAATTTGGCGAAAATTCCTGTTACAATATCAACATAACCAATTTCAAAATTCCGTGAAACCCAAAGCGCTCTCCCGATTTTGATCATATTGTTTACGAAAAGCCGCGTCACTTTCTTTAGCTTTCATACCAGGTTTTGGCCCTAACAGTCAACATCTTTCCGAGTTTCACGTACTCTACGTCGAAGCGAAATTGTAGAGAACGTTTTTATTATCGGTTTTTTTTTACTGCGAAACATCCTCCGTTGATTGGAGTTAAAAAAAAGTGTTTTACTTTTTTCTGATTTTTTGTTCATGGTCGTTTCTTATAGATTTTTTCGCCGTATCGTCAACGTGACAAAAAGCAATGGTGTATAGACGATTTATTGAGTGAATAACTTCAATTGATATTTGCTTAGACACGAAAAACGTATTTTCAGAATTCCGAAGGCCGGTTTGAGTAAACGCAAGCGCGAGGATCTTCTCGACGACTACTACGAGCATTTTGTGGGAGAACTGTGCAACCGAATCATTTTTCCGGCACTGTATTGGCTGAAAGCCACATATTTGCCCTCAGTGCTTCACAGGGTTTGTCAACTACTTGTCGCAGAGGATCTACGAATTCAGATAGTAAATGAAACTCATCTTGGAGTCTTGATGCTAGAACCTGGTTCTGGGTGGTCGCCACTGACAATAGAACTGAGAGACCCTGAAAAAAAGCCTCGAACCAAATTAGACAGCTTCGGATCGACGGCTGACTATTCTGTACTTTCCGCTGAGCCGGAAGTAGATATTCCCGGACCAGAAGTCGACAGTAATATCCGTTTCCGTCATTGCATTACATTCAATCCCAAAAGCTGAATCATGATTTATATAGGGCATCCCGATTCGACCTGGGTCTGACCCTCGAACTCTTTTGCTCGGCCCGCTATTTTTCGTAAAATTGGTTAGACCTTCAAATGCACCAGATCTTTTTTCCATGCAAATTTTTTTCAAATATTTTTTTTAAGTGCCACATCGAAAGCCATAGTTTTTATACCTGAAGAAATTCTGAACTTTGTCAAACATTTCTGTATATATGCGCAAATATTTGACAAGTCGCTTATAATAGATTTTTTTTAAATATTTTTTAACAATTCTTTCAATCGAATAAACTCGAAAACGACATGGAAAACAAGTTTTTCCACTTCGGCTTTGAGCTAGGAAATTTTCATATCCAACAAAGTATTTCTTTTAATTTTTTTCAGATTTTTCAATTATGTCATTCTGGTGCTGGAATGTGGCTTATATGATGCCGGAGTAGAGTCTTCATTCGGAAAAATCTGAAAAATTCCTAAAAATTAGAGGTAATTCCAAAAAAAAAATCGGTTTTACATGAATGAACGTTGAACCAGTTTCCCGTGGTAGATTAATTTCTTTGCTTTCTATTTTCATATATTTTTTTTCTAGCTCATAGCTAGAAAATTTTTACATTCAACAAAGCATTTTTCAGAATGTTTTTAGATTTATAAATTATGGCATTCGATATATCACTTTAAAAAAATATAAAAATAAAATTACGAACTAAATCCGGAAGGTCGAGGGTCAGACCCAGGTCAAATCAGGATGGAATGCCCCACATGCATCAAATAGTAGCTACATGCATTTTCATAAAAAAATTTTACTGTAATTATCAACACATGACATTTCTAAAATGAAGTTATATTTCTGTTCTGCTTTCTCAGCTTTAGGATTGGATTCGACGCTTTATCCGTGGACGAAAGATGAGGAGCCCGCGAATCTTTACAGAGACATCGAACGAATTCATCTGGTTGACATTGAATACTTCCATCTATTCATGTCAATTCCAATGGACAATAAGCGAACATTCGCGTTGGTATGTTGTCCAATTAACTTTACAGACCAACTCTTCGGAAAACCATGCAAAGTTGTCTAAGTATTTGCAATAAAATCGTGAAATTTTTAGGATACCAATTCGGGATCATATGCATTCGAGAGGTTTTCATCTGATTGGAGAGCTGTAACACCGTCGTTGGAAATCATCATGAAGAACGATCCGAATGGTCCAAATCCGACTTTTATTATGCAAGCTCTTACGAGCAAAGAGGCTCACGATGTTTTTGATCTCGAGAGACTGAAAATCCTTGGCGATTCGTTTCTTAAATTTGCCGTATCGATGTATCTCTTCGAGATTTATCCCAAGTGCAACGAGGAAAAATTAACAGTGATAAAAGGAAAGATTATCGGAAACCGTAATCTGTTTTATTGTGGCAGCAATAAACAAATACCTGGACGTATGAAAGTCGACGATTTTAATCCCGATTCCAACTTCACGGCGCCTGCTTTCTGCGTTCTTCGGCCGTTGCAGGAATTATTGCTCGAAAACGAGGTTCATATTAGTTTTATCACGAAGCAAGTAATGGATTTCCCTTTTTCCCATTGGACGATACAGCATTTTAAGAAAAACCTTACAAAAAAATTAGAAACAGAGTAGTAAGCCGGAATTACTTCAGATAAAAATAATTCCTAGAATAATTTATTGGCGTCGCGACGCTACGCGTCTCTTGACACCATAATCTTTTCTTCAGACTAATAACAGACGGTGGTAATCAGAAGAAGTTTACACCTTGAAAAAAATCACAAAGAAAGTTAATTTTCAATATAATTTTAGAAAAAATGTAGAAAACGGTTCTATATTTATTTTTTCAATACTCAATGTATGTAATCCACTTTGGTTCAAATTTCCCATGAAATTTTATATAATTTATAGCATTGTGGAATTTCCAATGAAAATTAATGTTTCAAAAATAACAGTTTTGAATAACGAATGAAAGATTATAATTATTGAACCAATTATATGATAAATTGAAACGAGGACTTGACGAATCAACTTGACAAATACCTGTGGCACCGATTTGCACACGTACGTATATATATATATTTTTTTTTCATACATTAGATATCACCAAACGTTCTGTACGAACTGCATATACCAAAAATCGAGCAACTGACCGGCATGCCATCGGAAACCACTCGATTGGACATGCAAGAGCGAGTGCTGTCCTGGGCTGACCGTAACACGCAAACTGACATGCAACACTTTTTGGGAGAGCAGATCCTTCCCGACAAGACAGTTTCGGATTCTGTGAAAGCTCTACTAGGAGTATATCTGAGTGTAAGTTGCGTTCAATATAATTTAATCGATCGCCTTCGAATTATAAATAAAGACATAAATGAAAAAAAAAAAAAAAAAACGCTGGAATGTTTTCAATCGTAATCATAAATGAAAATTCAATCGCTTATAGCCCGTAACTCGGGTCGGCAAACGAACTGTGATCGTGAGCAAACATGATTTACCACAAATTTTTGTATATTGTTTACAACATGTTTGCAGTAATGAAACTTAGTTACTATAGTCATTTAATTATGGTACAAAAGGCGAAGCTACTTGTACTTTGGTACATGTAAGCCTTAGCGGATCTGAAGAACCGTAAAATAAACGAAGAGTGACCGGTCGTAATGGAACAAAAAATAATTCCAAAGAAAACGCAAAAGCAGCCGATTGACCGTCGGTTAACCATAAAGTGACCGGAAATGAACTCAATAGTTTGTTCTGGGTTACTATTCGGTGTTCCAAGGAACTTTGAAATAAGCGCAAAACAACTTTTAACAAACTGTCATTATAAATAAAGACATAAATGAATTTATTTTTTAAAAACGCTGGAATGTTCTCAATCGTAATCATAAATGAAAATTCAATCGCTTATAGCCCGTAACTCGGGTCGGCAAACGAACTGTGATCGCGAGCAAACATGATTTACCACAAATTTTTGTTTATTGTTTACAACATGTTTGCAGTAATGAAACTTAGTTACTATAGTCATTTAATTATGGTACAAAAGGCGAAGCTACTTGTACTTTGGTACATGTAAGCCTTAGCGGATCTGAAGAACCGCAAAATAAGCGAAGAGTGACCGGTCGTAATGGAACAAAAAATGATTCCAAAGAAAACGCGAAAGCAGCCGATTGACCGTCGGTTAACCATAAAGTGACCGGAAGTGAACTCAATAGTTTGTTCTGGGTTACTATTCGGTGTTCCAAAGAACTTTGAAATAAGCAAAAAACAACTTTTAACAAACTGTCATTATAAATAAAGACATAAATGAATTTTTTTTTTAAAAACGCTGGAATGTTTTCAAGCGTAATCATAAATGAAAATTCAATCGCTTATAGCCCGTGACTCGGGTCGGCAAACGAACTGTGATCGTGAGCAAACATGATTTACCACGAATTTTTGTTTATTGTTTGCAACATGTTTGCAGTAATCAAACTTAGTTACTATAGTTATTTAATTATGGTACAAAAGGCGAAGCTACTTGTACTTTGGTACATGTAAGCCTTAGCGGATCTGAAGAACCGCAAAATAAGCAAAGAGTAACCGGTCGTAATGGAACAAAAAATAATTCCAAAGAAAACGCAAAAGCAGCCGATTGACCGTCGGTTAACCATAAAGTGACCGGAAATGAACTCAATAGTTTGTTCTGGGTTACTATTCGGTGTTCCAAGGAACTTTGAAATAAGCGAAAAACAACTTTTAACAAACTATCAGTTACTTGTACGTTACTTTAAGGTTTTATTTTGATTAAAACATTGGTCTTTTTATAGTTGCAATCGGGTTCTTTTCATACATAATTTTTCATTTATTATTCAAAACTATTATTTTAGAAACATCAATTTTCATTGGAAATTTTCTGTTCCAAAGCAACGGTCGCTTTGTCAGTTACATGATGGTTGGGTTACGGTAAAACAACTGGAATTGAACCTCATAATGACGGTGACTTGTATATGACCGTAAAGCAACGATAAAATGACGGTTATTTGAATCCGCTAGGGAGCCTAAATAATAAAAACAAATGTTTGGTATCGAATTTGCTTAGAATAGGTGTAGAAGTTCAAATTTGATGGACTTTCGAATTCAACAAATGTTCTTGCTGTCGCATTAACTTTAGACTCAAGATAGCAAGCGTAATTTTTTTACATAAGACGAATAATATTAAAAAATGATAAATACATATTTTGCTAAGGATCAGTAGACGGGTTCAGAAATTGTGTAACACACAGTTTTATTTGAATTTCACAACATTATGGTAAACGGCCATTTTCAAATTTTCAAAAAAAACTACTGTATTTTTCAATGCCTAAGTTTCCAACTTGGTTCTTTTCGAATTGAGAAAATTCGAAAAGAAACTCTTCAATATTATTATTTTTAAAAATCACCGTTCATCAATGACGTTGACATTTCTTAGATCTTTCTGTCGCAAAGTACACGACTTCTATTGTAAGAAAGCTAATTGTTGCGAACATATAGTCATAAATTCTTGAAACATCTTCAATTCTTTTGCTTGTGGTTTTACAGAGCATGGGTCTGAACGGAGCATTCGAAATTCTCAAATGGTTTGGAATTCTGCCTGCGAATCTGAAGGTCAACGATCTTCTACGTAATCCTCCGCAGAGTTCGAGAATAGGAATCGGAAACCCAGACGATTGTTTACCTCAGATGAGCTTTATTGAGAGGCAAATCGGATACACATTCAAGGATCGTTCGTTTCTTCTGCAGGCAAATCATATTTCTTATGCCTTTTTTTTATGACGCCATTTATTTTTCATTTTAACTGATCATAATAAAAAAATTTACCTCAACAAACCTTCAACATTTCAGGCATTCACACATCCATCGTACACTCCAAATAACATAACGCCGAGCTACGAGAGGTTGCAATTTCTCGGTAACGCCATACTCGGTAATTTATTTAAAGTATTGGAATATTTAAATCATTTTGTTCACAGTAATTTTGCAAAATTATTTAAATCACAGATTTGCTGATCACGGCCCATATCTACCACTCTTACGATTATCTGAGTCCCGAAACGCTGACGGATCTGCGAACTGCACTCGTCAATAACATAACATTTGCCTGTCTCACTGTTAAATACGGTTTGCACACGGCTCTCCTGTCTTATGCTCCTAAACTTCATAGGATTATCGAACGCTTCGTGAAGTTTCAGCACGAGAGAAACTATGCAGTCGACGATGTGGTAAAGTGCATATTGTTATTAGGAAATATGAAAACCAAGTAAAATCGTAAAGCTAAAAAGCCTTACGATTTGACAACAACTGTTGCAAAGAAGATTACGGAAAATGATTGGCAATACATCAGAAAAGGGCTTTCTCCAACGAACAGCAAAATTAACATAAGAACGTATTTTTCCCACGCTAAAAATTCTGTCGATTGAAACTGGGTCAAAAATCAATTAACATAAAAATATTTCGCAATATACGCAAAACGTATTTTTGTAAATCCCGTAATATCGAAATGAATGCGGGCAACTTCAAACTTAATCCTGGTTATTTTAATCAACCAAATTTATAGTCTTTTCGAGAGTGCAATGGAATTTTTTTCTGTGTCAAAAATCAATTAACATAAAAATATTTCGCAATATACGCAAAACGTATTTTTGTAAATCCCGTAATATCGAAATGACTGCGGGCAACTTCAAACTTGATCCTTGTTATTTTAATCAACCAAATTTATAGTCTTTTCGAGAGTGCAATGGAACTTTTTACTGTGTCAAAAATCAATTAACATAAAAATATTTCGCAATATACGCAAAACGTATTTTTGTAAATCCCGTAATATCGACATAAATGCGGGCAACTTTAAACTTGATCCTGGTTATTTTAATCAGCCAAATTTATAGTCTTTTCGAGAGTGCAATGGAATTTTTTACTGTGTCAAAAATCAATTAACATAAAAATATTTCGCAATATACGCAAAACGTATTTTTGTAAATCCCGTAATATCGACATAAATGCGGGCAACTTCAAACTTGGTCCTGGTTATTTTAATCAGCCAAATTTATAGTCTTTTCGAGAGTGCAATGGAACTTTTTACATTCTGTTTAGTCATTTCCATGTTTCAAAAGGTGATATATTAATCGTAAATTTTTTGTATAGTTGCTGTCTGTCCTCTTAAAAGAGGAAGAATGCATGATGGCAGAATATGTCGATGTCCCAAAAATACTGGGAGATATTTTCGAATCTTTGATCGGAGCTATTTACCTGGATTCGGGAAAGGACTTGAATAAAGTTTGGACGATTGTTTACTCTCTAATGAAGGCGGAAATCGGTAACAAATGCATTTAACGTTAATAATTAAATACAAAAAGCGTTTTTAATACAAATCTTTTTATTTAACTCAGATGCATTTAGTAATAATGTGCCTAAGCAGCCTGTTCGTTTAATATACGATACCCCACGAGCAGATGCGCAATTCTCGTGAGTAAAATTGTACATTACAAAATTTAATTGCTGAGATTGTTTATTTTTGTAAACAATTATCAATGAAATATCGCAGGAAATCGTCTATTGTGGATTGTACGGGCTCTGTGATGGTCACTCTGGAAGCAGTAATCGCTGGAAAGCCCAAAACATTCCACGGTTATGGTGCAAACAAAAAACAGGCAAGATGTGCAGCCGCTAAGCAGGCATTAAAGTACTTGAGAAGTAACGTGTAAGGCAGAGTTAATTTTTTTTTAGATTTCCAGGCATAGATGAATACTAGTTATTGCGTAATTTTCAGCATCTGTTTATGTAGAATTAGTTGAAATGGCAAAAATGTACCAAAAAATTCGCTTCACAAAAACGTTCGAGAAATTACAATCTAGCAACTGCCGCCATCGGAATATTTGATTTCATACCTGAACTTCTATTCCAGTATTAGTTTAATCGTATTTACACTATTCTTTTTAAAAATGCTTAATCCCAGCGACATTTTGAACGCGGCGTCACTAAATGCCCGAAAATTCGTCAAATGTATTCAATAGTTACATTTTTATCTCGTTATCAATTGCATCCAAGTTCATTTAAAAACGTCAATGGCTGGAACATTGCACTCTTACAAGTTAAGAAGGTTCGTCAGTAAAATTGAAAATGCACAGAAAAATCTAAAATAATTACCGCGTTTTTAATCATTCATAACAAACTTACATGAATTTTTAGGGAATTTTCGTCTACATCGTTTACACAAAATTAATTTTTTTATGCATACATTTTAACATGGGCTCTTATGGCATATTCACAAATTTCAAACAGATCGAAAAAATTGAAAAAGATTTTTACATCGAAAAAAAAATTTATTCCATCAAATACTTAAAAATTCAACGATGTAACAAAAATTTTCAATTATTTTTTTCTTTTGAATTCGTTTATATGCCATAAGAGCCCATGTTGAAATCCATGTATAAAAAAATTTATTTTGTGTAAACGAAATTTCCCAAAAAATTCATGTAAGTCTGTTATAAATTATTAAAAACGCGGTAATTATTTTAGATGTTTCTGTGCATTTTCAATTTTAATGACGAACCTCCTTAAACCATATTTTTGCAAGGAGCAACTGAGTAGAAGATGGAATAATAAGTGATTATCAGATTATTAACGCCATTGGTAATGTTAACGGCTGTGACGTCTACTTCAATTATCTTCTGTTTAGGAAGCCCGAAATTTTACATGTTTATAAATATGGTTATTTAGTATTATTTTGATTATATACTAAATAAATATTATAAGTTATATATTAACATCTACGGGTAACACTATTACTGCATTATGAGAATGATGTGAATAGATCGCAGAAAACGCATATAATACATATCCTGCATAAGTAATTGGAGAACGGATATTTTGATTAAGACTGTTTCTGTTTGTAATTTTGCAAAAATTGTATCGTGTTGCGTCTGGTTGTAAAAATAGTGATAATAGAATATAATCTTGATATCAAGGATATATTGGCGTAATATTTTCGAAAAGGGTCCAATTACGGTTAGTTCGCTATTTGTGTGTTTTAAACAAACTACAGAAACCGAATAATTTACGCCAATATTACAACTATTTTAAAAACACACTCTGTTGATGCAATGTTGCCGACAAATGCAAACGCACTTTCACCCAAAGTTTGCAAAATGGCCCGCACAAAATTACCGAACCATTGTTACATTTTTGTCATCGAAATATCATCATAACAGCTCAAAAGAAAAAGTTAACACAATTTATAGAGGCGCGATTGTATTATATTGAATAAAAAAGTGGTTTTTCAGTTTTGTTTAATTAATTTGTCCCAGTTGGCAATCATTTGCTTCTTCAATGACGGTTTATCGATCTGCTGTTTTATACCGGCATCTTGATCGATGTGGAATTTGTATTTTCCGTCGATTTTTTTAGGACATGTCTATTGGGACCATACCGCACAGACACGGTATACCGTGTTGGTACACCAACCAATACACGGTATAACTACGCTAAGAACGTAATTATACCGTTATTATGTACGGCATACGTTCCTACGGCTTATGCATTTCAAATAACAACATGACACCTCAGAAAAAATTACGCACGGTCCGGAAGAGGTAACTTAGATACCGTACAGGGTTTTGCAACACGGTATTGTTACGTTCTGGTGTATGTTACCGTAGTGGTGTTGGTGATTCCTTTTAGATTTAGGTTCTCACTGGTAAAGTCGCTGATAAGTTGGCGTTCCGTCTTGTCGATTACGGAATCCACGTAAGATATTTTAGTATATGCTCAGTATATTAATATTTTTAGGGTTGGCCAGCAACTACTATGCGTAGCTAATAAACGGATAAACTCTTGGTTCAAAATAACTATTGCTTAATTTATTACAATTATTTTTACACAATGCGTTTACACTATGTATTTTACACTAAGAGTTATGCACGTTCGGACCCGGAAGAGGTGTTCAGTTCGGAATATTAGTTAAGAATGACTTAAAGTTAACTAGCATAAAAACTGGAAAGTTAAAGATGTGGTCCAGAGGATAAGTAGGGGTTGGAAAAGCTAATGGACGGAAAGAGGAAATCGATAACGATTGGTTGTAAGATCGGCGGGCCGTCCGAGGCTTGGCGGGTGAAGCTAAGCGAAGGGCGGTATGAATCATCTTCGTATGCATCGCAGGCCTCCGCGTAGGGATGAATAGGACCGTCTGTCTTCGTGGCGTAAATGACTTCAACGAAGGGTTTCCAGAAAAACTATTAGAACTGATTATGACTGAACTGAACTATTTAGCAGTGATTTCTTGAGTTTGTGGAGCAACAATCTCAAGAAGTCGAGCTGTTTATAGTTTACGTGAAGAGTTGAAGAGGTTTCGGATTGCTTCCAGTCAAGAGAAGTGAATGAATGACGATGACAGTTTTATGGAATATGTAAAAATACGCTGCTATGAATATAGGAGGTAAAGCTAGGAGAATAATAATTTGAAAAAATGTAAACCGTGGATTTGCATATTATAATTCGCGCTAATATTGGCAAATAATGAGTGAGGGCGCCAATGTGAGCGTGGCTAGGATGTAACAGTATCCTGAAAAAATTGTATAAATAATCGTATTTATTTGAATTCCGAATTGGAATGTAATATTTTTCTTTCACATTTTATTTTTTCAAGAAGAGGTTCGAAAATTGTTGGCAGAATGGGGTGCGTTCTAACAAAGTAGATGAAGGATACAACAAAGATTTGGTGCATTTCGAGGCATATTATAAATGCCTATTAATGGCAACAAAAAAAAAGTAAGTTGGTCGACGGGTATTTTTTCCTATCTATTGTCAATTTTCTGTATAAGATAGATCGTTACCAGAAATTGCTTTTCACAATGTATTAGAATTAATACAATGTAGCACCGTGTGGGGTCTACACACGATGTACACAGTGCACGGTATACCGTAAGATTTGGACCGTGTGCAAGGTGTACGGACTGATGTATCGAAAATCTGAATGAATACGGATGTCGCTTTGAAATTTTAGCAGCATATTCTTGGATAGTTGAACTAAAAAATATAAAATATACAATGAAACAAAAATGCAATAAAAAAATATCAGATTCTTGAAACTCCTAACGTGGGTTCAATTTTTTTTCGATTCTCATTTATTATACCAAATGCAAAGCGCAGATTGTTCTCGGCGTGCACAAAACAAAACAGCTCATCATCAAACGGTTGGAAATGCGACACATCCACGAACTCGTCAAAACTGATACCTACAACGATTCTGGTAAGGCATTTGGAAAAAAAAGTTTTAGTCGTATATGATGAATTGAAAGCTTCTATATAATAATATTGTTAATTGCTCTTTTAATGTAAAGGAAGGAGCGAGTACTAATGACGAACCAGCGGCAAGTCAAGAACGTCAGGAAAGTCTAGAGCAAGGAGCAAATAACGAGTCGCAACGTGCAAGAAAGTTGCGCGAACCGACAGAGCAGAGAGGATCAAGAGACGCAATAGCGTTTCGACGCCAACACTTAAAAAAACGACGAGACTAGCGCCACTCTAATTTACAGCAAGCTTGCCTCTTTTTCGTCTGCTACGAAATGTAACTCAAATTATCTCAGTCAAAACGTCGCCGACGTCAAATGTGCCAGGTTCAATATTTTTTTTTTTTAATATCTAAACTGCAATATTCGTTTTGAGAGCATTTTGTGGCCACACATATAAAGGGCACGGACAAGAAAATTACACGTCGATTTTGGGCTCTTTTTCATGTCTTACGTCTTTATTATCACAGTCCTTTTAATGTCACTTTTTACCCCTCGAATTTATTGCCCAATTAGGAGAAACATTTGAAAAAAATGTCGTTTATAAGGGAATTGAAACGCAGTTTGTAGCAATGCACATACCAAAGTTTACACAATTTATGTAGACAGGATCGTATTATGCTATATATTTTTCTCAAGTTAATTTGGCTCAATTAGCGGTCTTTCGCTTTTTCAAAGACGGTTTGTCGAACTGCTGCTTCATTCCTGCCGCTTGGTTGGTGTGGAATTTCAAATTCTGCGCCGTTTCCGAGATCCAAGGCGAGTCAAACTGCGTGGTGTCTTGATCAACCAAATGCGTGTATTTAGTTCTGCCACTGCGGCCAAAGTTCTTGACTTGCATCACCTTCGGTAAGACTGTCTTATCGAAGTGATCTTCAAGAGTGGCACCGGAGAAGTCGCGTTTCAGAATTGTTTCATCGCGATCGAGGTAGAAAGCTCCACGGTGGTAATATTTCTGGAGGAATTTGTATTTTCCCTTTGCTGCTTTGTTGGTTATCGTCTTGGGATTCACTCTGGCTTCCTGTCGGCGCTCTTCTTCGGTCATGTTTCGAATCCGTTCAATTTCCAGTCTCTCTTTCTCAATTCTGGAAGAATATTGTAGCAATTAGCAAACGACAAAAAAGTGCAGAGGTGAAATACAAAATTGTAGAATTAGACTTACGCTTCTCGCTCGTCACGATCTCGCTTTATTCTCTTTAATTCTCGCAGTTTCCAAGCTTCGTATTCAAGTTCATCGTTCTCGTCTTCAGTGCAAACGTCGTCGAGCTTCCCTTCTTGATCTACGGTCTTAGTCACTTGAGTTTCTTTACGTATCACGTCTTCTACCATCTGAAGAAAAATTATCATAATTAATCGAGTATTTTAGTGTAACTAGAAATAAAGATATAAGCACGAAACGTATAATATTTATATAATCCGTTTTCTCGTTCTCGTTTGGAAGAGATTTATGGAGGATCCGAAGAAGCGACCCCCATAGATTTATAGTGTGTTTATTAGACGAATCCAGGGCATTTGTTCGATATATGATTTGTTCATTACTGTTTACTATTGGAAATAAAAATGTGGCCGAAAATTATTCGATTCTTATGTTATTATTAAAAGATTCAGTTTAGAAAACTCATTTAGCATGAATTACTAGCTCTTATCAGTCGATATTCTAAAGTTTACACCCAATGAAGACTTTTTATAACAATTTCATTGTATAACTAAGATGTTATATCTATGTTTGGATTGTCAGCGTAAAAAATGCATCTCACGAATGACGAGAACTATGCTTACCCTCAAGGTTTGTCGCTTTCTTTCATCCACGAGTTTTTTCGCTTCCAACTCTGCCTGTTTCAATTTGATGGCTTCCTTTTCTTTCTCCATTACAGTAATTCTGTCCCTTTTTCTGACAAATACGGGTTTCAATCGTGGGCCTGTTTCTTCTTCGGAATCGGTGTATTCTTCGTATTCAGAACTTTCATCCGAGCTTTCGCCTGACTTTTCTTCGTCAATGCCGTGTATAAGTTCCTCTTCGATGTCTTTTTTCGCGAGTACGCGTTGTTTTAGCGCAACTCTCCGTCGCTCCATTTCGGTATCCGAGACTTCTTCATCTTCGGACGAATCGGAGCTATCCAATTTGATTCTTTCACGCGCCCTTTCCGGCTCAGTCTCCAAAATTTCCGGCTCGTGAATATGTCGGTGACGTTCTGGAGAAGCCTCGACTTCCACTTCTCGCTGTCTTTCCAGCCTCGTAAGTCTTCTCAAACGGGGATCGTCCTCGTCTCTCGCTTTTGGCTGCGACGGAGCCACAAAATTCTCCGCTGGCTCGTCATCCTCGTATGTTTTGTGCGCACATCGATCTATGAAGTCGTCATCTTCGGATTCCTCGTCGGAACTCGCCGCTGGAGCGTAGTCAGGTCGCTTCCCCGAAACGTAACGGTGAACCTTCACCTTTTTCATCGACACTTCCCCTGTGAACAGTTTATTTTCTCGTTGTAATAAGCCATCATTGTTACTTTGCCTATGAATAGTTTTTTTGTTACTTCCAAGGTAATCAATGGTTGATTTTTCAAAACCAACTGCAAGCCAACCTCTGGATAGTGAGTTGTCTGGAATGGTTGGTTTATGGTTGGTTTTAGAAATTAACCACAAATCAACCATTGATATTGTACCTGGGAAGTTGGAATTCGGGTTGGTTTATAATATCCCACCGTGAACCAACTTTTCATCGTGTTCAAGAAATGGTCGGTTTACAAAAAGAAACTTAAAATCAACCTTTGAAATATTGGAACTTTGGTTGGTTTGGTGCACCAATTGACCGGTTGGTTTTAGGTTGGGCGGTCCACGAGGGAAACAAAAAAAATCTTCGTTCGACCTAACAACTTTCATATGTACTGTACGTTTTAACCCATCCCTTTCATACACACTGCACCTCTTAACTCACATCTTTCATACACCCTGTAAGTCTTTAAAAAATTGCAGAATTGTAATGTTTGTTATGTACTTAAGAAGGTATGAAAGCAATATTTTTTAGTAAGATATTATTTAAATAAAAATGTTCGCATGACCTTTTTTAGCTGACTCGTGTCAATGTTTAAACTTTTTAGGAGCCTATCATTTTACACAAAATGTTGATGTTTTTTAGGTGACTTTTATCCATGGATTAGAAACCCATATTCGGGGTATTAATCATGGTGTCCAGCGAAAGTCCCTAAATAATTTCCATGCTATTTCCATGATCTTTCCATAATTACTATAGACGCATGTCAAAGGCAAAAGTAGCCAAAAATTAGCATGAAAGAAAACATATTTATTATTTATTTTTAATTACATCATGAAAACGTTCTGGTAAGAGAGATAAACATATATATGATGGTTAGAAATAAAATTTGTCAGATCGGAAAAAAACTAACGACCCAAGGAATGAAGGACCTTCGTAACAGTGAACATTATGAAAATTTTCATGATTGACCAAAAATTTCATGCTATTTCCATGATTTTTTTCAGAAACATAAAATTCCATGATATTTCCGTGACGTCCATGATTTCCATGATCGCTGGACACCATGTTAATGTACCGTAGCAGAGGCTTCGCATAAAAACATTGTTAATTACTGCACTAACCTTTATCATTTTTAACCGGAACTGCTCCAGCAGTACTTTGAATTCCCATTGGAGCCGGAGCCAAAGAATTGTTTGTAACGAAGTAGTCCATCATTGTCACGTCTTAACTTTCCGAATTAATAACGAAAAGCGTACAAATACGCTTTAGACTTATCAATATAGGTTAGGTTTTTGAAGAATCCGAAAACTTGAGATACGCGGCGCTAATCAGAAACGCTTCGATCGATCGAGGTATACAATTTCACATCCCGCACGACGAAAACCTTCTAAACGTTTAATTCCGCCTTTTATCTCTATTTCAGGTCAACTAAAACATTAGCGTACGACTTAGATGCTCTGACACGACGCATTGACGCTCTGACACGAGGCATTGACGCTCTGTATATTTTCATGCGTGAGAATGTCACGAATACGTTAGAAGCCGCGCAGATGGGTACATTTTTCATCGAACATCGGTAAATTGTCATGAATCGGTATTACCATAAACGTAAATTATTTCTAACATTGGATTGACCACCTAAAACGTAGAATGCATGTATGTTATGCCATTGTAGACATACATACTTGGATTCGCAGTGATATAAGATTGGCGAGATAAGATATCAAAAAAATAATAAAATGTTGAGAGAGAGATATTAATTTCAGGGTGATATGGTAATTCTTCATAGGGGAAGACGAGGGGCGTTCGAAAAACGCACGATAAATAATTCGCAAAGTTCGTTTGTGCTAGTCAGTTCAACAGTGGCAATTGAGCCGGAGTGACGTTCCCTCGCGATAACAGTGACAGTAGTTTTTGTTAAGCAAAGTTATTTCTACTGCTAGATTTTCGTATCTCTATCGTTATCGTTATTATTATTATCATCAATATAATGGCGAGTGAGGAGTGCGCGGTTAAAGATAGGCTAAAGGGTGCAACGAAAATACCCGACTACGGATTCAAGGTACGCATGGACCACAAATACCCCGAAAAATGGTCGCAGAAGATAAAAGCTAGATTTTGGGAAAGCGTAAAGTCGATTCCCATGGTCTGGAGGTAAGTTACGATGTTTAATATTTGTTTTCTCTATTTTTCTTCGTGATCTTTTTTATAGGATGAGTGAAATAAGATCGCTCGGTAAGTTACAGCTATTGATTTTAGAGGTCACCTCAATTTTTGTTCATGAGCAGAAGTTTGCGTTTCTATCGCAATAATATCGTTGTCTGGGAACGTATACTCCAAATGGGCTTCTGCATATAATGAAGTCTCATCTAATATCATGTTTCGTATAAAATAAGACGTTTGTGAACCGGTAACATAGCGTTCTCGACGGCTATAAATATCAATTACTAGCCTGTCCCCAAGGAATATTCAAACTTTTCAACCACTGATAAGATGCATAGTCATCGTGTATGATAAGTTACCGTGTTCGAGCGCTTCCTTAACTACCGAGCAGCTGGTTGGGATGATATTCGGCGACTTGCCTTCCGCGATAATATTCCACTTGGTGAACGTCCATGCAGATGAGACTACTGGTCTTGATATCACTGCTTATGAATATGCATAAGGCATTCCAGATCAAATATAGTGAATACCGATCAGGGGAATCTGGGAAAATTTAGGATAAATTCAGGAGAATCATGGAAAATGTAGGAAAATAATAGAAAATGGACGAGAATGACGAAGACTTTAGAAAAATCAGGGAAAATTTAGGAACATCCGGAAAAAGAAGAAAAAATACTGGAAAGTCCGGTAAAATACGGAAAATGAAGGGCAATTCAGGAGAATCGAGGAAATTTTAGAACATTAGAAGAAGCCTAGAAAAATCAGGGGGAAATGTTGTAACGTCGAGCTTTGAACATTGCTCCGTTTTGCATCTTTCTCTATGAGGATGTATGCGGTCTACATTTTTCTGAAATTAATAAAAAAAACCTTTCACATTGCTTCCTCGTTATATTTCGCTTTCGCTTTCTATATATCAGATTGCTGAATTTTTCGTATATCACTATCGAAAATCTTAACCAAACATTGTCGGTAAAGTAGGACTCCGAGCAGGCAGTGGTTTTCACGCGAGTCCGTATGGCGGACGTCAATCCGTATGGCCCACGTCAATACGGACTCGCGTGAGAACCACTGCCTCCTCGGAGTCCTACTTTACCGATACTCAATATTCTGTTCGATTGATATATCGACAGAGTTAATGTGTAGGAACGAAAGGTGTTGGAAAAGAATGTGTTGGATTGAATTGTGTAGGAACGACATGTGGAGGAAAAAGCGCGTGGAAATTAGAAATGTGAGGGATCTACGCAGTGGTGACAAGAAATGTGCGGGATAGAAGGGCTGTCATGAATAACATCCTATCAAAAATATCTAGGGGATATGTAGATTTTTAGTTCGATAAAAATATACGCAAAATTGGAATAAAACGGGTCGAGCACTGAAAATAAGTTTGGTTCAATGCCTAATAAAATTTGTTCGTGCGAAACGTATTTTGGTCGACCGACGTCCACGATTCAGTTCATCGAAGGCTGAGTAAATGAGGTTCTAGAGCATTTCATTCGATCAAAGTTCAAGATATAGCATAATTCTTTGTAATTCCAATTACCTCGAAATTTTATTCATCAGGTACACGTTTTAGTACTAATAGCTCGAATTCCAATCCACGATAAATTATAATTTGGTCAAGGAAATTCAGGGAAATTATAACAGTGTTTTTAGCAGCCACCATGTTTAATTCCTGATCAAAATATTTTCTTTTTTTTTCCAAAGTTTTTCGATAAATGCTAGCAAAATATACACTATTATATGGACAGAAAATATATTATTCCAAAATTTTTATTTATTGAGGCTCAAGAAAAAATTTAATTGGTGTCTATAACTCTACATGGGAAGGTTTTTATATGACACAAGGAAATTATGTTCTTGACGGGTGATACAAATTATGTTCCATAGCAACTCGACTTGGGTCTGACCCTCGACCTCCCGGATTTTCTTCTCGATTTGTTTAGTTCTTGTTCCATCTCTAAGAAGCAATCACAATTTGTGTTACATTTTTTACATGTTGGAGTCTTCGGAGTATTTTTTAGATTCAAAATGATTTCTTTATGCCTAATTTAAAAAAAATTGAATTAGGTTTGAAATGTAAAAAATTGAGAAAAATCACTTTGAAAAAATCTGAGAATATGCTCCGACGTCCTGATATATACGGAACGGTTTTTTGCAGTAAAATTATTTTTACCCATTAAACTTCTATGAATTTTTTTTCAGCCTTAAAAATCTAAGCTTAAAAATATCGATATCTGATACAGGACTTATGAGAATTTTGTCAGATTTTTAAATTCCGACTTTCAGAATGTTCTTTATGAATGACCATACATATATAAATAAAAATTGTGATTATCTCTCAGAGATTGAAGAATAACACCAAAAATGAGGTATAAAATCCGAGAGATCGAGGGTCAGGTCCAGATAGTATGGAATGGCCCATATATATTCGAGCCACAAAGTAAATGAAAGAATATTGACGACGAACAACAGTTGGATAATAACATTTCAGGTACACAATGTATTTCTGGCAAACCACGAGGAATGGTCGGCTGCCGATGATGGATTTCTATCGGCTGCAGGACGGAAAGCAAATCTACGGTCAGTTACATATGATCCATATAAAATAAATGCATTGAAATAAATCAATCGAAAGTAAAATTCGACACATGTTTCGTAAAAAGGAGCACCGATCGGTGGACTCGGTGGTGGTACGATTGGACGCGGCTTTTGTGGAGAATTTTGCCGATACTCACTCGTGCCCGGAATCTATCAATATGAAATCGCAGATGCGAATCGATTTATCGTTACTATCAAGGACAACCAGGACACGGTGTTGCATCAACAAGTCTTGTCGCACTCTAAAGAGTAAGAGATTGAACAAATCCTACAACGATAATGATGCAATATTTACATCTGTCGATAACATTTTTTAACCTTCAAATTCAGTGATATTATTTGTTTTGTGAACTCGTCAAAGTCAAGACATTATGGGAGTTGGAATCTTTTAATCCTCTAGACTCATCAAGATTTCTATAAAAGTTACTTATGCTTCCTAATCACAATTATGATCATCGTCTAAGTTTTTGTTTTACTCTATTTTGGTATTTGTTTTCCTTCTTTCCATGGTATGGCTTCAGTCGCCTTTTACCACCCTTCCCACACTTACTTCTTTTACTGCCTACCCGCACTTCACTAAGCTAACCTGATCTTCAATGAGTCTGCAGCCGACATTAGCTACACTGTACCGCTTTTGCCATGGGCACGGTGAAACTTCGGAAAATCCGTACTAGTACAGACGGTCGTATGTTTTTCTGACTTCTCGGTGTATACACGAAAGTAACTTGCTTAAGTATATACACCGTGGCTTCAGAAAAACTGACCCCCGCTCACTGGCTGATGAGCCGGCCGGTACACGGCTAAGCGGTCACCCATCCAAGTTATGGCCGCAAACAATGCTGCTTAACTCGGGGGATCGCCTTAGCCGCATACCGACCGCGCAACCACCAGACTCTATTTTGGTATTTACGTCATAAATTTTCCATAACTAATTTTAAAAAAAGCTTGTAAAACAGAACCTTGCAAATCGCTTCCTCATTATTTTTTGCTTTCTAAAAAGCGCCCTCTATGAGGAAGTATGTTGATCAATTTTGGCTTGCTCATAGAGGAAGTTTTGTTGAAATCGAAAAATAATGACGAAGCACAGTGTGGAAGGTTCTACTTTGCATCCATGTTTTAAATAAATGAATAAGCGCATACTCGCGCCTTGTGAAAATACAGTAATGAAGAACGATCCGGAAACACTCTCGAATACCTTATTTTCTCTCCGTTTTCCCTGTCGAACACGGTAGAAATTCGGGGCTTCCTGAAATTTCATTGTAAAGCAAGGATGTGGCTATAGTTTATACGGTATAAATCCGTACTCTTCGCATACAGTCTGTATAAAATCGTTATGAAAATATGGTACCGTCCATAGTTTTTGGGCTTTATTTGACGAATTGTCTTCTGTTAATCATAAATCTTGCTCTCATTTATCTCCCAGCTCGATATTTGATACTAAAACTCGCATCGAAGAGAGAAAAAAAACCTAAAAATTCAAAAAATTAAAACCTCATGAAATTTTAACGGCTTAATCAATTTTAACCAAATTTAATAGCGATTACCGGTGTAAAAAAGCTGACATTCATACCGATTTTGAACTCAATATCTCGAATATTGAAAGAGTTATTGCGTTAACCCACAGTTTTGAAAAAATTCAAAACCACGTAAAAGTTCACCGATCAAGAGTATTTCAACAGAAATTAGTGTTAACGATGAGGATTGACCCCTTTATCTATGATCTAAATTGTAGCTCGATATCTCAAAGGGTTCGCGAGGGTTCGATGTCCCAAGGGTTCGCACGCACGCAGGCACAAATGTTTGTTTTTATAGAGTTCCTCGAACGTAAAAAAAATGAGAAACAATATCAAGGATCGTTTTTGGTTCTTTGGTATTTTACTATAAATAAATTGTATTTATAATCCTAAAACACCTAAAAAATCCCAAGTATCAAATTTTAAGTAATAAGTAAAACGTATGAAACTAAAAATGTATGACTCTAAAAGTTAACACATAAGGTCTCGCAAAACAAGAAACCGGTGAAAAAAAATGTAATTTCAGAAAAAGAAAAAATGGGTTTTTCGATTGTTCAAACAAATGACAACACCGTTCAATATGTATTTTATAATAAGAAAATTAACGTTTCCGTAAAATTTCAAGACGATGAGATTTTTTTGAGTCCTATTTTATGGGCATCTCAAAATTGCTGGGTCACTATGAGGATATCCTTACTTAACAATTCTTATAAACCTTACGTAATTCATTTTTTAACATGACGATCCATTTACGTGTGCTTTTGCTTGAGTGAAAGTACTTGAATCGTGATGAGCAGCCTGATAAAAAACACGCAACTGCTTTAATCTAGTCTGATGCACATTTTACCGAAAAAGAGGATCGAATAAAAATACTGATTTAAAGATTTCCCATCTCTCATTACTTTTCTCATTATTGTTATTGAATTTATCTGATAATTTTCATAAATCAATATCTTGAATGAGAAAATAAGTTTATACGACTGATAATACGTGCATAATTGCTTGCCGAAATGATAGAAGGTTATGACAAAATTATAAACACAAAATTATAAATGAATGAAGTGAGCTGGAAAGTACTGAAATATTTACAAACCTTCGCTAATTGATAATTGAGAATGTTTTTGCGTTAAGTACTCGAAAAAATTTGACCTCCTGGGACTGGAATTTCGATGGAAAGGACGCGAAATACACGGCGCTGTATCCACGTTCATGGACAGAGTATAACATTGAGAAATACGGAGTAAAGTTGGTATGCCGGCAAATATCCCCCGTAATACCGAACAATTACAAGGACAGTTCGTTGCCGTGCGCGGTTTTCGTTTGGGAGATTGAAAATCTTTCCAACCGTGAACTGAACGTGAGCGTGACGTTTACCTTTCAGAGTGGACAGGGGGAGAATCCCGGAGGTACGCAAAACCGTCGTGTGTATTTTAACAGAGACTGTGCGTTTACTTCACGAGAAAATAATTTCCCCGCGGCCATTTTATTCTTCGTTAAAAATCAAGCGAACAATTGTGAAACCTAATATTTTCGTTGTACAGGCGACAAGTGGACGGAATCATTCGAATACAATGGTGATACTGTCGGTGTGATGATACACCAGGAATTACGAGGAATGCCTTGTACCTACGCAGTCGCTTCGAGGAACAGGGAAAATGTCACTGTTTCGCGGAAGTTGAACTTTGATCCACTTGGAAATGGCCGAGAACTGTGGGAGCCTCTAGTTGCAACGGGCAAACTAGACGAAAAACCAGAAAAAACTTCGGAAAAAACGAGTAACAATCTTTATAAATCCTCTCTTATAAAAGACATGGCACATCGATAATCGTAGTATCGAAGACTGAAGCCACCTAGTCTCCATGTTTCTAGCAATTGAAAAACTTACTGAAAAACTCTTTCTAACTCTGTCTAATAGGCTTAGACAAAGTTGGGCAGGGTTCGACTGAGTTAGGCAGAGTTAGACGGGGTTAGACTAAGTCGGAAACCTTAGACAGGGTCAGACCAGGTTAGACAAGGTCAGACTGGATTAGACAGGGTTCGACTGATTTAGACAGAGTATGGTGGGGTTAACCGCAACTACACAGGGTTAGATAGAGTTACACAGAGTTAGGCAGGGTTTGACTAGGTTAGACAGGGTTAGACAGGGTTAGACCGAGTTTGGCAGAGTTAGACAGTTAGACAGGGTTAGACCGAGTTAGACAGAGTCAGACAGTTAGAAAGGGTTAGACCGAGTTAAGCCGAGTTAGACAGCTAGACTTAGATTTTAGTAATATTGTCTACATACTAGGGTCGTCGTTAATTTCGATGTTTAGCGATTTTATCCGAGACGCCCCTTTATTTTGTTCGGAATAATTTCAAAAAAATCTGGTTAAAATTTTAGAGCTCTATCTCAACGGTATAACGTGCCTGTAAGCACTAACATTTTCCCATTCAAATAACATGGGAGTTTTGGCACAGTAATTTGGAATTTTTTTTCCGAGCCTCACAAAAGCGGGAAAAATCCAAATACTCTACGAATTGTACATGAAGTAGATGTATTTTGTACCCAAATTTTAATGACCATCTCATGACTATATTCAACACACTTAAGCCACTAAAGTCATTAAAGCCGGCAAGATCCTTTTTACAGCTGACTTCGAGCTCTTTTCATTTGCTTACTTAACGTGCAAAATAATTCGAAACAGCTTAACATTGTGTCTCGAGGGTTGCACTTTTTGATAGTATCAATAAGAAATTTCGGTAAAAAGTTTTTGATCACAAAAAAGAGTCTGCCAACAGCAACGAGGGTTTCTGTTCATAATTCCTATAATTATAGTAGCATGGTGACCCGTGGACCTTATTAAATTTGTTCTTATGAACATAGAAGTATTAAAAATATGAATTGTGATTTCTCGGCTATTATTGCAGTTATTATGATACGTATAGCTCTGAAAAAATTGTTAGGACGATTACGATACGTACAATGAGCTGTAAAATGTTTCTATGAGCTATTCTGATAAAGCCATGTGTCACCTCCGTACTATACATGTATTTTCTGCCAATGGCACCTATATTCGTGGATCCATTTCTCTACGTGAATAGGGCGTACTAAGAAATACCCAATACAAAGGATATAAGGACACTTAAAAGCCGGTAAAGCGATGGTACGCGGTTGCAAATCTTCCCATTCCTAGGATATTAGAGAGAAAGAAGAAAATGTGCTTAAATATATACATATATATTCTTATTTTAGCGAAGCAAATCGCATGTGCGGTCTGCGCCACAACGCTCATTGAACCGGGCAAAACAAGTCAACTAGAATTCAGTCTAGTCTGGGACATGCCAAAGATACACTTTTACAACAAAAAACGCGAATATTTCAGGTTGGTTCTCATCAGCAAACGATTATGAAAATTCATTCTGGAATGTCTGTTCCTCGTATTGTTCATCTATAAATATCTTCAAAACTATCGCATATCGACACTTGCAATATTTAGACCGTCCCAAGCGAAACAGAATTAGAAATCTGTTCATTTTTTTTCTGATTTTTTGAAGAACTTCCCAAAGCAAACTCTCGGAAAATTCAAGTTGGATTGACTATATTAGCGTTTTTGGCTTTCATTTTCTGTCAACATTTTGGTTGAACATTGGAAAACGCAGATTTATAATCGAAATATCTAGATCTTTTTTCCCAGTCAAAAGAATAATGATATTGTTGCAATTTCGATTGAAATATTAATTAGGAAAAATTGAAGGCTCACATTCGTGTGACTTATGTTCGGATTGTCCTTTCTATCAATGAATAAAGTGTCTCTGAACTCAATTTCCCTTACAGATATTATACTACGTACTTTAACAATGGTGAGAAATCGGTCGCTCCGGAGATTTCGAATTATTCTTTAGAGAACTATTCCTCTTGGGAGGTTGATATTTCCGATTGGCAAAACGAGGTACTCGAGGACCCCGAGCTACCCGATTGGTATAAGAGCGCTTTGTTCAACGAATTGTATTACGTAACCGACGGCGGTACAGTTTGGCTGAGAAGCGACGAAACGGATAATTTCCCGACCACTGATCCGCGGTAATCGAAGGGAAATTCACTGGCACGTGACCCGAGAGCCTTACAATTGTATTGTATCAATGATGAAAACAGTAATTGGACAGTTGTTCATAATTCAGGCATAAATATGGACGTTTCGCTTATCTGGAAGGTCACGAGTATCGAATGTACAACACGTACGATGTACACTTTTATGCTGCTTTTGCTCTTTCCACTCTTTGGCCAAATTTGCAAGCCTCTCTCCAATACGAGATCCGAGATAGCGTTCACTCTGAGGACGATGAACTGCGCTCTCTGCTCTACGACGGAATTAAAACGTCGAGAAAAAAAGCAGGTTTCGTGCCTCACGACATTGGAGATCCTTGTGAGTTTGTATTTTCAATGAATGGCACTTATTATCTATTATTAGACAGCTTACGTTTTGATAGACGGAAATGAATCTTAGCGCTTATTCATCTAATCAGTTTAAAGAGATTTCTAATTAATTTTAATACCCTTTCTTAAATTATAAAAAGTTAGCTGAAGAGCGTTTTAACAAAATATTACCGCATTACAGTTTAGTAAAAGCTCAGGTTTTAGATAGCTTATATGTAGTTTTTTTTTAATTTCGTTTTAACGATACTTCATTAAATTGAGAGTGCTGCTTTTTATCGTTTATGTAAAAGATTTACGAATTGATAGACGGGAATGAATCGTAGTACTTTTTTATCTCATTCGTTTGAAAAGATTTTTAATGAATTCTTATCATTTTTCCAAATAACAAAGTAGATTGAAAATATTGTCTTATCAGAATTTAGTACGCTTTTTCGAAGTTTTGACTATGCATTTATAGCTGAAGTTTCAATAGACGTAAATTAATCTTAGTAATTGTTTATTGTTTATTAGTCGTCGTTATAAAAGAAAATGGAAAATCGAGAATTTGCGGTGCGTTTAACGGTTTTCGAAGTAGGATTACAAATACATGGATAAAAAAATCGTTTTTAAAGTTATCCTGTTCTATTTGAGTCAGGAAATAATATAAATTAACTTCAATAAAAATTTGACGTCAGAATTTTTCAAAATAAAAACTTCAAAGATTTCAAGCGAAATATTTTCACCAAAGTGAACTCATTTGTAACTGAATTATACAGTAGCTGTTTTTTAATTTGTACGAATAATGGTCAGAATTTTCGAATGATGTATAGAAATTTTGGATTCCGATAATCAAAATTGAAATATTGAAAAATTACAATTTAGGTGAGGAGCCATTCAAAAGGCTCAACTCCTACAACGTTCACGACGTGTCCGACTGGAAGGATCTAAATCCAAAGTTTATTCTGAACTGTTATCGAGATTACGTAATATCAGGAAGAATTCAGACACTGAAAGACTTCTGGGCAACGATAAAGGATGTAGTTGAACGAAGTTTAAGTTGGGACAAGGATGGGGATGGTCTGATCGAGAATTCTGGGTTCCCCGATCAGACGTACGATACGTGGCTACCCGAGGGTCCTAGGCACGTACTCCGATAAAAATTTGGATATCGAAGACTATGAGAAAACAGGAGAAGGAAAAACCGAAGAATCTGCTCCGAGCGTTCGATGCATAAATATTTTAATTTTCCTTTCAGCGCATATTGCGGTAGCTTGTGGCTCGGTGCCCTGAGGTGCGCTTCTAAAATAGCCGAGATTCTCGAGGATACCGACACAGCTAAAAAGTACAACGAGATATTAGGCAGAGGTAGTCAAGCGTTTCAAGAAAAGCTGTGGAATGGCAAGTGTATTCAAATATCAGCCCAATGAGCCAACGCAAACATTTATGAAAAACAAAATTGTAATAACTATATTGCAACAATAAGATATAAAATTATGGAAGACAGAATTTTCCTACTGTTTCCTGTTTATTTTTCCAACAGAGAATTTAGTTGTGTTAAAAAATCTTGAGGGAAAATATTTAAACTGTAGCCAGTTTATTGCAGTATTTGCCTGATTAACTAACGTATGTAGTGACCTAACAATAATAATTTTAATAATTAGTTTCGCAATAATTGGACATAAAATTATCCCAAATGGATTTTTAATTTTGCTTTTGATTATTTCTCTAGAGTATTGCAATATTTGTCCGAATAACCAATGTAGGATATAAATCGATAAGTTTGATAATTTTTATGTACTTTCAAAAAAGACGTTGAGGCACATATCACTTTTATATTGCTTCCATTGCGGTTAAGAGCCCATTTTACTCTCCTCAAAAACATGTCGTTATTTTCAGTAATAATATCAATGATGTGAATACATCTTTCAGGTGAATACTACAATTTCGACAGCAGTAAAAGTGAGCATCGGAAAGCAATAATGAGCGATCAGTTGTGTGGCCAATGGTTGTTACAGGCGTGTGGATTCGATCACGAGGTAACTTTACGAAACGGTGTTATAAGCGCGCGTTATCGTTAAATAAAAATTTATGGGACAATCATCCGCAGTCATTATATTTAAAGAAGAGTTTTAAGAACACCGTTTTCAAAACATTATGTATGTGTTTCCCTTTTCGAAGAGTAGTTGTGTCAAATTCTATGACATCCGTTTTTTCGTGCCTACTATTAAAAAGATTGCACGACTTTCTATAAAATCTGCCGATACTTGTTGTGCTACAATAAGATTGAGTCAATTATACGATGAACGTTCATGACATAAAATTATCCTAGTTTGCAATCATACACTGTAAAAAATATTTGGAAAATTCATATACAATATAGGAATTTATACCAAATCCGTATAGGAAACTCAATTTAATAAACGCAAAATAATGGAAATTCAATGAACGTGACGTAAAATTAAATAACACTCGTATTAAAAACGCGACTTCATCAAAGAAATTAGTAGAATTTTACATCAATTTTACATTATACTCGTTGTAGTTACAATTCCATACCCATTCCTCTACAAGGGCTTCCCGCATGTGTTTAGTCATTTTTCCCTAAAGATATTCAATAATGGACGAGGATTTTCAACGTTAAAGTTAACTCATACTAGAAACACGAATCGTATGTCATATTTAGTATGCTGTAAATTAATTGATACTTCTTTTGTAACGACTTAGACAGACTGTACATTATTATTACGTCTTTTGTAATGATTTTAGCAAACTGTACATCACTAATACGTCTTTTGTAATGAATTTAGCAGACTGTAAAGCACTGATACGACTTTCGTAACGGATTTAAAAGATTTGTACATAAATTTTACGTTATGCACGTGTAGAAAATTTTCTATACCCGTTTTTGTAAAAGATTTTCCTACACTGTATAGTAATTTTACCTACATTTTTTAAACAGTATATTAAGATATGACTAAAAATTGTGGGCCGAAACTAGGAAAACAAAACTGAACAAATCCATTGACAGGTTTTTCCAGAGAACAGAGTCAGATCTGCTCTGAATACAATATATTCCAATAACGTGATGAAATACAAAGGCGGTAAGCAAGGCGCAGTGAACGGTTTCCTTCCGACCGGTGAAGTGGACCCGATGACGATACAGAGTGAAGAAATGTGGACCGGAGTGACCTACGGCCTCGCTGCGCTCATGATACACGAGGTAAATTATAACAAGAATTTCCAGCATGTGTAGGGAAGAGTAATTAAGACATCAACCGGGTCATGCCGTTCACTTTGCCCTACAATGAAGGGAAAACCTTCTTCGCATCGAATCAATGTAGTCAACATCTTCAGCCTTTTTTGCCGTCACTAAAAGATTGTATTCATCATAATATTGTATTTTACTCGATTGATTTCACATTCTATCAAATTCGGTGAAATTTTCACTCAGTCTGTTACCTGATTATAAATTTATATATACGCGGAAACATAGAATTATGCAATTATAATCACGGTAAAATTAAAATCCATCGGGACTCATCAAATTCCTTTATTATTCATTAGTTTTTTAAATTACTTTATTCAAGTGTAAGCCTTTCAACTTTATATAATGACATTTAACAGGACATTATTTCAGAGATTCACTTGCAAATATATATTTTTCAAATACATATTTCAAATACATTTTCAAATTGGTACAGTTAAAAAAAATTTAATCCTACAATTTTTTAATTGTAGGGTTTTAAATTGTAGATCCTACATTTTTAAATTGTAGATCCTACATTTTTAAATTGTAGATCCTACATCCTTTAAATTGTAGATCCTACATCCTTTAAATTGTAGATCCTACATCCTTTAAATTGTAGATCCTACATCTTTTAAATTGTAGATCCTACATTTTTTAATCGTAGAATTTTAAATTGTAGATCCTACAATTTTTTAACTCCATGTTGTTAATTATTCGAAACATTCTCATATTTGTTTTCAAATCCCTATTGATTATTGATCTGCGATTTTCAGGGTATGACTGAGGAAGGATTTCGCACTGCCGAAGGTGTATATAGAACGGTTTATGAGCGAATAGGCTTAGCTTTCGAGACGCCCGAGGCCCTTAAGGATGACTCGATGTATCGTTCGATTGGTTATATGAGACCGCTGGCTATTTGGGGTATGCAACACGCCTGGAAGACAAGAAAGAGCAAAGAAGAAGGAGCACAGAATAAATAAATGTATATTGCAAATTTCGTACAAAATTTGAGACGTTTATTACGCACTATGATTAATATTATTGTTATTATACGTTTTACTATGTACACAATATAAATTGATGATTAAAGTTCGTGGAACGTAAACGGTTTTATTTACAACAGATTACTTAATCGTAATATCTTGACTCTTTGGTGGACGGGCTGTTGATGCAATTAAGCGTCCTTGAAAGTTTATTCGACGTACACTCGTTATCCGAGTATTCATAGCTCTGTGAGCTTGAACTCTAGGGGCGAGGCGACCGTGCTGATGAAACCATCCTTCGTTTTCAGAGGGCCGCCCTCCCACTCCAATCGGAAATTTCGCAATACCTTCAAACAGACAAAATCATATTTTATTATTACTCGTAGAGTAAATGCAATAGTTAAACAAATAGTAAATAACAAAAAACTGTGCACATTTCTTCCTCATTGTTTTTCGTTTTTTACTCAGTTAACTCTATGAGGAAGTATGTTCATCCATGTTGGCTTTCTCATACACCCAGAGAAATGGGTCTGATGAGTTTATTTGAATGAATCATGTGGTGTATTTGGAATTAATGGAATCTCATTCCAATCAAATAGAGTCTATTTCGATCAAATGAAATTTTATTTCAATCAAATAGAGTCTATTTCGATCAGATGAAATTTTATTTCAATCAAATAGAGTCTGTTTGATTGAACGGATAATATTTCAACAATTAATTTTTGATCGTGAAAAAATGTTGCGACAGAAGTTCTGTTGCGCAGCTGCGCTTTTATAAACTTTTAAAGTCATATATATATATAAACCTTTAAAAACAATAGGTCTAATGAGTTTATTTGAATACATTATGTGGTGTATTTGGAATGAATGAAATCTCATTTCAATCAAATAGAGTCCATTTCGATCAGATGAAATTTTATTTCAATTGAATAGAGTCTGTTTCGGTTGAATAAAATACTATTAGACCGGCCATTAAATAAATTATTTATTTAATAGCCAGCCTAATAGGATTTTATTCAATCGAAATAGACTCTATTTTATCTAAATAAAATTTCATCTGATTTAAATAAATTCTATCTCATCTGCATAAAATTTTATTCACTTGAAATACACCCTATAATCGATTCAAATAATTCCCTTCGGATCCATTTCTCTGGGTGTAGAGGAAGCTTTGTAAAAAGCGGAAGATAACAAGGAGGTAATGCGCAAGATTCTACTCTGAGTCCTTGTTTCAAATGAGTAAAAAACAATAACTGCGTATTGTTTTGTTAATATACTAAATTTGGGTAAGGTATCTCAACTAGTGCAAAAGTTAATTCGATGAACTTAAGATTTTTAGTGTTTCAAAGTTTCATAGGCTCGGGATTTTTTAATATTCATCTCTTGGTCATGTATAGCTGAATATTATATTGTTCACATATTATATTTGAGGTTGATACCTTAGATATGGCAAAGTTAATGCGATATGTCAATTTTTTAAATTTTTCCTACTTCATTAAGACCAAAATATTCATATCGTTTGGCACTAAAATATATATTCATCATGGCTGAATGTTATTCCATCCACATCCTAAATTTAAGCTTGATATCTCAGGTAACTTTCTGAAGAAGTTTTACCATAACGTAAATTTGTTTTCAAATTCAAAATTCTACAAGACGCGGGGCAAAGTCAATGCAAAATAAAATCAAGTGCATATGCTCTTATAAAGAATTATTTCGTATGATAAATTAATTTTTACTGAAGTTATACAAGAAGTTAGAGTGAAGAAAGAATTGATTCAATTTTTGAATTTGTATACATACTCACACATACACACATATGCATACAGACATTTTTTCTAGATAACTTTTTTGGACCATTCTAAGTGTCCTAAAACATAAAAACCTGGGATTTTCTGTTTTTCTCATGCAAACAAAACTTTTTCTACATGGAAGCAATATATTTTATGATCAATAAACCATAAAGCCCGAATGAAAATTTTGCTATGATTTCATTTAAACATAATGATACCGCTTAGAAAATCACAAAATGAATAAACGTAGGTAAAATTAGGTCTCGAATGTCCAAATGTTAGTAAAATAATTGAAGTTCGAATATCGAACAATCTAACGAAAGTTCAAATCGATTGAATTTTAGAGTTACAAGAGTTTAGAGGGTATATCTTCTGATTTTTTAGCGGAGTAGAAGGAACAGGTGGTTTTACCCTGAGTATCAAAGTTTCCATCTCAAGCTCAGCAAATCTTCGGCCGATGCAAGTGCGAGGTCCGAACCCAAAAGGCATGTAAGCAAAAGGATGAGCTTCTTTCGCTGAAGTTGAGCCGGTGTTTTCGCGGAGCCATCGTTCAGGAATAAATTTTTTTGGCTCTGGGAAATTGGTGGCATCTTGGGAGAGAACGGAATGGCAGGCGATCACTTCAATCTAAATGATTAAAAAAAAGCTTTGAAAACTTTTCGATCAGACGATTATTACAGCATGTTAATATTAATTAAAATCAAATTTTTTAAAACAATTAATTAGCAATTTTTTTAGGAAGACTTACGCCTGATGGTATTTTGTAGCCACTTAAAACTATATCTTTCACCGTCGATCTCAGGTTTCCTATAGCAAGTGGCGAAATCCTCAGAGTTTCTTTCATGCACGCCTTCAAATAAGGAATATTATTCAGGATCTCATAAGTCACCGGTGAGTTCTTTTTCGGTAAGTGTCGGATAACTTCCTTGCGCAACTTTTCTTGCTTTTCCGGATTTGTTGCTATATAATAGAAGAAAAAACTGCTCGCATTGCTCGTCTGTAATATAGTTTATTACGAAATTAACACACTTGATTCAATCTATAATGAAAAGTAAACGATCTAGACGGACATAATTTGTATCATTTCATTACTCTTGGATTCTTAAAAAAAACTTCATCTGATTCAGAGTAAGCGAGATAATTATCTCGAAAATAATCAAAATTTTGTTCCGATTATTAAGTAAATTAAAAAAGATATCAAGAATCTCTACTTGTACAGAAAATTGGTTATTTTTAGTTACTGTTGAGTAATTTTTTTTATATGTCAATTAGAATAACTGAAATCATGTTCTTAAAATAACTGAACATTCGTTAGGTTCATTATTATTTGCAATACAACATAAAATATAATATAAATTAATTTGCAAAGTTTCGGTAATTACTTTGCGAAGTCTGAGTGACTCATTTTTTAAGTATAAATAATTAATTGGTGAATTTTTATTAAGTCATGTGAGAAGTCTGAGTATAACTAAAAAGCAAAGTTTCTGTAATTGAATTGCAAGAAATTATTCAAAACGTTGGAGACTAACCAGTCAACATTGATATAATAAGTTACTAACCGTATCGATTCCAGCGATTAACATGTCAAGCGCCATGATAAGTGCAGTCTGCTCGTCAATTAGAAAAAGATTTTCAAGAAGACTGCGATCTCTCTCATTTTTATTTGGGTTACACAGGAAACGTTCCTTAGCCTGATCGATATACTTGGACGAAATTCTGTCATGAGAAGGAAAATTATTTAATATCCGTACTTTTTTTACAATTGTAAGACATAACATACGTACTCAATAAGTGTGTCGAAAGTTCTGAAAAGCTTTTCAAGGTTCGGCGTTCTGTAATATTTCCAAAACGATGGCATAACTTCCAACTTGTAAAACAAGTCGAACATGTCATGAACTGCGTTTATCATCTTCTGGGGATTGGAGTCCTCCGCGAGATTGCTGTCCAGACAGCCCATGCGGTGGTCAAGGGCTATCACACATATTGCTGAAAGATTATTTGAAACATAATTACTTCAATCAAAAAATTAGGTATGTAATCACAAAATACATAATTACTGATGTCTTGTTAAAAAAAAACTTAGTTCTTTTACAAAAAGGTCTACTCGACTTTATAAATATATGTTATTTTTTTTCTATCTGTTCTTTCTATATACATAGCCCTTTTACACAAAAGGAACCTTTTATCTGTTATCCTTAATATTTTCAAATTCCATATTTATATCTTTATATATTCATCTGTTTTCTCGCTTATCGTTCATAAGTTCATATATTTACAAATGATGGTGATAATATTTTGCAAAATCGTTTTATAACTATATGGTCCATTTTAAGAAATTTGATTTGCTCATCGGTTTCCATTCACTTTTATAATTCGTTGCCTACAACTTGTCACCAATTATTAGAGTCACTCTTTCAAAATTGTAGTTCCCATGTAACAGAAAAAGTATTTTTATTGTAATTTATTTCACAGTTTCCAAGGAAAATGTGTATTAAGACTTTGCGTACTCATTTTCAATTACGAGGTAGTCCGTGTAAAAAATGATAATAGGACTTCAAATATAAGTGAAATGAATTGAACCATAGTAATTGGTATTTATTAGAATGCTCCGGATTTAAATCAAGTGCATTTTTTAAACCTGAGTTTGTCGACGTTGCACTAAAACTTTTGTTCGACATCCGAGAAGCAACTTTTATAGCTCAAGGAAAAAAAATAATTCCATGTTGAAATATACTATTATGTTGTTAATTTTATCCTACACTGTATATATGTAAAGCATGAAAAATGAAGCCATTTGCTAGGTCCTACTTCACACGCTCGATCGATATAGATCAAATTTGTATTCAAAAACTTTATTCCATATTAACTACGCGAATCACATTTGAACGTGGCCTTTAAAATTTGATCTGCATTGATCAAAGTTGACCCGAATTATAACGATAATTTTTTTTTTTTTCTATAAATTCTATAAATTTTCAAATATCTACCGTCATTTTTTCTTGCTTTATTTGTGAAGAACTATTTAGCTTATTAGTTTAAAAAAAATTCGGCAGCTGGAAAACATACAGGAATTTGTCGAAAAATTTAAAGTTTGGTCGAATCTGAGAAAAAGTTTCAATTCTCCCTAAAATATATACATAGAGGAGGGCGGTTCTCTTTCACCAGTATACCAAAGTTCAGTTTGTTTGTTAAAGCCGTTTTTGAGATACAGCGGTTAGAATTTTGCAAGCCTGCCACACGCACATACATACATGGATACTTTTTCTACACCACTTTTCGCGACATTTTAGACCATTCAAAATTTCCTGACATAAAAAACGCCAGAATTTTTTTTTGCGCGAAGCAAAGCTTCCTTAAAGGGAGCAAAAATGAATATAAATTAAAATTTCAAGAAAGAAGTATAATGCGTAATTAATAATAAACGGTCCATATATTTTACGATTGTTATACCAATCACCCACTTTTGTGGAACGTTAAATGTGGAACATATTATCATTGCATATTACAAGTAATAATTTATGAATATTTGAAGATGTTAATAATATGACAATAGGTATTACATAAAATCTGAGATAAAATGGATTATATGCTGTTAAAGAAGACGAGACGTTCTAAACATTTCAATTGAATTCAATGTAAAATCGTGATATAAAATTTATATGATTTGAGCGTAAAATTTCAGAAAAACTATATAAATTCAAGTATTCTTACAGTAAAACTTAATGTAAATAATCGAAATTACTGCATAATTCATTAATTTTACATCGTACTTGTATATTAAGAAATAATTTATACATCCAAAAATGCTTCCAGTACTTTTTCACATGCCTTAGGTGCAGAAGTATTTCCGAATAAGAATGTCGGTCATCCTAGTGTCAGATTTTACAAAAGTATGGAATTTCTTTATCGTCGTGCAGAAAGCTATCATAAAACTATTCACATAATCAGTGCTACGTAAATATAGTCTAGGTTTTTGAAAATCGAACATTTAACCCCTCTTTAAATAGGCTTCAATAATTATGAATTCCTACGCACAATTAACTGCTAATACTCCATATTTATAATATTTGTAGGTCGGAAAAAAATTTTAAGCAATTAGTATCGTGTATTATTAGAGAATTGTCAACTCCAATCTACAAATCTTTATGAGTCAGTACAAAGACTCTGCAAATTTATTAACGGATAATAATTTTATCTTCACACGTTATTTCAAAAAAATTAGTAAATTAATTTGCATCCCGGTAAATAAATGAGTTTTCGAAACAATTTTTCTAAAATCAGTTATGAAAGCTTTTATTGTCGAGGTGTACTTTGTAATTGTGAACTTTTGCCATTGTTAATGCCTGGTGCATTAATTATAACAAGGATTTGTGAATTTACTGTGTGAAATACACTAACATACGTTTAATGCATGAGTAAATATTGTTCTCGTAGCTAATTAAATTTGTTAATTTTTTTTAAGTGAACACTACACGCTCCTACGAATTAATAATGGTGAATATACTAAGCGGACGCGTGTTTTTGACATTGAGGCGTAACTGTACAGGAAGTGTTGCGCTGCTAACTGGATTGAGAACTAGTCCGCCCAGACAATTACCAAATTGGAGTATACACGAGAATAAAGAGAGTCTAGCATGTATTTAACACAGTTCATTCTCGTTTCTCCAGGAAGATTGTACCCGGAAATGTCCTAGGCTTCGTAGGTATATAGCAAATTGTCTCTCTTTAAAAATTTTGTTGCTCTTATCCTATCAAATTGCGAGATGGACCACTGTCACGATTTCATTCGCTCTGCGATTGGCCCAAATTGGCGCGAGATCAAATCGAGACTCTGTCATTGGTCCAAGTTGGCGCGAGATTGAATCGGGATCGGGACCGAGTTTGTTTCTGTCACGTGAACGTTTTGAAAGTCTGTCAAGCGAGTTTCGTAACCTTGCTTATCGCGAGGTTACCGGATTTTTGTATCGAGAGTAATGAAAATTTCTATTAACGTTTGCTTTCTAAAATTGAATGAAGTTAAGAACAACGCGATCGGCAAGCAAGGTTTAATTAGAAGGTTTTAATCAATATGTGAAAGAGCAATGTGTGCAGAATATAATTTTTGACATAGAAAATGCCGAAATCCGGCGTAGTGACGTTTACAACGCCCCATTACGGGAAGGTTAAAAAGCTTGAATCGATGATTGACCATAAATCTCCGAAATTTGAGATTAAGGAAGTTCGGTGACGACTATCGAAGTCAAATCAGTGCTGAATTTTATTACGCGAAATACGCAGAACTCCGTACGACAAAAATTAAGGGAGTTATGGGGTGCCAAAGATTTTATTCCTGAAATGCAGATATCTTCAGGGTCATAAATAAAGTTTATTTCGATCAAATAAAATCCTATTAGGCTGGCCATTAAATAAATATATTATTTAATGGCCGGCCTAATAGTATTTTATTCAGCCGAAACAGATTCTATTTGATTGAAATAAAATTTCATCTCATCGAAATAGACTCTATTTGATTCAAATGAGATTTTATTCATTCCAAATACACCACATAATTTATTCAAATTAACTCATCAGACCCATTTCTCTGGGTGCAGATGTATACGTGAGACACACACAGGTAACTGTGGGGGTCGCATGTATACAGCTGTAGTCTGTGTTTACATTCTGGACGAAAACCGTGACGTATCTCCGGTGCCGTGAGGCGAACTCGAGATCGGCTATATCGGCACTCAGACAAATGGGACTGAAGGGTTTATTGAATTGATTATTGGGTGTATTTGAAATGAATAAAATTTTATTCAGATCAAGTAGAGTTTATTTCGATCAGATGAAATTTTATTCACATGAAATAAAGTTTATTTCGATCAAATGAAATCCTATTAGACTGGCCATTAAATAAATAATTTACTTAATGGCCGGCCTAATAGTATTTTATTCAATTAAAACAGACTCTATTTAATTGAAATAAAATTTCATCCTCAGAATACAACCCACACCGAACATAAACCCTACATTCAAACACCCTACACATACAACCTACCAGCAACTAGAAAGAATAAACGAATAAAACCAAGATACCAAACCTCCGTAAAATACTAAATGCAAAAGCAAAAAAAAATCATCAGAAAAAAAAGGAGAATCAATGGCTGAAAGACCTCGGTCGATGGCCAATTGTCAATACTTATATATGTATATGTGAGTTAAGATGTAATGTACCAATAACTGTCCAATGATGTATGTTGACAATAAATGTACTACTACTACTACTAAAATTTCATCTGATCGAAATGGACTCTATTTGATTGAAATGAGATTTCATTCATTTCAAATACACCACATAATTTATGAAAATAAACTCGTTAGACCTATTGTTTTTAAAGGTTTATATATATATGTTTTTAAAGGTTAAAAGCGCAGCTGCGCCACAGAACTTCTATGGCAATATTTTTTCACGATTAAAAATTAATTGTTAAAATAGCATCCGTTCAGATTGCTTCATCAATTTACGAATTGACGAAGCAATTGATAACATCTATTCAATACAACAGAACTTCAGACACGCGCGCCCAGCGTGTGTCATTAGGCTAATTAGATAAATTCTACTAGGTTAATGCCGGTGATTAATCAAGGATGAAATTTTCCTGCGGTCCTTTACATTTTTTTTATTTTGCGAAAAACTGTAGGCTTGTTTTTCGGCTATCTTAAATATTCATTTTCGTTTTTGAAAAGGAAAATACAAAAATATGACCACCTTAAACCTCCTTTGAAAATGATTGCATCGAGATTTGAAATAATGCAAAATACCGAGCATACCAAAATTTCGAGTCTATGTAAAATTAATGACCGGTAAGAGCTTAAGGATGTATGATACGTACAGTCCCGCCAAAGGTAAGTTTCAGAGACAATTTCGATTACTTCCCGATGGGAAAAAATCGGAAACAAATGATGCATATAAAACGTGCTGAAAAGATTGATTTCGCATAATAATAATAATAATAATCCCAAAATGTTATTAACAAATTGGTGAAAAAAAAAACAATTTTCCAACAAACAATCAGTCAACCTAACTTTTTTTCTAATGAAAATGATATGTTAATTTATTTGAATGCATACGAATTTTTTCAGATTTTTTTCTTTATTTTGATTTTTTTTATTTTCAAAATGTGCGCGTAATAACAAATTTTGGATATGTGTTCAGCATAAAACCATCTACAACACTCAAGATTTTCTTGCAAAACGCATATCCAAAATTTGTTATATTCTGTGCATTTTTCAAAATAAAAAAAATCACAATCAAAATAAACGAAAAAATCTGAAAAATTCCGTATACATTCATATAAATTAACATATCATTTTTATTAGAAAAAAAAGTTGGGTTGACTGATTGTTTGTTGAACAATTTTTTTTTTACCAATTTGTTAATAACAATTTGGGATTATTATTATGCGAAATCGATCTTTTCAGTACGTTTTATATGCATTATTTTTTTCGATCATTATCGGGAAGTGATCGAAATTGTCTCTGAAACGCACTTTTGGCGGGACTGTACGTATCATACATCCTTAAATAAAACAGAACAGAATTGAGGAAGATGCGCTTATCAAGAGTCGCGGTAGCGACTCTACGCCAAGTTGGAAAGAAGAAAATTAATAATGCATTCACATGACCATCCTGTTCTGTCTGCCTGATCTCGACTGAGCTTTACTCCTGTCTCCTCGATAATATATTTGCCCGGATTCCAGTAATTTTGTTTTATTCGTAACGACTGAATTGTTAAATTTACCTTTCTAAATATTACTTTTACTACAAACATATTGTGTTTTTCTTTATTTCTTATTTTAACCATTTAAAAACAAAGTAACTATGATTGTAAAAAAAAGTTGGTTAATCACGATTATTAAATATGCAAATTGTTAAAAATACGAGTATTCTTCCGCCTTAAATTCATGGCAGTAAAATACGAGTGAATGAGTCCTATATTTTTGTTCTCCATATTTTTGCAAAGTGGATGTGAAAACGCCATCAGCGTATTTACATTTTTCAGGAGGAAAAATTAAGACAAAGGGATGCAAGAATTTTTTCCTGAATCCGGGACTTAAGTTAACGAGGGAACCTCCAGTGTCCGTAGAATATGGGACGTGAATCATCCAAAAGCCGGGAGAAAGAAACAAAGAGACAGCAAGAAAAGAGCTGAGATCAACCGCGAGTTTGTCCAAGGGCAACGAGTATAGTAGTGCGCATACTGAGGGAATCCCCTTTGTAGCTGTTAGGCACACACGCGCCGTCCAGTATACTTAATACTACCGAGTCGAGAGCGAGAGCAACAAAAAAGGCGGAAGTGTGTAAGTAGTTGCATAGTCGAGACTGCAAGAGCCAAGTTATACTCGGCGCTGCAGTTAGTCACGCGAGGATCACGGCGTCAAAAGAGAGAAGTAAAAAGAGAAAATAGATGCAGTCGAGTTATAGAGCCAGTAACCCAGCAAAATTGGCACGTCGTGCGAACGTAGTTGTCTCGCTAGGCGCAAAGCGAAAGAAAAACTTTGGAAAATATGATTTTTCATTATCTAATGAAACGAAAAAAAAAAAAAAAAATAACAGAGATGCAAGTTGACGTTCGCAAAGCGTGCATTATGTAGATATACTCGCGCCTCTCTACCACTCTCGTCTCGTAAAACTTTATACTCGCTTCTGGACACTTTTTCCTAGACCGAGTGGTCGCCCGCCCTCTTATTTTTTACTCTTCCTCGATGTGCTTACACTCTCGCTTTGGCAGCTTCGTAGAAGAGCTCGGGGCTTGTTGACTCAGCGGCATGTAAAAAGTGTTTCTACATTTTTTATGTTTTTTAGTGAAAATACCTTACCGCACATTTCTCCGTAAATCTATAACCGGAGGGCTTTTAACGTTTTTATAAGTTTCCTGTATTTTTATTTTCAAAGAATTTGAAGTAAAAAATATTAGAGGTTCTATGGAAAGTTAACGTTTTCGGGCTTGTTGATTCTGCGGCATATAATAACTGATTGTACATTCTTTATAGGCTTAGGTGGAAATACCTCTCTGACTATTTTTCTGAGATGTTATATAGGGTCGATTACAAATATTTTCATACAACTTCGACATGTTTATCCGTAGCAAAAATGAAATAATTTTTTTTATATGATCATTTTAGACACTGAACATCTTGGAAATTTTCTTCCAATCTGACGTTTATACTTTTTATGAAAAGTAAAAAGATGCACAGAAAATCAAAGCATTTGAAATATATTTTCCACAAAATACCTTGATTTTTCATAGTATATTGTGCAACAAGGGCCGAAAGTTTGCGAAAGTCGCAATCGCTAATTTCGGCCCACGTTGCACATTATATTTTTCACCATACCTGCGCGAGAAGTTCGACTTCGCGCCCTAGGGGCTTTACGTAATTCGAACTTCTCGCTGCAGATATGGTGAAAAATAGTATACTACCCTCGGAATTGAAAGTAGACCATCCCCAACCACGTGTTTACCAACCTCGCCTTCGGCTCGGGTGATAATCTTACACGTGATTGGACATAGTCTACTTACCCTCCCTAGAGGTGTAATATACTATTTCGTCACAAGTGCATTAATAGTGGTCCTTTGAATGGTAGTTTTGCGGGATGAACAGTGAAAAGTGAGGTTACAACCTTACGTCCCAAGGGTCGGAAGTGAAACGTCAGGGTTGAAAGTAACGAAAAAGTGAACTGCGCATGCGCCAATCAATCATTGCAACACCGCTATGAAACTAGCCACTTTCGGCCCTCAAAACTGCCATGAAAAGCACCGCTGTTCATGCACGTGTGACGAAAAGCTATATTTCCACCACGGTTTGTACTTACATTTTTTTTTGTTTCTGATTGAAACTTATTAATATTTATCTCTCTTTTGGATTATTCAAAGTGGCGCAAAATAAATAATGAAATACGTACATTTATGAGATTATAAAAATATCCACCTTCATGGATTTAGATCAATGTTCAGAGAATTTTGTTACAAAGAAATATTAGAAAAAAATGATTCTGGATCTTTTTTTGTTTTGTATTAAAGTCGAAATTTTTTGGTAAGTCTCAGAGAAATGATCCATTTCGCCCCGATCTAGTCTGGCGTCACGTGCCGAGAATGGCAGTAGTGTAGTTACTTACACTCGAGGGCCCACTTATTCATCTCGTTGTTGAATGTTGGAGGTAGTTTCAAAGTTTTTGCATCACGGAGTTTTCGCATTTTTTCGACAAACTCGCTAGCAACTTGGTCGACTTGCGAAACGAAGGGTTTGATTGCACGAGGCTGCATCATGTGTTGGTTGACGTTTTTACGAAAATCGTGCCACATCTTGCCCTGGCTGCAAAAATGAAACAGTCAATCAGACAAAGATAAGGTAGTGGAGTCTATTTTTTTTCCATTGTACTCGCGAAAAGTGATAATTATAACAATGAATATACTTTTATAAGAAGTTTTTCTGCGTAAATATGTTAAGTATGGTGTAAATGTGGTGAATATGGGCCATTAAAAAGTTTTGGCCCATATCTTTTGCTCCTAGAGATGAATCTCACTACGTTGGCGGAAATAAGTTCCTGCAAACTCACACTATAAAAACCAGGCACCGAAATATTTTAAAGATTCTTTTCGACGATCGTCGTGCAGTTGTCTATTACACTCGTCCTTTTTTCAAAATTTAGTAATACGGATCATCATTGAAATCAACTAATATGGACCACCGTAGAATTGCTGGTTAATAGTACGGTATGTTCTAAAATATTAGAAATTTTTATTTTTTCAGTGTTCTTTCATACATTTTTTTTAAGCATTATAAGAATTATGTCATCGAACCTGATTTTTTTTGTTCGCAGATTTTGAAAAACGTCATCCAGAAAAAAGTACTTTAGATCTTCATGATCAACTTCGGTAAGACGTTAAAATTTGAAGTCAAAATTTCTAATTGAAAACGAAGTTGAAAATTCCTTTGGGAATGATACCCAAAAAATCTCAAATTCGGGTTTATCTTTATTTCAGTACAGTGAATTTAATCATGAAATAAGGCACCAAAATTTTTAAGATTCTTGTCCGACATTTAGTGGAACGAGCCATATATACATAAAATCTGTGCGTTTTTTGCTAGCAAGAAGTTATAAATTTAGCCATTTTTTTTAAAGTACAATATCGAATGCCATAATTTAAAAAGCGCATTCCGTGGATTTCACTAAGAATGATGTATTCTCACATATCACAGTTTGTTTTGTTACGCAAATATTTTATTTGTTTACAATGGTTTGATAAGATTGTACATCTTAAATTCAGACGATAAAGAAAACAACTTTGTTTTCATACCTTCCGGCTCAGGTATAAAACAATGTTGCTTCTGAGTATCGGGAATTGTGTTTGCCGTTGCAAACCTCTCATGCAGATTCTTTTTGGCAGCCTCTCAATTCTCAACTCCTGAGAATCTTTTAGCTTGTACGGAGGGAACATTACCGTCCATAGCCATCAATTATTGTCACTTCAATAAACATACATGTTAGTCAAAGCTAAACAACATTTTTTTCCTAAGCATTTTTGGTAAATTTTAAGTTTAAAAAAGTGGGTTAATAAAATTTGCAACAATTTTCTATCAACACTTGGGGGCAAATATTTTTTAATAATTTTACGAAACGAAATTGGTTAATTTCTAGGTTTATCACAAGAAAGTACCGAAATATTCGAACTAGAAATTGGTGAAATATTTTCTGTTGAATTTGTTCTTGTAAATTGGGAAAAAATTAACAAACTAATCATGTCGGACGAAAACTTTTCATTCAAGTATAACAAATTCTATGCAGTTTCTTGTGCCCATCCGGCAATATCCAGAAAATGCTTTTGTTTTTATTCGTTATTTCTCAAGTACGCCTATTGGCTTTTACTATTCCCCGTCCCCTTTCTTTTATACTTATTCCATCCCTCGAGACCTCCCCAGAGTGTTGTCCACAACCACTATTCCTAATGCACTACTGTGCACGAGGCCACAGGGAAACTATGGAGAACCTGGTCGATACAAGCTTTATTTTTACTGAGTTTCTACTGTATGAGAATCAGAGATCAGCAGCCTCAATTACATTTGTACTTAGAGTACCATTCAATTCCAAATCCAAGTTGCGATTTGTAATTTTTTCCAAATGAATTCATAATCCCACCGAGAATTTATAATCGATTCAAAATACAATACAAATTCCAATTCGTATTTGTATTTGATTGAAATTTAATAATTCTGATTGGAATGAGGAATTACTTTGAAGGGAAATACGAATTCAATGTAAAACTTAGAATTATATCAATCGAATTACCAATTTCACGTGGACTTGTAAATAATTTCGATTTAATTACTGATTCCACGTTAAACTTGTAATTCATTTTGATACAATTCCAAATCCGCAAGGAACTTATAATTAATTTTTATGAAATTAACCATTTCACGTGGCACTTTTAATTCAATCTGACACAATTGCGAACCCGCAAGCAGCTTGCAATTGATTTTGACTCCATTATAAATCCAGACACAACTTGTATGTGAATCGTGATTGTATTTGGAATGGAAAATCGTCAATTCCAAAAACCTCTAATTTTTTCCATTTCATTTATGTCATTAATAAAAAGCTAAGATTTTTTGGTTTTTGATTATAAAGCAGTGGTTATGATAATCCAGAACTCTCAAAATGTACGATTGTCCGAAAGACCCGAACATTAGGTGTCCGGAAATCGGCATATAATTATCAAATGATTGAATATTTTAACAATTAATTAATTGATTGATTTTAGAAACTAGAAGTCATGGACTTGCTATTGCTCCAGTCGTCTTATGAATAAATAATTCTTCAACCGTCTGATAAACGCTTGAATCTAGGGATGTCCTTAAGGGGATGCTGGAGCAGATTTTTTTTACTGACCTATTTTTACCGTTGGTCGGTAAAAATAGGCGATTTCGCAGTATACACTATTTATCGAAAATACGCTACAGATATACGTCAAATTCTGCAGGGATGCAATAAAAACATTCATGCTTGGGTGTCTGGTCGAATTACTGTTCAAAACATACAGAAAATGTCAAAAATGGCATATTACTGAATCTCTTAAAAACCAACATGGCCGCTCGAAATGTCAACAGGTCCTTTGAGGTAAGATATAAACGTTTCTGGAACTCAGATGTGTTAAATCAGACCGGACACTCATTCTTTGATTATTCCTGAACCTTTCAAAACCGTCGGAATGTCGATTACACAAACCAAATTCACGAATAGTGTAAACTACGTTCGCGTAGAAAATGCTCTGAACCTTGGCCGAAAGCACACAAAACTACGCGAACGTAGTTTACACTATTCGTAAATTTGGTTTGTGTAATCGACATTCCGACGGTTTTGAAAGGTTCAGGAATAATCAAAGAATGAGTGTCCGGTTTGATTTAACATATCTGAGTTCCAGCAACGTTTATATCTTACCTCAAAGGACCTGTTGACATTTCGAGCGGCCATATTGGTTTTTGAGAGGTTCAGTAATATCCCATTTTTGACATTTTCTGTATGTTTTGAACAGTAATTCGACCGGACACCCAAGCATGAACGTTTTTATTACATCTCTGCAAAATTTGACGTATATTTTTGATGAATAGTGTTTACGACGAAATCGCCTATTTTTACCGACCAAAGTCGGTAAAAAAATTTACTCCAGCATCCCCTTAACAGTACGGGCATTAGTACCTTTACCTTAACGTCGCGGATCACCGACGTTACGCACCGACGGCGCGTCCTCTGCTGTCGTTTGCATACGAAAATATTTTTGAGATACAATACACACCTGATTACGAGTCCGAGGTTGCCATTGAATCGTTTGGAATTCTCAACGCGATACCGCTTCATCGTTTCCATCGCTATTCGCATTGGCCACGGACCTTCTTGTCTGTATAATTTTTCTGCCTCCCCAGGGTTGAAAATGAATATGTTAGTTCGGCGGCCTAATATTCCTTCGAGCTTCACTATTTCGCCATATGTTCCCCGGAGCGAATGCAACAATGATACCGCATTTTTATCACTATACTCGCCTAAAAAAAAGACATTTCATATATTTTATGTAAAATAGGAATAGGAACAAAATGGTAGTAATATAAGTTAAATAATTCAGAAGAAATCAAGCGAATCTTAGCCCACCACTTCGAAATTATAATTTCTTCATTCATTTTCATTACACCAAAAAATTGACATAAGCTTACATATTTTTTGCTTGTCATCGCATTAAAGTCAAAATTTTGACGTCGCTATAGATTTCAAAATATTGGGAAATTTTATGCAGGCATTAAAACCCAAAAAATGAATATTTGTAGTGATTGGTAAAATAATTGTAAACATTAATAATAATGAACAGAATTTTTCTAAAAAAATATCTAAAATCAGATTCAATTGACAATTATAACTTTCTTTTTTATTTCGATAAAAAAACATAAATGCGGATTTCCATATTTTGTTTTTGATAAGCAAACGCTAACATCTATTGTATTTGAAAAAGAATGAAAGTAGAATTGAGATTTGAGAATGTTTATTTAAAAAAAATATCTATTATACAGTTGTATCTCTGGACTCGAGTCTTACGTTTTTTAGTTTTTCAGTAATTTGCACTAATTGAATTAACTAATGAAAGACTTGCCTATGTGAGGTAAAAATCTGAATGTGTTGCCGATGATTGGTAAAGGTTTAGGTCCTGGAATCTCCTCAAAAGAACGAATTTCGTTGCACTGCTCAGCATCAACATTTCGTAGATTATGGTGCGCGGGACAAGCGGTAGCGTGAGTCGATCCGCACCTTAAAGAACTAACACATTTTCCGAGATCTTTAAATTTGTGAAGCAGATGCTTGCTCTGCATTTTGGAGCCGATTGCCATTTCTAGCCGTACTATCGATGACAAGCTGAACAACGATGAATCCGGTGGCTTTTAAAGAGCGTTGGGAATCGCAAGCGATCTTATCCTAATTATCGTAATCGCTCACGGCTGATAGATCGCCTATCGATAATAATTTCTCGACTTTCCGCTTTATATTATCGCTAAGGTGATTACAAGCCGACTCTCTGTTTCTGGAACATATTCAAATACGACATCGTTACGCCCCTTCCAAATTTTATCATATTTATCATATGCTTAATCGATGTTGATAAGAGTATTAACATATGATCATCGTCATCGTCTGTCGATTCAGTCACCTGGGAAGAAATCTTATCAGGGTTCTTCCGAGGCCCCGATTGATATTTCCTAATTCTCTTGGAGGCTGGTAAATCGATGTTCTGGTAAAAAATTGGAAGGATTGGACCTTCTCCAAAAAGTACTGGAAAAGTACTTTTTTCAGATTTTTTTTATTCCAATTTTTTTCGACTTTTTAAAGCTAACATATTTTAGCCCAAATTTAAAAATCTGAAAAAATTCTCAAAAATTTTGCATGAAATAACAACATTTTTTAGCGTAAAACCAAAGTGGGCCGGGTTTCACTTCTATTTGTTTTCTATAAAAAATTATTAAAAATTTAGAAACGAAAGAGGGAAAGTCATGAAATTTCCTAAAATATTGCTTTCTCTAAAATATGTATTCCGTGAAAGGCCGTGAACTCGAAAACGGTCTCAAATTTTCAGCAATCTAGCTGAAATTTGGGACACATGTCGAATGATCACTAAAGTAGATTGCTATTGAAATCGGCCTGAAACGATTAACAGGAAAATATTAGTTTGATGCAGCTTTAGCCGTTAGTTAGGAATGGATAGAATTGATTCGGCGAAGGGAAGGAGAGCCGCCGATCGCCGAAGCAATTCTATCCATAACAGGAAAATAAGCTATCAAGATTTTTGTTATTAAACTTTTTCGATTTTAGAGAGAAAAAGTTCAAACCTTCATAGCTTATTTTCCTGTTAATCGATTGAGGCCGATTTCAATAGGAATCTACTTTAGTGATCATTCGACATGTGTCCCAAATTTCAGCTAGATTGCTGAAAATCTGAGACCGTTTTCGTGTTCACTGCCTTTCACGAAATACACACCAATCGAAACACACGCGCACATTTGCACATGTACATGCACCGGACATTTTTTCCAGATATATGCTTTTTTTAACGTAACAGTCTGAACATATTTTCTATGAAATGCATTTTTTTTTCACGAAAACAAAAGCACTTTCAGAAGAAAGCAATATTTTATAAAAAATTAAAAACTTTTCCTCTTTTGTTTCTAAATTTTTGAATCGGTTTTTATAGAAAAAAAAATAGAAACGAAACCCGGCCCACTTTGGTTTTGGGCTGAAAAATTTTGTTATTTCATGTAGAATTTTTGAGAATTTTTTCAGATTTTTAAGTCGCAAAAAATTGGAATAAAAAAAATCTGAAAAAAGTACTTTTCCAGTACTTTTTGGAGAAGGTCCAATCATATAAAAAAATTTCGACCAAATCCGAGAGGTTGAGGGTCCGACCAAGGTCGAAACGATATATAATGCCCCACATAAATAGCGTAATAATGATGAAGAGTCAATAGTCAGGAATTGCCCATATTTACCGAACAATTTCGGTAAAAAAATCTACTCCAGAATCCTCTTAAATAAGCTGTATTTTTTACAAAAATATTCACTTACTATAAGAATAGAATGCAAACATGTTTTTGAATTTTTTCGGAAATTATCGCATAAAACACCTGCTTCGCATACATGCTACATTTTACTTCGATTATTAAAGCAGTTCTTGAGATACGTAAGTTTGAATTTCAAATGCCGGCCACACTCGCACATCCATACATTTTTTCGAAATCGCTTTTATCGAAGTTTTAGACCATTTTGAGTGTTTCGATATAAAAAAAAAAATGCAACAGAATATTTCACGGAAACAATGCTCATTCTACAAGAGGAAGCAAAAATAAAAAACCATAGTTAGCAGACCTTGTAGAATGTTCAAGGAGACAATGCAACCAATGAGTGACGAAACTCGCACAATTTTCAGTCTTGGACCGTTTTGAGGATCATGATATAAAAAACTCGGAAAAAATGTTCATGAAAACAATTCTCTTTCTATATGAGGAAGCAAAAATAAAGAACCATAGTTAGCAGATTTTTCATAATTTTAAACCATTTTAAGAGTCCTGATAAAAAAGAATCCGAAAATAAAATATCCTTAGAAACAATGCTTTTCGAGTGTCCCGATATAAACAATTTGAAAATAAAAATGTTGACAAAATCAATGCTTTCTCTATACTTTTTTCAGATTTTTTTATTCCAATTTTTTTCGACTTTTAATAGCTAACATATTTTAGCCCAAATTTAAAAATCTGAAAAAATTCTCAAAAATTTTGCATGAAATAACAAAATTTTTGAGTGTAAAACCAAAGTGGGCCGGGTTTTGGTTCTATTTTTTTTCTATAAAAATTTTTTCAAAAATTTAGAAACGAAAGAGGGAAAGTCATGAAATTTCCTAAAATATTGCTTTCTCTAAAATATGTATTTCGTGAAAGGCCGTGAACACGAAAACGGTCTCAAATTTTCAGCAATCTAGCTGAAATTTGGGACACATGTCGAATGATCACTAAAGTAGATTAGTTAGTTAGCAAACCTTGTAGAATGTTCAAGGAGGCAATGCAACCAATGAGTGACGAAACTCGCACAATTTTCAGTCTGGGACCGTTTTGAGGATCATGATATAAAAAACTCGAAAAAAATGTTCATGACAACAATTCTCTTCCTATATGAGGAAGCAAAAATAAAGAACCATAGTTAGCTGATTTTTCATAATTTTAAACCATTTTAAGAGTTCTGATAAAAAAGAATCCGAAAATAAAATATCCTTAAAAACAATGCTTTTCGAGTGTCCCGATATAAACAATTTGAAAATAAAAATGTTGACAAAATCAATGCTTTCTCTATACGAGGAAGCAATAATACAGACTTAGCAGACCTTTTAAGATGTTCGAAGGGATAATGCAAGTAGTGAGTGACGAAAATGGCACAATTTTCACCATCACTGGTAGGTGGTAACCACTGAAGCGTGTAACGGTCGTTCGTGAGGAAGAGCCTCCGCTGTACTGCGCCAGTGTCTACAGTATTGGCGTTAAACGTCAACGAGCGACATCCAATTGGACTGACAGTTTGCGATTACCTCAGCAACGACGTATGTACAGTACAAGAGCTGACGGATGCTGTAGATATCCACAACACGTGCTGAGCGAAGAGACAAGCCAAGAGCCTTTGTCTTAAGGGACTTCAATTCACTTAGAGAATCTCGGTGCACTCGTTAGTAGCTTCCTTACTGTAAAACTTATCAGATCGAGACAGCGAGAAAAACGATACTGACGCTGTATCTCCCCTCTTATTATGACAATCCCACTGCTGGGCAATCTATGAAGTGTCAATGCCACAGTTGCACGTCATATAATAGAATTGATCGTTAACTCTGTCGTTTCTATCACTGTAACATTGAATGAGTTTTTTTTTGCTGAATCACTATTGAGGAAAACAGGAAACTACTCGTAATGCGTGTATAACTGGTTAGTTATAATCCGACGGTACATGACCATATTCTTTAGATGCCGTCACAGGTAAATTACTATGCATTTACGTCAGTGGATTTTTTTGGTAGGGAGATATGAATATCGATGGCTCTTATAAATTTGCTTCATCGAGAGGCTTCAACTGGCTGAAAATATAAAAATATTCAATTTTACAGAAAAATACTGGCAGACTAACGAATTCAATATTGATATTTTTTGTGATATTTTTAGTTTGTCAAATGTTTTTTATTTATTTTTGTGTCACAATTGAAATTGATGCATTGATTTTTGTGGACTGCTTATTGACATACTTACTATTTCTATCGCACTTAGCTTATATGACCTACTTTGTTTTTTTTTTGGCAAAGCAGATATTTTCGCAAATATATTTTTGGAAAAGCAAATTTTTAGGTCTCATTGTTTGTTTTTGAGTTTTAAACAATACATATATATATATATTGTTTTAGACATTGGATAGAAAACGATATTCTTGTTTCTCAAATTCTCTTCTTTAAAGTATAATATATATTTTTCTCTTTGCTATCATTATTTATCTTTACTCATAACAATAATTCAAACTTTATATTATAAGGAATTATTCTCTAGGTTTTAGTGACAATTGCGTAATGACTCAAATAAACCAAATCTATGGGTTTTACCTCATCCTCTTTGCAGTGAACAGTGAGCCATTTGACCAGAGCAATTTATTTAGTTGATGGTATTGTTGTTGCGGCCGAGTTATAGTGATAGAGAAGGTTATCGGCTGTTTTGGTGCCAACAGCCGATAACCTTCTCAATCAATTTTTTTTAAAGTCATTTTTAAAACTTTTCACATCTCAGATGCCAACATTATCATAACACATAACAACGCGTTGAAGACCTTTAAAAAACGTGCTTCGCTTAAATGACGTGTAGTGTGTACTTACAAAGATAACAAGACCCGGCGAAACACAATCCTTCAAAGTGTTCACGAAAACCAATTGGATCAACCGATTGGTCAAGTTACAAATTAATTTTAAGGCTTATCCTGGAGTGAAGGAATTATGTGAAATTTTTACTTTGGTGTGGATAAAAGTAGTCATTATAATAACAAAAAAAAAATTTGTTGACAGACTGGTCCCCCTTAAGGTAGTCGTCTCGCTACGTGCTAGTCAAATCAGTGTTAAATTTTGAAACGCAGTTTAACAAATTATTGTAGTTCGATTGACGGTTTTAAAAATCAATTTGAGCATCAGCGTGTGTTCTTAATATGTAAATACATCCGCAGCCACGTTTTAAACAGAAAATACACTGATATATGCAAACGTTCTATGAGATGTTTCTGTCGTCTAGTTATATATTAGAAAAAACCATAATATTAGTCCGATTATGAAGGGCAATAGATCATTTTGTTCATTGAAAGATGCTTCAACGATTTAACGGAAAGATTTTTCAATGTTATTATTACTTCAAAAGTTACAGTCATTGGTATGTCCAATGTTAGGTTAAGTTGGATAAACAAACAGTTGTAATTTTTGTATAAATAATATTACTGAAAAATCTCTTCGTTAAATCATCAAAGCAACTTTCAATGAACAAGCTGAGCTATTGTTCGTCATAATCGGACTAATATTATGATTTTTTCTAATATATAACTGGATGACAGAAACATCTTATTAAACATCTGCATATATCATAGTGTATTTTCTTTTCAAATCGTGGTTGGTAATTTATTTATATGTTAAAAAAACATGCTGATGCCTAATTGAGTTCATAACACCGTCAATTGAACCTCAAAAACTTGTAGAAATTTTTTTCAAAGTTTAGTACTGATTTGACTAGAACGTATCAAGGCGGCTACCTTAAAGTTTTGCTGGAACATCATTAGTTTTTTTGCCCATTATTGAAAAAAAAAAAATGTGTAGCTTGAGTTTTCATTGAATTATGATTAACGGCGAATGGATCTGATGTCTGGTTTGACGTTGGTGTACATTTTGATGGATTTGAGGGGGTTTCAGGTGGAGCCGAACAAGCGGACAATAATTAAGCTGATCGGCCGGGATTATCGGGTCTGGTAGGAAGCAATGCTTGTGGAGCGATCGGTCACTCGTCAGCAGCGAAGAGCAGGTAGCACTCACGTTCGTCTCACTCAACCCCTTGTCTGAACGCTGCGGGCGGTACAAGGGCTCGAGCACATAACGCGACCCTAGCTCCCAATCCGTCGAATATCCGCCGAACACAGAGCATTGATTGACCGTCATATTGATTGGCATTAGGGGCTTCTATGCACTTCGTAGACACTCTGACGTACTGTCCATTCTCTCTTCCCACTCCCTTCATCGACCGCTACGTGTATGCGCTGCTCGGATGTTCCAAGATGACGATGATGATCCTGGTGCTTAGCTTCAGGCATATTGCTCCGTTTGGTAGGTCGTCACCACGACAAGTGGACAATTCTAGCTGCAGCTGTAATAAGCACCACGAGTCAATATGACAACTGACATTAAATACCTTGTTTTCTTGTAAATAAAACTGGAAAGTTCAACATTTCGAGACATTTTATTACAAAGCCATTTTCAATGATTAATAAAAGAGGTTGAAAAAATACGTTTGGAATATAAGGTACATTTTTTTAAATATCTCCAATGTTTTGAGCCTTTCTGGTAACCTAAACTTAAGGGTTCAATGTTTCGGAAATTTTATTCCATGACCTTTTTCGATAATTAATTAAGGCGCGCCAACAAAAACACTTTGGAGCATAACATAGTTTTCCAAAAAATCTTCGAAAGCTTGCGTCTTTCTTTCACAATACTGACGAAAGTTAATATTAATTCCAATATACCGGCTTATGCATAACAACTTTCGATAAGAGTATATTCATTTTTGTAACGTTTTCGATAACATTGAAGGGCTCCGAACTTTTGTTGAGCTGCTCACCAAGGTTTAAGTACAAAGTTAACAAAACAAAAAGATTCAATGTGTGACTTAGTTCCGGTCCTAGACTGTCTAACGACTGCGACGACCAATCACAGCACGAACAAAGAGGCAACAATGTAAATATCGAATCTTCGATATTTTCGAGATATCTCGTGACCCACCAACTTTTCAGGGAGAGATCTTAGACTTCTTATAAAACATGAACCAGACGTCAAAATAACAAACGTCATTTTTTGAAATATGCGTAAAGCATAGAGCATTTACGTTACCAGTTAAGTTGATTGATCGAGACAATCGGAAGCCCATTAAAATTAGAAAGTCGTTTAACGAAATAGTGCATCGAATAAGGTCCGCGGTTGGTGGTAGCCAAGAAATGTCTGGATCTGGTATTTATGGATGATAGGCATCATCCGTCTGTCTGTCCGTACTTTCGTCCGTGGCACGATGAATTACCTATCGTATCATCGATCCGCGATCATTTGGAGCGAACCCGGAGATCGGGCGTTCCGAAAATTTAAGGTCGCAGAGTCACGCGAACCCTTAAGCTGTACGGCGAAGCCGCTTCGCCTATTAGACAACATTTCACCTTCCCTAGTATATATATTTCTATACTATAGGATATATCTATACATATCTATATCTAGCAGGTATAACACGCGTTCTTCCGTTCTCAGGGAGCAGCAAAGAGATGTGAAACGTTACTTACCTACCGAAACGTTTTGAGAATGGAGGCGAAGATCGCGTGGACGCGAAGAGTAAAAGCAATCTTCACCTACGTATCTATGCTAATGAGAAATATTACGCTAGTAACTAGAGGATAGAAGAGAATGAAAGAGAGAGAGGAGAGACTGTTCTACGTGCCCGTATGCTAATTCGGTTCTATGCACGAAGATACAAGCTATACATATGCTTCACACACCTTACTTAATATTGATAGTTATGGGGAATTAGACACATGTTGATAAATTATATTTATCAATTATTGAGTCAGAAATATCATTTTTCAATGAGGAATGTATTGCACTGAATGATTTCACATGATAAAACGAATATAGGATGGGTTGCAATGTTTTATGGTTGAAGCAATGATTGTATGGTTCAATAAACGATACTTGCAAGGTTATTGAAAACAAACGTTGAAATCGTATGTGCAACAAAACGGCATATTTAACACTATTATGATTTTGATGATTGCTAGAATAAATATATTTGCTATAGCCATAAATAATAGACGTCCCTTATGGGAATTATAGTTTATAGTTGGATAATCGTCGATCCAACAATATTTTTTTATAATTTACCAGATTTTTCTTTGAATGTGAAATGAAAATGTATTTTTTTGTATTATCAAATAATAATACCGAAATGTTATTGTTCAATTATTTTTTCAGAATTCATGCAATAGTTTAAATAGAAAACTATATTTTTTGCTTATGAAATAAAGTATCGAATTTTGGAAATTTTTGGTATTGTATTCGTAAAACAGATTTTTACCGTCGCAAAGTCGTAAAATTTTTATCTAAAATGAAAGTGAAATTCTATGTGTAAAATAATTTTATGATAAAGCGCCTTGAAATTTTGGGTCAATTGGAGGTAATTTTTTATCGATAAATAACTGTAATTGAAAAAATATAATCATTTCTTTACTGTAAAAAAAAAAAAAATTTAACTGTGAAGTTAGATATCAATAAAAATGTAATTCTATTAATTTCAATAAAGTTTTAAATATGCTGTAATAAATATTTACGTAAAAGTATGCACATTTTCCGAAAGAATCGAGCCAGTAGATTGTTTTTAATTCAATTGTTATTTTTGTACTTTCGTCGAAATGAAAGTTAAAATTCCGTATTTCTTGTTAGTTCTGTTGAGTTGAATGCAAACACGTTCCACTATAATGAATGTGTTGATCTTAATCAAGATTTACGTAAGCAGTGAGAATAATATAACTAATATTTAAGGGAGCTTAGCTACATCAATGATAAATAATATTTATCAATTATTGTGCAACATATATTTATTCCTCTATATTCTCCTTCTAGTTTGTCAAGATAAATTTAGCATCTGTTATCAATAAATAGAAAATTGTGCCAATAAATAAAAAAAGGCTTGGTTGGTCTAACCAAGCCTTCGATTCTGTCAATAGGTAGAGACTTAATTAGATTAAAAATGGATTAGTACATGACATTTCATTGTGATACGCTGCGGGACTTACCCTTTTTATTGAATCCAAAGAATAGACAATCGTTATCTTTATCGCGTCAAAAAAATCGGGAGCGACAATCGTTATCTTTATCGCGTTAAAAAAATCGAAATCATCAATCGTTATCTTTATCGCATCAAAACAATAGATATCGACAATGCTAATCTCGCTTCGGTCATTAAGATTAAATCTCCGCTTTCATTAAATTCCCGACCGGGGATTTCTTGGCGACCTGATTTTCGGACTGGCCACTCACTGACAATCACTTGTAGCTGTCATAGCAACGTTAATTGGTTATGTCTTGTCATGAATTATTCAGTCTCTAAATCTAATTCGGAAAAAATAAATTGGAAAAACTTAAATTTAGTTAATCTTACGTAAGTAACACGAACCGAAATAAAATAAAAACTATTTCAAGTGCCTAAAATCCTCCTTGTTATTCTTACTTCCGGTCATAGTATCTTAATGTTCTCTCGGTAGCAATTACTCGTGCCTCCCTGAGAAGACTTCACAATGAGTAGTTAATTTATTTTTACGAGATTCAGAGCGAAATCTAACCCGAACACCAAAAAAGAATACAGTTTTATTTCACCAACCAACAATATTTATTCACTTTTCTGTTCTCATAATTATTTTATGTAATAGCGAGGAACTGACATATCTATTTATACATTATTTGATAACTTCTTGAACTATGTCACTGAGTGAAAAAAATTAGCTGAACAGTGCCGACATTTTTTCCATTAAACGCTTCCGGAACTAAATTGAAAAATGTAGCAATTAAGTATATCGGAGTTATCGATAAAACATGACCTCCCATTGACCCAAAATTTCAAGGCGCTTTATCATAAAATTATTTTACACAGAATTTCACTTTCATTTTAGATCAAAATTTTACGACTTCGTGACGGTAAAAATCTGTTTTACGAATACAATACCAAAAATTTTCAAAATTTGATACTTTATTTCATAAGCAAAAATATAGTTTTCTATTTAAACTGTTGAATGAATTCTGAAAAAATAATTGAACAATAACATTTCGGTATAATTATTTGATAATACAAACGAATACATTTTCATTTTACACTGAGAGAAAAATCTGGTAATTTCAAAAATAACATAGTTGGACTGACGATAATCTAACTATAAACTATAATTCCCAGGAGGAACGTCTATATTTTATGGTCATAGCAAAAATAAGGAAATCGTTGGATCGACCACTAATATAATTCCCACGAGAAACGTCTATATTTTATGGTTATAGCAAATATAATTATAGTAGCAATCATCAAAATGATAATAATTTCAAAAACCATTTTAATATTTTCAAATATGCCAATTGTTGCGAGTATCGTTTATTGAACCATATTATCATCGCTTCAACCATAAAACATTGCAAGCCTTCCTATATTCGTTTTACCATGTGAAATCGTTAAATAAACGATATGCTTTTCTCTCAGTGCAGCAACTAAAAATATTCATTCACTCACCTTTTCACATAATAATTTTAGGTAAAATAAAAGAACTAACCCATCGTTTTATACCTTACTTAATGACCATTAAATGATGTCATTGAATGAAAAGAGTTGTTCAACCTTTGGTGTCTACGTGTTGGTATTAAACGCTTCCGGTAATAAATAAAAATAAAAAAAACCTCAAAGAAGCGACTAAGGAAAAAGGGATGATCGATAAAAAATGACCCTCAATTAACTTATTAATTCGACGCTCTTTATTATAAAATCATTCTACAGATAGCATTGTGGACTCACAGCAGTAGCAGCGCTGCGATATATCTCACATAATCCATCCGTTGACGTTGGCGATGCTCAGGAAGTTACAAGGCGAATAAGTTCTTCGTGCAATGTATCGTGATTCGTGTAGTGAAAGGCCTTGAGATGTACGAAATAATCTCATATATATTGTAACAAGGTTGTTATGGGGGCGCCGGAATCGGAACGGACGCGTGATAAAATATGTGTGCTCGGAAATCGTGATGCAGGGAATGAGTAGTCGAACGAATAGAATGTAGAGAAGGTAGATGAGCAATCGCGAGCGGTTCTCGGGAGCAAAAGCCAGGTCGATCGCTCAGTTATACTCATGGATTGCAGAGTGGCTGTCCTCCTACGTCCTTTCGTTTTCACTGTTTTCACTGCTCCAGAACTTGTCTCCAAATTGACCCCAGAATGAAAATTAAAAAAATCACGTGTAATCTAATTAATTAAGATTGAAAAATTGATTTGGTTGGAATCTTAAACTAATTAAAATCACAATATTAATTTCGGTGGAATTTTAAACTTATTAACGGGTAAATATTCGTTTCAAAGGAATTCGTAATTAATTAAAATTAAAATATTGACATAAATGTAATTTTTAATGAGCCCTAATGTTCTCATTGATTCTGATACATTCATGGTCACAGTATCGAATTTGGGTATTTTGGGATGTGACAAAAATTAGTCAGGAATTCAAAGCATTCGGAATATTGGGAATATTGAGTATGAACAATGATAATGACTGGGAGTTATTTCAGATTCCCAATTATTCTGCTTTGAAAGGACACTTGACATAAAAATCATTCTAAACATTCGTTAATAATATATATAATTTGAGGAAATAAAAGCGTTTCACAAAAAAAGGGTCTAATAAAAGATCTAGCCTTAAAAATTGCCAGCAACTCTGAAATCTCATTCCACAAAGTCTTAAAAATTCTATATTCATATACAGAACTTGAAAATATTATTGATAATTTTTTCGAGAAATGTCAATTAACTTAAGCTAAGTTGTCCCGTATGAATCTGTTTCAATTTTTTTTTCGTAGGCCATAATATTCCACATGTTTGTATTTTTTTAAATGTATGTACGATTAAACTGTCCCAAAATAGATCCGCTTAAATAAACAATCAGAAAAGTCTTACAGCTCATCACGTTTGTATTTGATTTAAGCTTCACCAAATTTCAATAAACATAGTGAAGTTTTTGCAGTAACCAAACGTTGTTTTTTAAATTTTATTGAAGAAACAAATAAGTTTGTTAGGTGGATTTCGGTGGAATCGCCCATATACGTAGCGTAATAACGTCGAATAATGTATACTAAGAAATAGCCAATATTTACTAACCAAGTCAGTTGAATAAAATCTACTTCCGCAGGCTCTCAATAATACACGTTTTCGGCATCGGAGTGCGGCGCAGGTGTAATAGTCGTAGTAATTGTGCGATTCATTGACAATACATATATACAAGTCAGGTTACGTTTTTACACTGAGAGAAATCGTCATAGTACAGTTAACTATAAAGTGACAACTATTGATTTTTAGTCCTTTTACAGTTACGGTGACTATAAAAATAGTTGTGACAACTAATTAAGTGGTAACAACTACGTTTGTACCAACCAAAAATGAATAGTTGTCACTTTATGGTTACTAATACCATAATTTTCGCTCAGTGTACATACAAACATTATGATTCCTATATTGTGGATACACATAGGCAATTGACCGCGGTTATTCACCCTCAGGTATAATAATACTACTCATCAAACCTTAAACTTATTTTTTTGGAACTTGTATACAAGATAGCTCAAAAACTAAATGACTGATAATGATCAAATCCAGCATACTTATTCTTTATCGTATCGTCTCCCATTCGTATCGATACGAACTAAGAAAATATTTTTGGAAAATAGTATTATTTCATTACAACATCTCCCACGTTTTTTTTTTTTCGAGATAAAGCTCATTTAACAAACATTTTTTCTCTGCCCCTACGACAAAATTAAATTATTGTGCCCCATCCTCTCCCTACTCTTTTTCGCCCAGAGAAAAAAATGATTTCATCGAGTACCCACAATGTAGTTTGTTGGCAATTTTCATATACATTAAGTTATCTACTAAGAAAAAGGATTAATTAGGTTATCTTGGTTACAAATAGTACCAAATAAAATTGGTAGGGACAACTAACAATAAGTCATCCCTAACAGGAAACAAGCTACGGGCGTCGCCGAAATATTATTAGGACTAAATAATGACTATCAATTTTTGATAGGGAGATTTACTAAAAACTAATAGTTACTATTATGTCTTAATAATATATTGGCGACGGTAATGGTTATTTTTTCCATAAGAAATTGGCTGACATAACCAAGGATTTGGTATGACAACCACGTATATAGCACGGCTAGCCAATAACTTGGTTGCGTGTACCACCTTTTCCTTGATAGCATTTTCAGCCAAGAACTTTGTAACCTCAACTAAGTCCTCAGTGTACGATATTGAACTTTTAAATTTACTTTTTTGAGACTCATTCCCTCCTCTTGAGCCGCAACTTTTCCTTCATAGCATTTTTCAACCAAGACCTTTGTAACCTTAACTAAGTCTTTTCCTCAATGTACGATATCGAACTTTTAAATTTACTTTTTTGAGCTTCATTCCCTCCTCTTGAGCCGCAACTTTTTCTTGATAGCATTTTCAACCAAGAACTTTGTAATCTCAACTAAGTCTTTTCCTCAGTGTACGATATTGAACTTTTAAATTTACTTTTTTGAGACTCATTCCCTCCTTTTGAGCCGCAACTTTTTCTTGATAGCATTTTTCAACCAAGAACTTTGTAACCTGAACTAAGTCTTTTCCTCTGTGTACGATATTGAACTTTTAAATTTACTTTTTTGAGCCTCATTACCTCCTCTTGAGCCGCAACTTTTCCTTGATAGCATTTTTCAACCAAGAACTTTGTAACCTCAACTAAGTCTTTTCTTCAGTGTACGATATTGAACTTTTAAATTTACTTTTTTGAGCCTCATTCCCTCCTCTTGAGCCGCAACTTTTCCTTGATAGCATTTTTCAACCAAGAACTTTGTAACCTCAACTAAGTCTTTTCTTCAGTGTACGATATTGATCTTTTAAATTTACTTTTTTGAGCCTCATTTCCTCCTCTTGAGCCACAACTTTTTCTTGATAGCATTTTTCAACCAAGAACTTTGTAACCTGAACTAAGTCTTTTCCTCTGTGTACGATATTGAACTTTGAAATTTACTTGTTTGAGCCTCATTCTCTCCTGTTGAGCCGCAACTTTTCCTTGATAGCATTTTCAACCAAGAACTTTGTAACCTCAACTAAGTCTTTTCCTCAGTGTACGATATTGAACTTTTAAATTTACTTTTTTGAGCCTCATTCCCTCCTCTTGAGCCGCAACTTTTCCTTGATAGCATTTTTCAACCAAGAACTTTGTAACCTCAACTAAGTCTTTTCCTCAGTGTACGATATTAATCTTTTAAATTTACTTTTTTGAGCCTCATTCCCTCCTCTTGAGCTGCAACTTTCCCTTGATACTATTTTCAACCAAGAACTTTATAACCTCAACTAAGTCTTTTCCTCAGTGTACGATATTGAACTTTTAAATTAACTTTTTTGAGCCTCATTACCTCCTCTTGACCTGCGTGGTCACACGTTCTGACAGTACCACTTACGTGTTTCACGCTGGGACGTTCACGTTGGGTCGTTCTGATCTCGTGTGACCCATGAGGGTTAAAGGGTTAACTTATAACGCGAACGAAACTTTGGGTTACGTGCGTGTCTTTGAATCCTCTTACTATGCAAATATATTAAAACTCCGATCTCTGCACTCGGTAAAATCACCTAATAGACTCGACGCGATCGCGTGTGATGATCTCAAGCGATGCTACGTTGCGTTACGCGATGCGCGTTCCTTGCGATGGCCTTGCTCTCGATGTTACAGTTGGGGGTTACGCAAACCGGGCGAATGTCTGACGCGTCTCCCGGCATTTGGCGGTTACAACTAGAGGAGACAGCGGCATATACGATGATCCCTGACTACGTTACAATCCATCCGTTGTTCATAGCTCATCAGCGTAACCTCGCTTCTCATCTCCGTCCGTTAGTCTGCCTGTCTGTCTGTCCTTCCCACACGTTCGCGCGACTATCTCCCTCGATCTTTTTCTTTCCGGCAATCGTACTGTCCATCTTCAATCTCGCGAAGATGAATAACGCCTCAATTGTGTATACTATAGGTATTACTACTACACTCAGAAACGCAAGAGTCGAGAAATCAACGGTTCGCTCACATATATCCAAACTCGTGGAAATATGGCTTATGATAGTACATATATAAGTATATATATATATATATATATATGGGAAATTCCATACCAACTCGACTTGGGTTTGACCCTCGACCTCTCGGATGTCATCCCCGATTTTTTATGTTATCGTTCCAACTCTAAGAAGCAAACACACTTTTTATTCGATTCGTTTTGCAAACAATTCACTTACGATTATTTAGGATTGACATATTGAGAGCCAACATTTAAAAATCTGACAGGATTCTTATTAATCCTGTACCAGATATCAATATTTTTAGGGGGTGGCGCTACCTTTAGATTTTTGAAAAATCGTTTTTATTTGGATGGGTAAATTGATGATACATTCAGAAATATTTTGAACGCTTAACCATTTTGCACGTGCGAATTCTTTCCGAAATTGCAGCATTTACAATTGAGCGCGTCATCACTGAGGGAAAAGTATATCGTTTATTTAACGATTTTACATGGTAAAACGAATATAGGAAGGCTTGCAATGTTTTATGGTTGAAGCGATGATAATATGGTTCAATAAACGATACTTGCAAGGTTATTGGAAACAAACGTTGAAATCGTATATGCAACAAAACGGCATATTTGAAACTATTCGAATAGTTTTTGAAACTATTATCATTTTGATAATTGCTATTATAATAATAATTGCTATAACCATAAAATATAGACGTTCCTCCTGGGAATTATATTAGTGGTTGATCCAACTATTTTCTTATAATTGCTATAACCATAAAATATAGACGTTCCTTCTGAGAATTATATTTTATGGTTAGATTATCGTCAGTCCAACTATATTATTTTTTAAATTACCAGATTTTTCTTTCAGTGCAGAGTGTCGCTTACGTCGTACTGTTTGAAACTAGTAGACACGGTATCTCGGGATCGACTCAACCGATTGCATTAAAATGTAATGTTATCTATTGTGTGACGAAGGATTTTTTGTTTGCGTGCAATGTTCATACGTTATACATTTTTGAAACTCAGAATTTCGATAAAAACTCGAGATTATTATTTCAAATAGCTGTCATTTCGTCAAAAATTAAATTAATTAAAGAATGTATCCCTACGTCACACCATAGCTATTACCCATGAAACCACCATGTACATGCGTAAGATAAATCTCATTTTATATACTTAATAGCTGCGTTAAAAAATGTTCATTTTTATAACTATTTTTCTGAGTGTCAAGGTAGCGTAATCCGTTAAGCTTAGACCTGAAATGTTCACGACTTTGCTCTGCATATTTTTTCAAAACGAAAATCGAAAAAGTTAGATGCACTGAGAAAAATATATTTTTCGGCGAAATATATATTTGTTTGATCGAAAGAAATATTCAATTGATTGAAGCGGCTGGTGAAACTATTAATAGATGTTTCGATCAACATTGCCAAATATTTTGTCCAATCGACAGAATATGCTTTTCGCTGCCCGCAAACGCACGTTTTGTTGATTTTAACGATTTTTTTTCTCAGTGTGAGTGAGAATCCTTTCACTGCAGGCCATTGCTTGAAAATATTTATATATGTCAGGACTTCGAAGTACTTTTTCACATTCTTTGAAAGCGATTATATATTAAAATTTATTTATTTATTTTTAAATGAAGAAAAAAATATTGCTTTGAAAAAATATAATATAAGGTACTCCGAAGTCCTGACATGTATAAAAATGTCTAATCAATAGGATGCATTGAAAAGATTGTCACGTATCTAACCTTTTTAATTTTCCATTTATAAAAAAATTGTAAAAAAATGAAATCGACGTGGAAGGCATTTTGGTTCTACGCTTAAAAATACTGATATCTCATACAGGATTTATGATAATTTTGTCAGATTTTTTAATAAGCGCTCCTAATATGATCGTTATGAATAATCATGCGTATATAAATTGTTTAAAAACAAATTTAATCAAAAACAGTTGTTGCTTCTTAGAAATAGAACAATAATATAATAAATTGGGAATGAAATACCAGGGGTCAAGGATTAGATCCAGGTCGAATTAGTGTGGAATGTCCCATATATGTATGTGTATAGTTTACGAGATATATTTGTTGCCCATCGCTGTATTAACTCGCGTTACATGAAGAGAGACAAGAGTGTGGGGAGAAGAATATCTCGTCCTCTACTTCGAAGGCCAAAAATTGTATTTATTGCTAACCTTAACTAGCGATACACTTTCTTGAGATGGATATATATTGCTACATGCTCTCGATCTTTTTTAGCCCGTGTCACGATCCATGACCAATTATGATTGTGACCTATGTTACACAATTTGCACCCACGGTAAAGAATGAAACTATTTTTTTTATCTAGGCTTGCTTTGGGTGCATTGTATAATATTTCCTTAGTTTTGTTATGCAAATACGCAGAGCAGATGTTGGGCACAAGCTATACGACTCCTTTTACCCTCTCAGAAAATCGAGGATGCTTTACAGGTTCTCTACTAAAACAACTCGATCGGAATTTTAGTACTTATTGAGAAATGAACAATTATTTTACGAATTAGATTGACACCTTATTTTTAATTGACTTAATTTTGGGATTTTCTAAAGACATAATTGTCATAAGAACTTTGGAATTTATTGATCATGTGGTTGTTAAATTTAAACGTATTTCCTGGATCGTCCTGAAAATCACATTCGAACTTTCATGGATTATCTGAAAGAATTTCCACAATTTTGTCTTAAAGAAGGAATTTATCTGGTGTAAAAACAGTGTAGGTTTCTTAAAAATTTGTTCCATAATGTTTGGAAAACTAGTTTATTGGTAACCTTTTGGCATTATCTTTATTTGATTTTTTTCAGCACACTCCTTAGAAATTATTTTCAAAAGATATTCATTGTCGATGATCGATATTTGGGCAAATAATTGATATTTAATTTCGCACATACTCTTGGTACTTAAATGGATAGAAACCCTGTGAAGTATCGATGTACGAGATCCATGTTCCTAAATATTTTTTACAATATTTTATGGATATTTTACATCGGAAGAAAAATAGAGTTCATTTTTACTTTTTCATAAAGAAAGGTCTGGTTTCATACAATTTACTTTTATCACTTATAATGATCTTAAGGTTAAAAAAAGTGATTTAAACAAAAATTATGTATGTGTGTGTGTCTGTACCAATTTTCTTGTTGGTACAATAAGGCTTTTGTAAGATTTCAGATATCGAGTTCCAATTTTGTACATAATATGGTATAATATAACACCGTTTGAGATTTGGCGGAAATCGATGGAGGGTTCAAAATTTTTAGCATTTTCAGATAAATAAGGAATTTTCTTTACGGCTATACTTCGTGATCATAGTTGTAAATCCCCATCAATCCATGAGATATAGTTTACAGTACAATTTGTTTTGTAATTACGTTTTTATAACATTAACATGTAGCGATTATAGGACAATGACTTTACTTTTGAATAGCTGTAAAAATGATTATTTTTCAATTAAAATTTACAGTAATTCTTTGGAGAAAATGGGAAAAAATAATTAATGCATTAAGAAAGTAATGCATTAGTTATTTCTCTCATTCTTTCCACTATTTCTTCTAATATTAAAGCGAAGATTAGTCTTTTTTTCGGCTATTCACATGCTTACACACTATCTTATAATCACTACACATTATTATTATGAAATCATAATCACAAAAAAATGGCACTGTAAACTATATCTTATGAATCAATAGGGATTTATAATTCTGTTCGTGATACATGAACTGATTGAAGCATAATTAGCATTGAATTTGATGAGACTCAAGCGAGTGGTTGAAATTTTATGACGATTTTGTTTTTTTATGTTGGTTTGAATGATTTTATCATGTAAGTAACTAGATAATAGGCTGAAGTGTACTGCATCAAGCTATCAATATTCATCCATGATTCTGTACTAAATTCCGTAAAAAAATTTAGATTGGTTTCAATTTTACTAGAATTTTATACTACTGTCATAAAGAAATTACAAATATTATCAGAACATTGAATTTGGAAATGAGGAAGAGATAATAAAAGTGTCGATAAAAGTCGATCATAAAGTATAATGATCTCGATAGAGGTTGTCGAACTATTTCCTAGTAAAAGCTTTTTTTCTATTTTCTTTTTGAATTTCTATTACTGATCCTTAATGTATATATTAATGAGCAAATTTAAAAAGACAAAAATCGCAATGAATTTCCTCCTGTTTCTGCACCTGTGATCAAGCTTCCTCTATGAGGAAAACACGATTAATTGGCATGATAGGTTTAAATAATTGGGAAGAAATTAGATATGCAATATGATGTTCAATTTCAAACATCACTGTATTAAACAAATAAATAGGAAAGATTTCTCAAATTTTAAAGGCATTCGTACTATTTATATTTAAAAATGTTTCAAATTTCTTTTCAATATATATTTTTAAACATTCAGTGAGGAATAAAATATCGAAAACACTAACAAAATCTAATAGAACCTGCGAATATAATTTGCGTTAAATTTCGTTGATTACCCTGGTATATGAATGAATGGAGAAAATGTTCTCGAATATTTTAAGAAATTTTAACTATTGATATTTTAAAATATGTGACATTTTTTCTTTAGGTTTTATAAACATTTGGTAAGGTATGCAATATTGAAAATAGTAATAAAATCTCCTAGAGCTTGCGAAAATAATTTTCGTTCAATTTTGTTGATTGGCTTGGTGTATAAATGAATAGGTCAAATTGCTCGGGTATTTGGAGAAATTTTCATTTTGAAAATTTTTTAATAAAAAAAAAAATTTTCATATTTTTCATATACAGAATACCCAAACGATCGGTAAGACATGAAATTTGAAAAAAGGCAAAAAAATAATATACAGCTTGCAAATATAATTTTCGTTCATTTTCGTTCACTACTTTGGTATATGAAAAGATGGAAATAAAAGGTGATAGGTCACAGAGATGCTCTGAAAAAAGCATAATTGTTTTATATTTCCCCGGATTTTCCTGCCCGTACCTGCGGACTTTTGGACTTTTGAATATTATTTTGCTATGTAAATGAAAAGGAAATATTTCGCAAATAGTTATATAATGTAAATAGTGAATATTTTATAATTTCTCAATTTTTTTCCAAATTTCTTAATACTTGACATTGACTTGATGATAAAATCTACTAGAGCTTGCGAAAATAATTGTCGTTCAATTTTATTTATTACTTTGCCGTATAAATGAACGGGTTAAAATTCCCGGAACTTCAAAAAAATCTAAATTTTTATAAATGTTTTTTTTTTCAAATATTGTCCATATATTCAATATACAGAATACTTAAATATTCATTGAGATATGAAATATCGAAAGTAGTAATAATATATAATACAATTTGCGAATACAATTTCCGTTAATTTTCGTTCACTACATTGGTGTATGAAAAGATGGAAATAAAAGTTAGTAGGTCATGGAGATGCTCCGAAAAAAAAGCATAATTGTTCCATATTTCCACGAATTTCCCGGCGCGTACTTGCGGACTTTTGAACATGACTTTGTTATATAAATGAATAGGAAATATTTCGCAAATATTTATATAATCTAAATAGTGAATGTTTTTTAATTTCTCAATTTTTTTCCAAATTTCTTAATACTTGACATTGACTTGATAATAAAATCTACTAAAGCTTGCGAAAATAATTGTCGTTCAATTTTGTTCATTACTTTGCCGTATAAATGAATGGGTAAAAATTCTCGGAACTTCAAAGAAATCTAAATTTTTTAAATGTTTTGTTTTTTTCAAATATTGTCCATATATTTTATATACGGAATACCTAATATTCATTGAGATATGAAATATCGAAAGTAGTAATAATATATAATACAATTTGCGAATACAATTTCCGTTAATTTTCGTTCACTACATTGGTGTATGAAAAGATGGAAATAAAAGTCAGTAGGTCATGGAGATGCTCCGAAAAAAAGCATAATTGTTCCATATTTCCCCGAATTTTCCGGCGCGTCCTTGCGGACTTTTGAACATTACTTTGTTATATAAATGAATAGGAAATATTTCGCAAATATTTATATAATCTAAATAGTGAATGTTTTTTAATTTCTCAATTTTTTTCCAAATTTCTTAATACTTGACATTGACTTGATAATAAAATCTACTAAAGCTTGCGAAAATAATTGTCGTTCAATTTTGTTCATTACTTTGCCGTATAAATGAATGGGTAAAAATTCTCGGAACTTCAAAAAAATCTAAATTTTTATAAATGTTTTTTTTTTCAAATATTTTCCATCTATTTAATATACAGAATACTTAAATATTCATTGAGATATGAAATATCGAAAGTAGTAATAATATATAATACAATTTCCGTTAATTTTCGTTCACTACATTGGTGTATGAAAAGATGGAAATAAAAGTTAGTAGGTCATGGAGATGCTCCGAAAAAAAAGCATAATTGTTCCATATTTCCCCGGATTGCCCTGCGCGTATCTGCGGTATGGAGGGATAAGTGAAGAGCACCAAAGTGGTGTTGTTGGCTCGCGCGGATGGCCACACTCAACGAAGCATTCACTTTTATATGCTTTGCCCGGTTGGCTTGCGTATGCTTTAGTGTGTAATACTAAGTTTAAGTTAGGCGCACAGGTACACAGTCAAAGAAGGAGCATATTGACCGCCCGCCCTCCCCCCAATCCTCGTTTCTCCTCTCCTCTCCGCACCCACCAACATCAACATCGGCTAAAGGCCCGCTCTGCTACACATCTCTATGTATGTATAAAAGGAGGGTTCAACCTCTGTGCCAAATCAAATCAAGACGTGCCCTCATAGAGGAAACATGAAGGTAAGAAGGAAGGAAACGAGCATGTGCCTTTTAACTTGAGGAGCATCGTTTTAAAAAGAGCTTACGAGTCTGCACTGAAAGCCCACAAATCTGCTTCGCTATTATCCTTTCTGTGCTATCAAAAGAACTATTCAAAGCTTTTGATAACGAGTTCCATAGTAAAGAAGATTCTTCAGAAAATAAGATTAAATTATTCATTTTATTATTTGTTTTCGTGTGTTTTATTATTTGTTTTGGTAGAAGCCTTTTATACTATTGTTACTATATTCTTTAAAAATTTGAGAGAATATAATTTTATCGTTCTGGGAGTTTGATTATTAATTTTTTAACTTGCATTTATAGTTTTGCTTCCTGATAAAGGTTTGTTTTTTTACCTCACCTTAAGAATCTGAACAGGAACTCTACTTTAGTATTTATGCTCTTGAGTCACAAAAAAAACATTTGCAAGTTCTGCTAAAGAGTAAAAATCAAAATCTTTTATTATTTATGTTATGTTAATCTTTTTTTTTACGTCGCTTAAACTATTTTAGCATTATATGCTAAATAGTGTGTATAAATGAATGGGTAAAATTCTTTGGATATTGGAAGAAATCTAAATTATTAATATTTTTAAAAAATTCAGATTTTTTTTTCATTGGCCTTAAAAGGCCAAGTATCCACTGGCTATTTTGATTTCCAAGCAACCAAACATGGTCAATCATCAATTCAATATTACTAATAAATAGCATATCAAATTCATAATTGAAATCGAAATTATTTCTAAATATCCATTTTTCACTTTTCGTTATTTGCGGAGCTGTTAAAAATTAATTTTCCAATTTTTACCTTTTTTTTCTTCACTTGAATTGCAATCTTAATTAATCACAATATTTTTCCCATAAAAGAATTCGTAATAGAAGCAGCTTTAAGCGGACTTATGTGCCTTAAGTGTCCACTTATCGAGATTGCAATTATTATTTCCAAGCCCCCAAAAACGGCCATTAAGGATTTTAAAATTTTGGGTCGCACATAAATTCTTTTTCTCATTTATCTAGAATCCTTATGCAAATTTCGGTATTGTAATTTCGGAATCTGATTCGTCATTAATTAAGTGCACTTGATGAAAAATGACTGAAGCAATGCTAAGAATCGTTTAAATGACTTTTGCCACATTTCTATATTCCCAGAGTGCTTAACAGTTGTTTGCCTGCTTCCAACATTTTTAAATTTAATCTTTGATCGAAAGGTGATTCATTAATATTAATTTTTTTTTTAAATGCAGGTCCTTATCGTTCTCGTATGCTCCCTGAGTGCTTTGGCTCGTGCTAGCCTCGAGCCAGCTGGCTACAGGCTTCGTGGCTCTCATCTTCAGTCGAGCTATTTGCCGCCAAAACACGACGTGCCAGAGAATCGTTATATACCCTCAGCGATCGGATCCAATAGGCACCAATCAGGATCGTTCAACAATCAAGTGCCCAACAGTTACACGTTGCCAGCGAAAAGTTCTCCAGTGCCATTTACTCAATATTTGCCAGCAAATCGTCAGCAGAGTCATCATGGAGTTGGAGCCAATCATGGAAGTCATTTTGGTCAAAATCTGACTCCATCAAATCAGTACATTCCGGCCAACGAGAATCAAAATTCCTTCACTCATAATCTCCCAGTCAGTGACTATCTTCCGCCAAGGCAAAACGACAACATTGTTTCCGGTCCATCCAACGCTTACTTAGCCCCGAACGTACAGTCTGGTCACTCGACTGATGGATTTTCTGGTCCTTCTGGCTTTGCTTCGACTGGACACTACTCTGGAGCTGCTTCTGTCAACAGACACAACAAAATCGATCAAGGAAACAGTGGACACTACTTTTCGGGACACAGTGGCCAACAATCTCATTCTGGCTCGTCCGGATATCGGTATAATGCTCCGGAGAATCATGTAAGTGGAAAAAAATCGTTCAACGATTGTGCTTTAGTATTTTTTAAATTATTTTATAAGAAGAAAAAAAATTATGGATGAATGAAGATTTTGGAAACAAACTACTGAAAACATTGATTGAAAGTGTTGGTAACGAATTCGCAATAAAAATTCACTCGTGTTGCCAATTGTTTTGAAAAACATTCTATATTTCTTCATCTCAGTATTTTTTATATTTACGAAGGTTGTTTAAATAAAGTGTATGATTTAGTAAATCACTTTTAATTCTAAGTAGTAGTAAAAGAGTTTATTGACAATACAATATGATTTTTATTCCGGTACATGATTGTTCAAACTATATCTAATAATTTTTTTACAATAATCGTATTACCAATAGGCCATCGACGGGAGTCCTTAGGCCTTTTAATTTTAATTACTCATTTTAATGAAAGAACGACAAAATGTATGTTTTGGGTTCGCATTGAACGGAACGTCGAATTTTTAAAATTGAAGAATTAATTTTAAGGTTTTGACGATGTAGACAAATCTTGATGTAATTGTTATTACGTTTTTGACATTGAGCGTTTGGTAACCTAATTCTTAATTTTTTTAGGAACCAGCCAAGTACGACTTTGAGTACAAAGTGAAAGATAATTATGGCAACGATTACGGTCATAAGGAAAGCCGAAATGGTGAAAACACTCAGGGTGTCTACACGGTCTTGTTGCCGGACGGACGCAGGCAGATCGTCCACTACGAGGCAGATAGTCACGGCTACAGACCAACGATTACTTATGAGGAGACGGGCTCGCAATCCGGATACAACAATCAAGGATATCAATACTAATAAGCGGATCGCTCTCTCTCTCATCATCTTAACATTTTATCTTTCTATTGTAACATATATGCCATTGCGAAATAAATTTGCGTTTTTAACTTACTTGACCCTTGAATATATTTATCAAACCGCAGCATACATTTTCAATCGATTCGTCTCGATTTTGGCAACTGACAACAAATAATTTATAAATGAAATAGAATTTAAAAAAAATATTGAGGTTGTTCTAATTATTCGCATGAATTATTATTTAATACAATGCGATACATTCTTGATAATTTACCTTTTCGGTTAATGAGTTTTTTTTCTGCAGTTAATGCAGTAATTCTTTTTCTGAAATAATTAACTTTACACCAATATCCTTAGGAATAATATATAATATCCTTAAAAAAGTAGATCAAATTTGCTCGAATTATTCATTAAAGTTTCAACTTAGTCCATATTAAGTCACTTTACATTTGTATTACGTGGGATATTTTGCTGCAGTTGGAGTAGTGATTAGGGTTTCCTTTAAAGCGATTATGCAATTTTGAAATTGTTAAATAAGTTTTTAACGTAAAATAAACTGCGGTCAATTTATTTCGGTTACATAGTAATATATCAATTTATTTTTTACAATATTCGACTAAATTGTTATTCGAATTGAGTTATTAGATATGTTTCAATTGACTTTTTTAGTTATCAAATATTCCACTGCATTTGTGAAGATTTTTTTTTTTACGAAAATTGATGCATAGTCAAAGAGAACCGGCGAAGTGCAGTTGATGAACTGCAGCTAGCATAGTGCACTTAATTGATTCAAATTTTTTACTAATATTCTTAATGTCCCTCACATTATTCTCAATTACTATTCGCCTAGACCTACTAAATTTTCCCGATTGAAATTTTTGATTACATGATATATTTTACTGCATATATGAAACAGACGTTTTTTTTACGTAAATTGATGCATAGTCAAGGGAAATTGCCAAGGTGCGGTTCGCAAAGCGCAGTTAATCAATTTAATTTTAAATTAATGTACCCAATGTCCCTTACATAATTTTCAATCACTATTTAACTTGTTATTCTTCTTTGACTTTGGCTGAGTATGTATATATTGAGTAGATGTTATGATGCTTCGACGATGCCAGCCTATGATATTTTTATTTTGATGGAAGTTTTGGCAAATCGTAACTCGGGGTTTGAGTCTAACGATGCCGAAGATGCCGTTGTTATCGATCTTCCTATATAGAAAAATCGAATATTTGGAATCTTTTTATTTTTGTCCCTTCAAATTGATTTATCGATTCGTAAATTGATTGAGCAATCTGAACGGACGATATTTTGACAATTAATAATTAATCGTGAAAAAATATCGTCCCAGCCCGGGATCGAACCGGGAACTCTAAGTATCCAGCCTAGTGCGTTACCGATTACGCCACTTGGCTCTGGCGATATTGATTCACGATTCATCTAGTTTAACGTCACATGTAAGCATTAATGCTTACAGAATTAATTGTTAAAATATCGTCCGTTCAAATTGCTTGATCAATTAACGAATCGATAAAGTAATTTAAAGGGACAAAAATAAAAACATTCTTAATGTTTGATTTTCCTATGTAGGAAGATCGATAATAACGGCATCTTCGGCATCGTTAGTCTCAAACCCCGAGTTACGATTTGCCAAAACTTCCATCAACATAAAAATATCATAGGCTGGCATCGTCGAAGCATCATAACATCTATTCAATACTATTCAAGAAGATACGTCAGTAAAATTGAAAATACACAGTAAAATCTGAAATAATTACCGCGTTTTTAATAATTCATAACAAACTCACATGAATTTTTTGGGAATTTTCGTCTACATCGTTTACACAAAATTAATTTTTTTATGCATACATTTTAACATGGGCTCTTTATGCCATATTTACGAATAAAAAAAAATGTTTAATTTAAAAAAAAAAATTTCATCGAAAAAATTCCACCAAATATTTAAAAATTCAACGATGTAAAAAAAAATTTCAATAATTTTTTTTTTAATTCCTAAATATGCTATAAGAGCCCATGTTAAAATGCATGCATAAAAAAATTAATTTTGTGTAAACGAAGTAGACGAAAATTCCCAATAAATTCATGTGAGTTTGTTATGAATTATTTAAAACGCGGCAATTATTTCAGACTTGTCTGTGCATTTTAAATTTTACTGACAAACCTCCTCAACTTCAACTATCAAATTGTTCTCATTACATTTCTGTATTACACGAGATAATTTACTGCATTTGTAAAGTGGTTCTCAAAAACTGTAAACTGATGCATAGTCAAGGAGAATTGGCGAGGTGCGAAAATGAGAGATCACGAAAGATGCTGCGAGTCGAATGGGTGTGAACGCCAAGAGCTATTAGATCATTGGGCATTAGGTAGTCTCTGCGAGACTCAGTTGACTCGTTCCCTCGCTTTTCCTCCCCTGAATTCCATTACTGCTCGGTCTTACTCACACGTGGGATAATAAGTCCGCGTAGAAGGATGCGAGCGAGTGTAAACTGGGAGGAGCGTTCGCGCTACGTGAACTTGGGATCCCACTCATCACTTTCACATCCTACCTTCGGAATGTTTCTGTCGAGATAATTGCGTCAAGCGCGTTATGCCGAGTTCTAGTCGGGCTTGCTATTGCTCCGGAATATGCGCTATGGAAAATATATAGGATGGAAGGGAAGATCGCTTGGCATCTGAATTCGTAATGAACAAATTCCTTAAGCACATATCCACTGCACCTTCTTCTTACTCGTCCTCCCTTCTCGTTGATGTTAAGTCTGATTCATTATTATCATTTTTCACAATATTTTTGCAATTAAGATTCCTTAAGTCGAATCTTCATTTCTTCTTATACGAAAGAGCTAATTTGCATCCTTATAGAGGAAGCTTTGTTTTCATTGAAAAGAAACACGTGATATTATATCAGGACACTCAAAATGGTCCATAAAGTCCAGGAAAGTGGTCTAGACGAATTTCTGTATGTACGAATACGACTCCGAAAATTAAAACGCACTGAGAGAAAAGCAAATCGTTTATTTAACGATTTCACATGGTAAAACGAATATAGGAAGGCTTGCAATGTTTTATGGTTGAAGCGATGATAATATGGTTCAATAAACGATACTTGTAAGGTTATTGGAAACAAACGTTGAAATCTATTAAAACTATTTATTATTTAAAACTATTAGAATAGTTATTGAAACTATTATCATTTTGATGATTGTTACGATAATTATATTTGCTATAACCATAAAATCTAGATGTTCCTCCTGGGAATTATAGTTTATGGTTAGATTATCGTCAGTCCAACTATGTCATTTTTAAAATTACCACATTTTTCTCTCAGTGCGATAACTTTAATTTTTTTTTCTTTAAATAAACTGTCGATGTGACCATAACAATAAATTCAAGTAGAAGTTGTTTTTGGCACAGAAAAAACTTTCGAAAATGATAAAAATTACTGGCGACTAACCAAACCAAAATAATCTTATGGTTACTTTTTCGTTATTGGAACCAATAACTTACCGTTATAATGATCATTTATAGGTTAGATTGATTTGACGGTAAGTCATTCGTTCCAGCGATAAAAAAATAACTGTGCACGGTAAAAACGACTTCGTTACGGTAACGAATAGATAGTTGGACCCAACCAAGTGACTTAGCGCTTTAAGTGACAGACGATTACTTGGTTAGATCAACGACTTTCAGGTGGTTGGTGAATCGTTCCTTGAACTAAATAATTAGTTGAGCCAACTACTATTTTGGCCCCAATTATCTTACTTAGTTGAATCACGAATAAAATTCGTTCCGTGAATCAACTAAGTCAGAATGGTAAATGTGAATAATACCAGGTCGTTACACCGACCAACCGCGCGGATGGTTGTGGCAACAAATTTTCACTCAATTAAGGATGTATGATACGTACAGTCCCGCCAATCGTGAGTTTCAGAGAAAATTTCGATTACTTCCCGATGAGATAAAAATCGGAAAAAAATAATCGATATTAAACGTGTTGAAAAGATAAACTTTGTATAGTAAAAATTTCAAAATGTTATTAACAAATTTCTGAAAAAAACAATTGTTCGAGAAACAATCAATCATCCTAACTTTTTTTCTAACGAAAATAATAGTTAATTTATTCGAATGCCTATGAATTTTTTCAGATTTTTATCTTCATTTTGATTTTGACTTTTTTTATTTTCAAAAATGTGCGCCAAATAACGAATTTTCGATATGTGTTCAACATAAAACTATATTCTACACGCAAGATTTTTTTGCAAAATGCATATCTAAAATTTGCTATATTCTGCGCATTTTTCAGAATGAAAAAAATCGAAAACAAAATAAAGAAAAAATCTGAAAAAGTTCATACGCATTCAAAAAAATTAACATATTATTTTCATTGAAAAAAAGTTAGGTTGACTGTTTATTTGTTGAACAATTTTTTTTTTCACCAATTTGTTCATAACATTTTAGGATTATTATTATGCGAAATCAATCTTTTCGGCACGTTTAATTGCTCCAGGCCTTTAAACTCTGAAACGGTAGACGTTTAAACTCTGCACAAAAGCAGAGTTTAATTGCTGCAGTTTTCGACAAAATGTATGCAACAGTTTAGATATCGTATAGCTTTAGCAATAAAAAAATATGCGTGGTCGCTCTAATTTCCGTAAAAATTAGTCTATCATTCTCGATAGTTTTTCAAGAGAGTATGTGCACTTGATGTTGTTTGGTATTGAATTTGGCTTGAATCGGTAAGATGACGCACATTTTATGGAATGTTGATTTATTTTTAAATGTACGTTGTGGCATTAACTTTTTCAAAATCTTATCCGAAAAACCAAGCCAAAATTTCATACGTGATTAAAATAATATTCGGCCATGATAAATATATACTTTAGTAGCAAACACTATGAATAAAAATTATTTTACGGTATTTTTAATAATCAAACAAATCAACGGTATCGTATTTTCAGTAAACGTATCGTTTTTGGCCAGTGAAAGTCCAATTATGGTCATCACATTTAACCCAATAAAACAAGACATTTAATCGAATTTAAGGGAAATCATGTCTATCAATCAGTGAACTGACATAAAAATGTTCGAAGAATCAACATGCAATTATAAGCAATATATTATGTGAAGAATGGAATTATAAGAATTGCATAATAATAATGGTCACAATCGATACAGTGGCCACTAACGGTACATCTATCCTAACTGCGGTGAAATTCGAGATATCAATCACAAATTCAATATGTGAACAAAATGATATGCAGCCATGATGAATGGATGCATATTATTTTGCCCGATAGTCGAGCTGCTTAAAATATGAGACCGCCGAACCGACATACACCGAGGCATGAATCGCGCGCCCTCTGCTGTCGGTCCCAAATAAAAGTGTAATTGCATAAGAATAAGGATTCTGTGGTAAAAAGTATTCTTTTTCCCGCAGTTCGATGCAGCTGTTTTACCAAGTATATTGATTTTGGATAAAGCTAATGCGAATAGGTTATTAATAAATAATTTTTTAAAATAATTCTATAAGCTTTCTATGAATTTTTTTCCTGGTTCGTTTTTTAAATATTATTATTTTTCGAAATGGCTGAAAAACGCGGTCTTCCAAATCTTCTTTAAGAATTCCACTCATATGTCGATTGAAAAGAAGCATATATGAAATTATCTTTAAACCGATTATCTGTCTTCAGCAAAGCTTCGATAAACGAAGTTAGGAAACTAAGGAAAGTTAGGAAACTGAATAGGAAACTATTCATATAAATCGCATCCGTATTATAGTATCATTTTATTTTTTCTGTCGAGTATTTCGCCCTATAAAAAAAAAACACGCGAATACCAGTGAAAAGTTATGACTATAAATAAGAATAGAAACCTCTTATGAAAAAATAGTAAAATAAAAAATCGTGCTAGATACAATTCTCAAGTATACATATAATCCAACGCCTACCGTTTAAAAAAGCTTCCCGAGCTTCCAATGCTGCGACTGAGTGCTCTTTCGTTCCACAATAATACAAAAGACACCGAGAACAATATAATTATTCACACAGCCTCTACACACATATTTTTATAATATCGCACTCACAAAATACATAACCCAAACAAAAATAGTTCGCGATCTCACCACCACACACATCTATACATTCAACATCGTAAAAAAAGTTAGAAAAAAAAAAAAAAATACAAATAAAAATAAATATTCCCTAGCGACTCCCTTAAGAGTACTTGCCAGCTGCTCCGGAGTTTTTCTTTGAATGTTAATGCTTTGAGCCTCGCGTTTGCTGCTGATGCTGAGGCCGTGGAGCTCGTATATCGTAAAAAAATCTTTTGCCTGGCAACGGCCATTAGGACAACATTAAGAGCTAGAAAAGCTAAAGAGAGAGAGAGAGAGAGAGAGAGAACGAACGAAACGCACTGCGAGGCTAGGTCAGGCGTGAGTTCAAAGGAACAAGCTCTGCAGGCGCTGGCCTCTCGCGACCTGGTTTGCGTTTTATTCGCTCGGCGCTGCTGACGCGCTCCACCGCTTGGCGCTGCTGCTGGTCGACTCCGCGCTTCGCGCTCCCACATCGTGGCTTCGGCATCGTCCGAAAGGGCTCTGCCGCAGCTTTAGGCCGAACCGCGTGTTTATACGTTTGTGAATGAAGGAGTGTTTTTTTTTAATTTATTTTTAATGCACAGCACGCCTCGCAGAGTCTCTGGCGCTCCGCGAGTCGTTCCGAGGTTAGCCTAGCGCGAGAGTGCAAAAAGAGGAGTGGGGGAAAAGAGAGTGGAAGAAAGACTTCGAACGCGCGCACCTTCGTTTGAACGGCGCCGTCACAAACGCGCCAAGCGGATTTTCACGGCGCAATTCTTCTTCCACCTGGAATTCCTTGTACAGAAGCCCTCCCACACTTGGGGGAAGCCCCATACCCCCCCCCCCCCCTCCCCTTCGCCCCGCGGAGAATTCATCATCAAAACCCACCGCGCTTCGGCTCATTAGCAAAGTCCGACCAATTAAAACTATTAATGGGATATTATAAAGTTGAAGCCTTGCGCGATGTTAATCGATAAACGAAATATCCATGGGGCCTTCCGAGATGAGTTTAGTAAGCTCTATTAAAGAGTAGTGAAATGGGCTTGGGAAGGGAATTTTTTTTTTATTGGTTCGGCATTGTAGAAGAATATATTTTGGAAAAATGGAAAGTGGTGTTTTTGTTGTATGGAATATACTTCTGCGTTTTTAAATTTTAACTTTGATGAATGGTTAAAATATTGTCAATATGGAATATTATAAAAGGGTGTTGTACTGTCTGGGCTTGGGGCGGGGCGTCGAAGAGGCGTGCGGTTGCGTGCGGTGCGGTTAGTGTGCGTATTAAGTTTTCAAGCAAAGACAATGAAGAGTTTTTATAAATTAATAATTAAATAACGGTGCTGTCGATCGTCTTCCAAAGGTGCTAAACGCTTCAGCGATTATTTTTTAAGGTAGTTCTAGTGCTAAGGTATTTAGTAGATGCACAATTTTTTAATATGTTGTTCCAGAAACCCTATTTATCGCATCTGAAAAGTTTCAACGTATGTTAACGACCTTTTTTTCGAGAAATAGGAAGTTAAATAATCGCATTTTAATGTAGCTGGTATAGGGAATACGGTCCATGTCAATATTTTTCGTTAATACTTTACGAAAATAGTACTTCAATAAACAATTAAACGGTAATTTTTTTCACCACATTGCAGGCTTTCAGATGATAAGTGAAAAATATAGGGTAAACGAATGTCAGAAAACGATTTCTTGGATTATTGCAAGCGAAATTATATGAAATTCTTTTGCGCTGCTGCGCTTTTATAACCTTTTAAAATGTCACGGACCTATTATTATGTCAAATTTGATACCAAACTGAACTTGTTTCTCGCGGACTTTCCCAGCAACCAATCACAACTCGAATAAGTGTCAACAATGCTCTGCGTTACCCATGAACTTTTTAAAAGAGATCATCTGGTTGCCTCAATACGAGTGACGCAACTGCGACTTGTCAACAACGCGCTCGGGAGACACGTGACCGCTTCATTCAGTAGATATGCCTAAGAACGTTGCGTTTAGGTGTATGCACATCATGAACGTGAAAACACTTGTAGCACTTTACACGCAGAATACTCGCCAAACCCTTTATTATTTCGCTCTTCGTATATTGTAACAAAAGTGGAAATCTTGCACGATGTACACCACAAATCTTTTGCGAGCGTTTCAAATTCTACGATGCGTCGCGCGTCATGCGCCGGGGGTTCAGCCGCCCTAACCGCTTTTTTCAAACTTTCTCGCTTAGCGGGGGCGGGTTTAAAGTTCCGAATGGTAAATACACGAAGGTCTGAAATTCCGAAAGTTAATATCTCACCTACATTTTTGACGAAATTCACTAGAAAAATTTCCATCAAAAATGTGGATGAGATATATTAACTTTCGAAATTTTAGACCTTCGAGTATTTATCACTCGAAACTGTGTTCCCGAAAAGCAAGGGAATTAAGGTTAAAGTTCCGAATAGTAAATTAACAAAAGTCCAAAATCCCCAAACTTGAAATCTCACTTACACTTTTTGACGAAATGCGCTAATAAACATTTCGTCAAAAATTCAGGTAGGGATATAAAATTTCGGAATTTTTTACCTTCGTGTATTGAACATTCGGAATTTTAACCCCGCCCCGCTGATCGAATCTAGCAAATTCTGCCGAACTTTTTCAATCTTTCTCCACACGAACTTTCCTTTGCGTTTCCCATGAGTAGCACGAATATTATGCCTCGCCATTATTAAAAAACATGGGTCGGAAAAAACTCTTTACTGGTTATGTCGGTTAGGATCCGTCGAATTATCGCACTTTCGGTCCCCACGATGCGACGTTGCCAAGTTTACAACGGTGATCTTCACGTAGTGAGTCAAATTCGAGACCGAAGATAAAAAGAAAATGTATAAAAAGGATATAAATACTACAATGGGACCCTAAATTCATTACCGGATAATATACGAATATTTTCAATATGAATGTATATTAATGCAATTCCTTTTAATAGTGACATCAAAATAGAGCTTCACATGACTAGTCTGATGATAGAACTACCTTAAGCTATACAAATTTCATTTATGATTGTAGTAGCATTTTTTTGGCCGTTATAACGTAAATACGGCGGAATCACCGGAATTACATAAAATGGTAGTGCAATATGTTGCGAGGCGTGCGATTTTTTTCCTCCTAAACGGTGCTGTTCATCGTTCTGAAATCTTACCAGACTATTGGCAAAGGGATAATTACATTCGCTGAAAATTTAGTGACAGTGGTAGCATTTTGACTCAATAGCACAAAAACCTTAAGTTTAAACTTTTTATTTCTCTTGATTATTAGACATTAAAAATAGTGACATCGATAGTAACCTCATAATGCTTGTGATGCATCTTTTCTTCTTTGTGGGCTTTATTTCTGAGGTTCTATGTTCATTTAATTTTTCTTATAGCCTAAAATTTTTTTTCAACTTTGAGGAATGATTGCAACGTCGCATATTTAGGACATTAAATATTGTTTTGACGTTCAAACGTGTTTACCTCTTCATTTTTGGACATTAAAGCCAGTAATGGGATTAAACTGTAAACTCTCAGTGGAGAATTGTAAAGTTAAAACTGAGTGCTATATGAATCGATAAGCGAAATATCTAGGGAATCCTCCAGGATAAATTGACCAAATTTATCCTGGATAAATCCAACCACTTCATAGAACCAAACGACATATTCCGAAAATTTTGATTTTTTTATATTATTGTAATATCTGTATAATATTGTTTCGATCCATTTTTCATGCTTTCTTTTTTGCTGAATGAAAATGACCCCATGCTTTTAATTTCACTGGACAGATGTGATTATTGAAAAAGTTGTCGTTGATTTAAAATTGATTAAAAAAATATTCTTGTATAGAGCTTTGACATTACGAATTGAAAAATTCAGACTCATTGATCGCGCAATTGGATATAATAGTTTAAGAAACTCCTAAAACTGAAATATGGGCGTCATAAATAAAATCAACAATTACCTGGAGTGATTATAAAAATGAATCAATTCATTGAAGATATATGCAATTGGAAGAAAGGCATTAGAATCACTGGTTTCATTTTATGTGAAAGGCCCTGAGCATATCTCATCAAACTGTGAAGCATTTTCTTCAGTTTGGTCTTCTTCAGCTCAGGTTGCTTGTCTGTCTACGGCCAGACACTCAAAACGAAGTTCAACGACCTATCGATTATTTGATAAAGAATAATAAACTACAATCAATTAAAGTTTGATGCATAAAACATATATTTACTTTTTTTTCGTTGGTAGTTACAACAACTACATTGATATTACAGTATTATCATTACATACAAAAAAAGAATAATAATTATAGAGTACGAGGCTATATTACAGAAAAATTTAAGGCTTCTGCCTCTTCACGATCATCCGTCCTCCGTTTTATCCTCATAAAATAAGGGAGAGACGAAATATCTTTCGTTCACGACTCAACTGTACCGTATAATCAGCTTTTTATACCCGACAGAGTTTTATGGCAATGAAAAACGTATTACGAAGAAACGATGCGCGCTGTATTTGTGTGTGTAAGTGTCTATAAAAATATATATATGTATAAATATAGAAACATAGGTGATTTTGCATGTGAACGCCGTAGTCGATGACGCTTTTTTTTTTTTTCATCAAATCAGAACAATTTTTGTTACGTCGCTTGTGTATAGTGTGCACTTTCATATTATTTTATCGTACAATATTAATAATATATATATATATATATATATATATATATATATATTTGTTTATACATATATTTATTAATATGTACTGATATGCCGTGTAGGATGTTTTAAATAATAATAATATTAATAACGATAACCGTTGTTTCCACTCGGGTAGCCACCAGCGTTGTTACCATTTCCTCCCCCGATTCCAGGACCTTCCTGAACGTAAGTTACTTTTGGCCGGAAGCCGTTCTGGTCGGCCTCGTACTCGACAGTCTGACGACGACCGTCCGGCAAAAGCACGTAGTAGACTCCGCGGGTAAGGTCACCGTCTCGACTCTCCTTGTGGCCAAAGTCGTTTCCGGACTGCACGTCGTTTACCATGTACTCGAAGTCGTATCTTGCTGGTCCCTTTTTCGACAATGGATAGAATTAGAAAATTCAAAATTTTTACCGCGTTGAATTACCATTGAAGATCACATTTTTCAAAGCTTTTTTTTAGAATTGCTATAAACTTGTCACAGAAGTAATTAATATAAATGCAAATAAAAGAAAATTGTAAATCTAATGCTCAGCATAGGTTTGTGAAGAATTTACATTTAAACCTTTATTTTTTTTTCCTGAGTTACTAAATGCATATTACTTTTCCAATTTTTGCGATATTTTTTTAAAAATTAGTGCCCTTTTTTGAAAAATGACGGGGAAAGACAGCTTTAGATATTTCTTTGAAGATCCTGTAAGATTCGACCTCACGATTCGTCAGTACCGAGTATCAGTACAATTTGTCAAATAACAATGAATGCATTATTGTTTTTGATTTACTGGTGCTGTGTTAATAGATTTCATTTGTTTGTACTTTTTCTAAGGAAACGAACATTTTCCGTTTTTGTTCGAGCAAAACTGAAGGTTCTAGGACTATCCATAGTATAAGAGCTCGCCTGTAATTTTTATCGCTTTTCTTTTGATAATTCACAAGAATTAAAGACTTTTTAGCCCGAAATTCGTCTATATATTCACTAATAGAAAGCAATAAAAAATAAAAATTAAACAGATACAAAAACGTGATTTTAACCTAAATGAGTTAATAAAAGCCGAGAATCAGAATAAGTAGCAATGATTTAATGGAATACTATTTTTTTTTGTTATCAATTTATTATGTAGATCGTCTTTCAAAAAATCTTGTACTTCTGTGGTAATTTTTTAAATTTGAATGGGAAGAAAAATAATAAAAAATCGAACATTGTCGAGTGTTATCCGAGTAAAGGTAAAGGTTCTGAAACTATTCCTACAATTTGTGCTCGTCTTAGATCAGTGTCAATATAATTGTAACATTTCAACAGATTTTTATTAACCCTCTATCGATACTCACAAGAAATAAAAACCTTTCAGCTCACAATTTGTCACATACTCACTGATAAATCAAAATAAACAATTAGACATACGAAAAAATTTGGTTTTTATTTTAAATATGTTAATAAGCGGCCACAACTAGAATAAGTAGTAATGATTCAATGGTTTTTTATAGAGGAGGTTCAGTGACGACTATCGAAGTCGAATAATGAAGAGTGATTTGTATTGAAGCATGTATACTTAATCCAGTGAAAGATTAATAGTGACAAATTTGCATTAAGATAAACTGATTAACATTTATTTGTAATGGGATACATTTTCGTTCCGTTTTTTTCCAAGTATAATCAGTAATTCTTTGTCGATTCAAGTGAGTGACGGCTTATTCTCTTTCCCAAAAAATACTCTATGAATTGACCGCCACGATATTTCATAGTGTTGTTCGTTTAATAATTATAGCCTGTTGTTTATGAAAGTATTCTTGTTTTTGTTAAACAACAGGCTATAATTATTGAACGATCAACATTACGGAATATCTAGGAGGTCAATTCGTTGAGGATCTTTCAACAAACAAAATAAGCTATCACTCAGTGTAATCGGTGAAGAATTATAGATGATATTTGGAAAAAACTGAACAAAAATGTGTCCCGTTGAAAAAAAAAGTTAATCGGTTGATCTTAATGCACATTCGTCACTATTGATCTTACACCGGATAAAGTATTCATGCTTTAACACAAATCACCCTTCACTATTGTTTTTTAATACTTTGAACTTAGAAGAATCAATTTCGAAAATTTAGCCCTGATTTGGACTTCGACAGTCGTCACCGAGCCTCCCAAAATTAATTTTTAACTCCTGTGATGAATTCTTTTATAAAAATGAGAGAACCAATTGGAGTTGGAAACTCACGTTATTAGATCCATCATCGTAACCAGCGTTACCACCAGCCCCGGGAACGCCATACTGCTGATTCGGCGGAAGGTATTGATTAGGTGCAAAGGGGGCACCGGGGGCACCGGCACTTGGTCCACTTTGACCCGGTCGGGCGAATCCACCGGCAAAAGCCCCAAAACCGGAGTTGCCCCCGCCGACACCGCCGTTTCTCTGCGGTGGTCCGTACTGCTGATCTGGCGGTAGGTACTGCTGGCTCACCGGCGGTTCCGGCCTGCCTGAGATTCCGACCACGAGTAACGTTAGTGCTATCGTTGCTCTTGCCACGAACATATCTGTAACAGGGACACATACTTTACTACACCCTACAAACCCAGAAGAAAGGTTGAGTGATATTAAATAAAATTGTCTATTCAACATTTGTTCATTTCAATCAATGAAAATTTGCTTTCCCTGGAACAAATATGTATTTCATTCAATTTTGCAGATTGTTTATTTCGAACACATTTATTTATTTAAAGCCGTTTTTACTATGCAGTGGACACTAAATAGATATTATATTCGTTCGTACTAAATACTTTCTTCATCCGGAAATAATATCTAGGTAAAACGACTGGATACATGGATTCGATCTTTGTTATTAAAAATCAATTTGAACTTTCTTTTAATTCAATACGTAATTATTTTCTTTAATCATTAGAAATGACTTCTCTGTAATTGATTTAGTTATTTAAATCAACGTTTCGTTGATGATCTAGTAATGAGACACCAAACTTAACTCTAATACGTATTTATGTTTTTCCATAGAAAACATTTGGTTCAATCGACTTGTCATATATTTATATAAAAAATATATATTGTTTGATTCAACTTTTATGTAAGTGTCGAATTTTCATAATGGAAGACTATATAATGTGGCAGATTCTCGGAATACGCATTCCCGCTTTCTTTTCGTCAGTAACGGATTCATGATCGGTTTTATTTTTTATCTTTGAAAAAATTCCACTCAATCGATATTGACCTTAGATGAAATAGATTTTAAAAAATACATATAACGTATTGGAAGCACATTAACAAACGTAACAACAAACACAAACAAACAATGAAAGAAACGAAAGTACTCGAGCCATTTGAAATGAATTAAAAAATGTATATATTTTGTAAACAGAAAGAATAAATTATTCGACGTAAATATATTTTTCTTCGACACGAAGAAATGTATATTTCATTGAAACATATTTTTTTGTACGAAGTAATAAAGATATATTGCAATCAAATACATATTTCCTAGGTTTGAATATATTTATTAGTCGCCAGATGTATTACTTACAAATAAAAAAAATTATTCGAGTTGAATACAAGTCTATTAGGTCAGCATTCAAATAAGAAAATTTATTTTCCATGTGTAGGTTCTAGTCCAGTTAACTAGATATTTTTTCTGGGTGCAGAACCAATCCTTGGCGTTCATGAAACTTTCGATTAATCACCATCACGTTATGAACAAAATATTTTTTTAAAGTGAAAAAAAATAATTTTAGTGATATCCTATATAATATATTACCGTTATTGTATTTCTAATTCGTTCAATACTTGACAATATATGCATTCAAAAAATGTACGTTATAAAGTATTTCATTTGAAAAATTTGTATCCCAAAGTATTTGCGCGAAAAATGTACATCATAAAGAAGGTAATTTTTTTAACCGACACCAAATTTGATTGCTCATGTATCCGATATCGAATGTTATCTTCATAGCTATTTTGTTTTTCATACAATTACTTGTAAGTTGTGGTTATTTAAAAAATGAAGTTTTTTTATTGACTTCAATAAAAAGTTTTGAATTTGGAAAATTTGATTATGTTTTTTTAATTAAGGTAATTTTTTAAGAAAAAATAATAAGTATTTTTGCTGTCTTCGATGTTAAATTATAATTAGGGTTCCTCACTACTCACATAACACGATCACTAATTCAATTTGCAGAATGAAAAAATGTAAAATTCACTTGTAAAATTACTTCACGAGAAAACATCTAAATCATGTATAAAGATGTCGTGTCAACTCGTGCAGATAATATGTCAAGCACCGAGCCATCCAATCAGCGTGCACATTACACGCCATGAAAATCTCGAACCCGGAATAAATTATTTTCTATCACGTATCTCACCTGGTTGTTACGTGTCGCTATATACTATGCTATATACACTATAATACTAAACTAAAGCTATCACTGCATTCGTAATATATCAGTAAATATATACACGTTAGCGAGAAACACCATAAGCAGCATAATACGAATACGCATCCATTTGCCGTCAATTACCCATTATGGGAAAAGCCCGTACGGGTCTTTTCATGTAGAATTGAAAGAGTAGTGACGTTTATTAATCATTTCCCTTTGATTATATTATTTGGCGCGCTGAACACTAATTTTTGGTTTTTTTTTAAATTCGTTATTAAAAATAATACAATATAATACTATTATCAGCGTATCATGCACTTTGAATACATTAAATTTTGGAAATTAAATATTTAAAACTGAATCGCGATATTTTGGAGTCATGAAAAAATCTTTTTTTTTAATGTTCAAAAGAAAATATACAAATAGTTTAATAACAATCTCTGCCTAATAAAAATGTTACTTCATTTTTTGTTTAGCTATCCTGAGTTTATGCCTTTCTTGGAAATAGACTCACCTCGATATTATGATCTTTCTCAACGAAAAATATATAGCAATCTTTTTTTTTTATAATAGCAGTTCTTGTTTATTCATCATTGAATTTTCCGGTTACTGTGACTAAACTGACTGTTAAAAATCTCAAAAACGTGGGTATCGTTTTCTATGATATCGCCCAATGACATAATGTGCGGATTAAAATATCCCATGATGGTCTGCTCTTGACTTTTTATATTTTCGACAACATTTAGTAGTTGGCCATTGACCCAGGTCCTTCAGTCTAGTCTGTCGTTAGATTTTGTTTTCTATCGTTTGTGAGACGAAAACATTTATTTGTTCCCATCTTGACTTTAACCTCATCTTTGGAAAAGTTTTAATCATTTTCTTTCGTAACAAAAAAAAACAATGTCCATTATCAGGAATTTTGCTGACCAATTTTCTTAAAGAAATAAACATTTATTATTATTCTAACTGAATCAATGTCCAAAATAATTAACTAAATGCCATGAAGTATTTTCTTACGCCACTGAACGACATTAACTTGTTGCGATCCTGACTCTAATCTCACGTTTATAATAGTCTTGATAACTTCCTATCACCAAAAAAATATAATTTACATTTGAAAAAAATATTCCTGATTCATTCTTTGAAGTAATTAACATTTCCGTTTATTGTAACAGAAACAATGTGTACCATAATTCACCAATTAATATCAAGTATTTATTTACACCATTAAATAGAGAAAAAATTAAATACGATAATCATGCACCAGTCGATTTGAAATTCTCCATGTATCCCATGGTGAGATAAGTGGTCGTTGTTGCTTGCCACCACAATTTGCGTAACTCAACGAAATGTTGGTTAACGAATCGAGAAGAAGATGCGATGTATGATGTAACAGAAACAATGTGTACTATAATTCACCAATTAATATTAAGTATTTATTAACACCATCAAACAGAGAAAAAATTCAATACGATAATCATGCATCAGTCGATTTGAAATTCTCCATGTATCCAATGGTGAGATAAGTGGTCGTTGTTGCTTGCCACCACAATTTGCGTAACTCAACGAAATGTTGGTTAACGAATCGAGAAGAAGATGCGATGTATGACGCCTGTACGTCCATACATATTTACCCAAAGTACACAGAAGCCATATATACACGTATGTATTGCGATTTCTGATAATCTGTAACACGGATCTTACGAACGAAGGAGTGAGGTAAAGAATTCACTCGAACACGCGTTGCAGAAGGTACAGGACGTCCCGAGACGCGTGTGGATGCGGAGATGATAGTTACTCTCACTCTCGTCCACTACAGCCACTGATGGGCCTCGTGAATAAAGCCGATGTGCCGCCGAGATCGGGCGCTCGTTTATGCTAATTTTTTACACGCCTCGACGCAGCTTAATCTATCGTAACTCCGTGTAATATCTTGAAGGGAATTGTACTGTACACGATTTTTTTTTTTTTTCGCAATACCATGTACCGAACAATTCGTTGAGTTAAACGAAAATTAATTGATACGATTAGTTGAGCGAAATTGTTTTATAATAATTATCCACGACTTTCTCGCCGATTGCGTGGGCGGGAGGAAAGGAATTTCTTTATGCACTCATACAAGTGATTTCGTATGAATATTTTTCATCGTTTTTCGTGTTGAGATTTTTTTTTGTAGATTTTTTTAAAATCCTTATTGAAATAGATAAATTGAAAATTTATCGGGTGAGATAGAAGTTTTTTTTCCAAATAGTGATTTGCTGGATGTGACGGTGCGATAAATGGAAATATTGAGGAATGCAAGTTAAATTTTTCTTCAGTTTCTTTGATTTTATACGTTTTTAAACTGATTTAACACAGAGTTTTTATTTGAAATAAAAATTTATTATATTGTACGGGAAGCGAATGGATAAAATTGTTTTTTTTCGGTCATTCGTAATAATAATTATTGGCACCTACCGATAAAAAAATCTGTTTTCTCTTGAGATATCAAATTTTGTGAGACATATGATGAGGATGGAAAAACAATCATGCTTATTAATAAAAATGTTATATTTACACTAATTTTGTAAGTTTCCACGGGCGATAAAAAAAAGATATCCTTCCATAATTGATATTAATAATTATTACCAGCTACCAAAGATCAGATTCCGTATTTGCACTTCCTACATAAAAAATACCTTCAGAGTAAAGACTTCGATAGAATAACTTCAAAGTAAAAATCTAATAACGCTCAATAATTAAATGAGCACTGGAATTAAAAAAAAAAAGATTTAATCTTCATTCTTATAATTGCAGCTGTTTCTATCGACATAAAAAAATTTGTTTAGTGCATCTTATAAACTTTTATAATTCGAAAGAATTTTAAATTCGTAAATATTTCATCAAAGTCTTCTGACAATGCAATTTAAAAAAATTGAATTTTTCGAGAAACAATAATAATTCTCATTAGTTTTCCGGGACCAGATTCGTCAATTTCACTTTGCACATAAGACCCAGTAAGATGACTCATTAAAATAAAAACCTAATTATGCTGACTAATTATGTGAGAAATGTGGAATCCAGGGAAGCGAGTTCCACTGTTACGTTTGTAACGACTTTTATGATAGAGTAAAAATAATTTAGTTCAATGGGAGAAAAAAGAAGTTCGTTATGAGGATTCCCATATCGCATTTTAAATCGATCAGGAAAAAAAGGCGGTAATGGAGGTGAAATGGAAAAAGTACGAAGAACGTGGAGACGAAAGGCAGTAAATAGAAACTCTCGGCTTTGCTTCGGAGCTTCGGATGCAATTTAACTGAAGCTTTGCGTAACGCGATCACGCATCTTCCATAGAATGAAATCGACCTCTAGACTCAGCATTTGATCTCCTTTACCCGTTCGTATTTTTGCTTCCGAGAAAAGTGGATTCAAAAAATGTCCGTATAACTTTTTAAAACTTAATCCCCTATAACTTAAGAATTTTTTTATTTTTAAAGCGCTCACATTTTTTACAAAATTTATGTAAAGAAAAAAAATGATTACTTTTATTATCCATGGAAACAGAATGTTATCGGTCTAATTTACGCCAATTTCTATCTACTTTGCTGTTTACTTAGTTCTTCATAATTGGAGGTGCACTTTAAGTTATTTGGTATTGAATTTGGATGAGCGGAGAAAATCGGATCTTCTTTTATCGAAAAATACACGACAATTGACTTTTCAAAAATTTGAGATAGTGAATTAAAATAACCTATACTAACAAAATAATGATCGGTCATGCTAGGTACAAAATTTCATTTTTAAAAATGTTTGACATAACAAAAATGTAATATTTAGGTCTTTTGTTTTTTAACTTTTCGGCTGTGTGATTTTTAAAAAGTTTTTGAATATATCGTTCCGTATATTGATAATGAAAATAGTAATAATAATGAACGATATTCTTCGATGAATAAATCAACAAATACATAAAGTCAGTAAGTAATTAATTTTTACAACTTTATTTCTAGCACGATCCAGTTTCTTATGCACTAATGACACTGTGATCCATCTACGTTTACGTACGTACCTAAAATGTCTATCATATTTCAAAAGCACGCACCAGAATCCTGAGTACATATTACGCTAAGTTCGTCTGATATTTCGTAAGAGAAAGGTGTCCGTCCTATTCGTATCTCGTGATGCGAGACCAAGTGAATACTAGAACGTTTGAGATAGGTTTAGGTCATCGTATTGTTCTAAGTGCCACCGAAAAAATTGAACCATTCAACTGAATCACATTTCATTGTAATTTTTGCCTATGACACTTCCTCGTCGTCCATGAAGAAATATAATAATTCTGATCTTTCAGTAGATTGATTATGAGCCCTATCGAATTCAGCAAGTCTCTATCAATCTATTTTTTTGTATTTAGTTTTCAATGTTTTGGGCAACTGAAATGATACGATTATTTTATTCAAATCATCATGCAATTTATATATTTGGATAATTAATTTTTAAAATGAATAGCATTTGTTTCAAGTTATTATTTCTTTTATGACATATCAAAATTATGCAGTTCGTGAGATTTGTGCTACTATCGATAATATTTTTTTCGAATCAGTCAGTTCAGTTTTTGAAAAGGAGCATATTTTTTTATATTTAATTTTTTTTGGTAACCCGATTAAACAATTGATTTATTTGTTCAGTCAATTCTTTGAGCCTAGTTAACTGAAATCGATATGTAGATCGTTAATTGTTGAAATCAAGGAATAATTCAATATATAATTATTTGATGATATTTTTGATTAGGGGTAAATTTTCATTCTACGTCAAACAGGAAGAGGCAAGAAATTTAAGAAATGTGAATGACCACAAAATTATTTTCAAACGCGATCAAATAATTCGATTCCATTTCCTATTGGTATGAATATAATTTCCCCTACTATCATGATCAGGTAATACAACCTAAAGAACCTAAAATATAACAAAAAAATGCCTCATGCGATGAGATACTGAACATAGTAAAAAAATCTCACGCCTACAGATGGCAAATTGTTTCCTTCTATTATTTCTAGGCCCTAGAAAGAAACCCACAAAAATATATCCACAATTTCATTTCATATGTCTACACCTCAAAGAAATGCCAAAAAACTGTATATTCCAAGTTGTCAGAAAAAAAATCCTTTTACAACACGATCACGAAGTTACATTCTATTTCCTATTAACTTAGATTCATTTCCACCTGCTGTAATAATCACATAATACATAATTACAACACAGTAAAAAGAAAATCTCACACCTCTACATACAGATGGCGCTGCCACAAAACCTCCGCCTATAATTATCGACTACAAATTTGTACCTCTTATTATTCCCAATCCCCGAAAATTTAGAAAACAAATGTACTCACTGTTTTGTTGTTTATCTTCAGTTCTCCAAAAAAAAAAAACGAAAAAAAACTGGGCGTTTTCACGTTATTTTTTCCGGACACGTCGAGGGATGGTAAAAGAATCTGCCAGATAGTGTTATGATAGTGTGTATGAGATTCTTTGACGAGTCGATTTGTGATCCTTATGGGAGATGACTATGGTGCAGAGTGCGAGGTACCATCTGCCTTGGACGGATTTTATACTTTCGCGGGACGCTCTGCCCCCGAGGATCATCCTCTCCGTTCTCCGATATATGTAACATCACGAGCAAGGCCGTTGCGCCACCGATTCACTTACACAACGGTGATTGAGAGGTATTCATACGCAGACGTACACAGAGAGTCATATGATCCTGAGGCTCGTACTCGGAGGTTCGACCATGGAACGTTATAGTGTTTGGGGGTGGTTGCGTTTGCCCCTTTGCGGCTTCGTCTTCTTCTCCTCCTCATTCTGCGCAGTTACGCACGATCGCTTCCCTATTTTTTTTCCGTCCTTCTACGGGCCACTACACAAGTTGCATACTCTTCGTCATCATCATATTTCTGTCGGGTACTCTCTATTCTGGACCACCGCTTATACACCAGGACTCTTATGCTCAACGCTAATCAATACGTATATAGAGAACCGATTTCGATCGATCAATTGCGGCTAAGCAACACACAGCAGCTTAGTGCGTTCGAGATTGAAGACGAGTATTACGAGAGTGTATACTACTCGAAAGTTTCAAGTAATTGATCGATCATCCATACGTGTTATCTCATACGGAGCTGCGGATTTGATTAATGTACTGGTAATAAGATTTTTCTTTTTTGGTTCGCTGGTTTGTGAAATAAAAATTTCCAAACACACGAAATTTCACCATTACATTTTTATTTGTCGTGAATGAGGAATGGAAGTTCGAGAGTATGAATTATAATAATGGAACAATTTGTTACATGATGTTTAATAAAATAATTGAAATGTCTCTTTCGACTTTTTTAAAGAGGCTCGGTGACGACTATCGAAGTCAAATCAGTGCTAAATTTTCGAAATTGATTCTTTTGATTTGTGTTGAAGCATGAATACTTTATCTGGTGTAAGATCAATAGTGACGAATTTGCATTAAGATTAACCGATTAACTTTTTTTTTTCAATGGGACACATTTTGGTTTAGTTTTTTCTAAATGCTCATCTGTAATTCTGCACCGATTACATTGAATGATAGCTGATTTTGTTTCTTAGAAGATACTTCACGAATTGACAGCCTAGATATTTCGTAATATTGATCGTTCGATAATTATAGCCTGTTGTAACAAAAACAAAAAAACTTTCATAAAAAACAGGCTATAGTTATTAAACGATCAACACTATGAAATATCGTGGCGGTCAATTTATAGATTATCTTTTGAGAAATAGAATAAGCCGTCACTCATTTAAATCGATAAAGAATTACTGATTATACTTGAAAAAAAAAAACGGATCGAAAATGTATCCCATTACAAATAAATGTTAGTCAGTTAATCTTAATGCAAATTCGTCACTATTGATCTTTCACTAGATTCAGTAGACATGCTTCAATATAAATCACCCTTCAATATTGTTTTTTAATGCATTAAACTCCGAAGAATTAATTACGAAAATTTAGCACTAATTTGACTTCGATAGTCATCACCTAAACTCCTTAAATAGCGGATAGAGACAGAATAGAGACAGAATAGTACACTTCGATTATCGACCAAGATTTTATTTTACAAGTTGTCTGAATGGAATGTGATGCACGCGAAGCGTTTCCCGCATCGAGGGAAATAAAAAATATTTTTCTACGAATTCAGAAGGAAATTTTTCATTCTCGTGAAAAGAATATTGTAATTTTGTCATACGTGTTATTTTATGTGGAGCTGCGGATGTGATGAATGGACTTGTAATAACACTTTTTTTATGGTTTATAATAAATCTTGTGTTTGTGTAAAATGAAATTTCAAGCGTCTGGATTATAATTATGTGAAAAAATTAATATGGAGTTTGTAAGAAAAATACATATGTCTCTTAGTACTTTTATGGACGGAAGACGGAAAAAATATTTTTGGCAGAACGTTTTCAAGCTTCGGACTTTTTTGGCCGGAGGCTGAAAAATATATCTGTACGGGATCGAGACAAAACTTTTTATTCCTATGGAATTTTTTTTTAAAGTACAGAGATAAATTTTATTTCTCTGTGAAAAAATTTAATAAGTCTATTCTAGACATTTTTTTGTTAAAATATTCTAGATCACGTATAATAAGCTCAAAATCATAGAACTGTCATAACTGTTATATAAAAACGGTATAAAAAAATGACTAAATGAAGATTGATAAATGGTTAGAGAATTCTTTAAAAAAAATTATAAGTACTCACGAAAATCACAGATTTAATTTCAAATGGAAAAAAAAATTGTATGCAATTCGTAAATAAATCTGATTTTTACGGTTATGTTTTTTTAGAATTGTAATTCTGATTATGAGAAAATCAGTATTTCACGCTCGTTCAATGTAATAGATTCTTTTCAGATTTTCATCTCTTGACATGAAATACTCAAATTGTAATCGAATTGGACTTTTAGTTGCGCACGTTGGAAAATGTTGCTCGGGCAAACCCAGGATTTGATTTTTAGCAATAATAATTGACCTAAATTTGTTGTTAACAACAATAAAGCATGAGGTATCACTGGATACTTACTTTGAATTGCATATTATCAATAATCGTCACGATTATTTGTTGTTATTAAGAAAAACAGCTTATAATTATCAATAGAGAAAAAAAAATTCTCATGTGAGCACAACTATGTTCCAGTTTCAATCAAACTTGAAAAATTGTGAGTTGTGACGGTTATCGGCTATTGGCGACCAAAAAACGAAACTAGATTGTTTCTTTAGACGTTTCGGCCCAGATTTGGGTCCTCTTTAGTAATTCAAACACTAAAATTATGATACAATTTTTCTTTTACAATGATATATTACTTATATTTAATTCAATGAAATTTTCTGAGTTTGAATCTTGATAATTCAAAAATACATTTAAGGCTAAAGGACCTCAATCGATAACCTATTGGCTTTAATTACATTGATAATCAGATCATATATTCAAAAATATGATGTACACACGAAGCCAAAATAACATTTACTGCTACTACTAAGATACATTTGAAACTTATTCATTAAATTTGAAACCGAAAAAAAACCTCGTTTATACATTTGCAGTATGTGTTGAGAAGTTAGCGCAATAATAATAATTGTGAAAGAGGCATTCCACGTGAGTCCTTTTTTCCTCTCGGAATTTGTCGACCCTTTAGTTTCGAAACCGGCGGTTAAAAATTAAAAGAAATTAATTAGTCCCTCTAATCCATAATTTCATAAATTTTCATCAATCGTTTATTCAAAAGATGCGTCCGATAAGTTTTCAAGGAGCCTATCAGTATTACCTCACGGACTACCCACGATCACGTCACCCAAAAATAAATTAAATTGAAAATTGTCCTAAAAACAATCAAGAGTTATGAATTACGTGAACCATTTATTAACGAGAGAATGACGCCGACATTGAACGGCGGAGTTGCAAGAAGTTCGCTTGGAATACGGCGATGCTCAGCTTGACTTCCAACGATCTTGACACGAAAGAAAAGTGAATTCGGTGAATCGAGGAGCATCGTGAGTTAAGGTAGTCCTCCCGACGGTCTGACGCCGTATAAGTTCGAGGGAGAATTAAACAAAATTTACGAACAGTTCTCGATGAGATATAAATCTGCGAAAAATCGAGCGTATAGAAAATGCTGAAAAGGTTATTTTGGCATAATAATAATTAAAAAATGTTATTGAAAAATTACTCAAATAAATAATAGTGCAACAAATTACCCGGCAACCTAACTTTTTTTTGTTATGTAAAACATTTGTTTATTTTTCTTAATACGTATGTATTTTTACAGATTTTTTTCTGATTTTCAATTTTACACTTGGAAAAATGGCCATTTTCAAACATCAGATAAAATTCTAAAAAAATCCACATGTGTTCAGAAAAATAAACAAATCATGTTCATAACAAAAAAAACGTAGGTTGCCGGGAAATTTGTTGCACAATTATTTATTTCAGTGATTCGTTAATAACATTTTTCAATTATTATTATGCCGAATTAATTTCTTCAGCATCTGTCATATAGTTGATTTTTTTCAGATTTTTATTTCTTCGAGAACAGTTCGTAATTCTGTCTCGATTTCGCTTGAACTTATGCGATGTCAGACAATACAGGAGGACTACCTTAATTGAACACCCATTAGTTCTTTATTCCTACTACTACGTTTAGCGCCATTTAATTCTTTCTCTTTCACACTCGAAATATCTCGTTTCCATTTAAAAAAATAATAATAAGAAAATATGCCCGGAGCTGGATGAGAAAATATGATACCACGATAAGAGATGGTCCACGAGTCGATGAAATATAAGATGCTCCTGACTCAGCCCAAGTCTGTCGCTAATTAATATTTCTTACTTGCATTGCACAATTAAGTGAGAGTTTCGTTAAGCCGCCATTTTTTTTGTAAATTAATAAAATATATTAAATAATGAAGTGGGTGATTATAACTTAAATGCTAATACAGTGTGAGATTTTTTCTGATGAGGACTTTTTTTACGATGCTCATCGAAGATTATTATAATTTGCGAAATTTGATTAGTTCTGACGAGAACTTATACTATTTTTTTTGCACGAATATAGGCGGAGGTATTGAAGAATGAAAACTTTTGGCTTGGAAAGCAAAAATAGGGTAGAGCATATATAAAGTAAAGCACTTTTCTTACAGCAATTCGGTTACAATAATGAACAAATAACGATGAACTTTGGTGTCTCTATATTTTTATCATTACTATCGATATGATCATCAAAGCTATTATTATTATTGCCCGGATAAACGAATAGCAGGCCTTATTTGAAATAAAGTATAAGCCTAATTTCGGAAACAGATTTCTCGAAATTGACAACAATTCATTATTTTTTTGGATTTCCGGATTTTTAGGTTAGCAAACGCATAGTGATCTAAAGCACCAAGAAAAGTTATTCAGAAAAAATGATCACATATGTGGATTTGTGTCTGTGCAGGACTTCGAAATTCCTCCATAACTCAAGAATCGGTCACCAGATTGAGCTTAAATTTGGTTAATCTTGGACCGCAGTAGAATGATTGAAATTTTTCCACAAGATTTATGCAAAAATTCAGACCTTATCGTTTTCGATTTAAAAAAAGGTTATGTTTTATTGTTATGCTCTATGTATAAGTGTATGTAGTCATACACTTATAAACACACTATGTACATTAGGGTGTACAAAAAAAAAAAAATTCTCGGTTGTGTGTTTTTAAATTGTCGAAAGAATTACGTTCTTGTATTGTATAGAAATTTGTGTTTTTTTTTTATATAGTTTCTTTACTAAAATTTTACGATCCTAAAAATTTTCAAATTAATTCAAAACAAGAATACAAAAAAGTGCCTTGTATTATGGTTTCTTCATTATTTTCTACTCTTCACAAAGTTTTCTTTATAAGGACATTAAAATCGATAAACATACTTCTTCGAGGAGCATGCTTATCCTAGATTTGTTAAAATTGAAAAATAATAACAGCAATAGCAATAAGCAAGGTCTTGCTTTTTTTCTTTTAAATGCAAGAATAACACGTATTGCTCAGCCTCGACTTCCTACGAACCCTTTACCATCATACTTGATATAATTAAGGGGATGCTGGTGTAGATTTTTTTTAGCAATGGTCAAATGTTTCTTTTTCCTTAGTCGTTTGTTTAAAAAAAACACTATACTGGTATTATGAGAATAATAACTACGGAAAACAATTAGTGTACACTAGAGTGGCCGAAATCTCAGTGATATTATTTCATTTTTAGTCTCACTCAATAAAAGAGATGTTTCCGGTGAAGAAGCAATTTTTGCGAAAAATGGCACTCGCAAATAATTATTTAGAGGTCGCTCAAGAACTTTGAACATTTTCACAAAGATTTTTTTCTTCAATTTTTGCAATTTTTCACTCCTTATATCATTTTGTCATCTCATTCCTAATGTATAATTGAACTTTAGAAAGAAAGTATTGTCATCAAAAGGACGCTGAGTGAGCGAAAACATTTGAAAATAAATAAATTATTTTTAAACGTACAAGCAACGAAAGAAAATTTTATCCAATTTTACGGACGCGCTTTTGTATCGTTTTATAGGCTGGTTCGTCCTCTTTTACTGTGGACTCCATGGTTCGTACGTTGTCTCAGTGCACTAATATCGTGGGTTGTACTTCGAAAAGTATTCAGAAATATTTCACAAAATTCAGTCGATTTTTCCCACAAACGTAATGCTAGCCTCGCACTCCTTGCACATGCTGCCACCAGATGGCAATACTCAGGGGAGAAATAGTATTGCAATACCCAGGAGAGGAATAGTATATGGGATATTCCATACCGATTCGACCTGGGTCAGACCTTCTACCTCTCGGATTTGGTCAAACATTTTTCATATGCTTCAACCAACTCTAAAAAGTACTAGGAAACTTTTTCTGATTTTTGTTATTTCTATTTTTTTGCGATTTTTCAAAACTAACATATCATTAGCGCAAATTTAAAAATCTGAAAAAACTCTCAAAAAGTCTGCATGAAATAACGAAATTTTTTAGCCTAAAACCAAAGTGGGCCGGGTTTCGCTTTAATTTTTTTTTCTATAAAAATCTATTCAAAAATTTAGAAACGAAAGAGAAAAGGTTATCAAATTTTTCTTAAGTATTGCTTTCGCCCGCAAATGCTTTCTTTTCGTAAAAAAAAAAATGTGATCCATAGAAAATATGCACAGAATGTTACGTTAAAAAAATTGCTACTGGCGTGACACAAAACGTGACTTTCTTATCACGATTGTTTCTGGGGTCATGTTGGTGTTGTGACGTTATTCCTCTACTTTTTATAAAAAACAAACTACTTTTACAGGTCTCTGGGGAACTTGTTGACTAATTTTTAGTAAAGTATGTATTAAATTCACAGAATTGTATTCATTTTTGCAAAATTTGTTCAATAAACCTTACCGTCGGTCATAGTAGGTTGCCACCAATAATTTAAAGATATACGAGCGGTACAGTCCGCATAAGGGTGAGATTCTGGCGAATTTTGAACACTTCTCCATGCGTTAAAAAGGGGCGGGTTTAAAATTCCGAATGTTAAATACACGAAGCTCCAGAATTCCAAAATGTAATATCTCACTTGAATTGTTGACGAAAATTGTTCTAGCGAATTTCGTCAAAAATGTAGGTGAGATATTAATGTTCGGAATTTTATACCTTCGTGTATTTACCATTCGGAACCTTAACCCCGCCTGTTATCAACAAATTGATGAAAAAAAATAGTTTGATAATTTATTTCATTTAACTCCTTTACTTTCACTTTCAAGGGCGCCTATAGGGACGCGAACGTACAGAGAAATACGTTTTTCTGATAGTGGAAGGGTTAAACATAAAAATAAATGCAATATTCAAACATTACAAAAAATCAAGAAATCATTTTCATTTAAAAAAAAAGGTTAATAGGTAAATTGTTGAACAATGTTTTTTTTTCATCATTCTTTTAATTGATATTATGGAATTATTATTATGCAAAACAGTAATTAAAGCCATAATTAACCCGTCACGATTCTTGCTAAGGACGGTCATAACGTTCGTCAATATCCAGGTCCTACTCCAGCTTCTTTTGGCTTTGCCGATATTAAAGGGTCAGTAAATCAAATATGTTTGACACATTTGCAGGGTCCCTTTGTGTGTAGTCGAATACACAAAACCGCGAGAATTGCTCGGTCACTTCGCCATCTAGTGACATCATACAAAACACCGATGCACAATGCTCCGCTAGAGGGCGAAGAATCAATGCGTTTCTCGCAACTGTCCTGAAACCTCAGCAACTGCATAGTTTTTCTGAATTCGACTACATACACGGAAAAAAAATGCTTGGTTATATATACGCCAGCCGATAATTGGTTAGGCCAACCGAGTTATTGGTCAGCGCCACCAAGCGCATTGTAATACGACAAATAACTTGGTTGACATAACCAACAATTTCATTGGTCCAACCAGTACATTGGCTGGCGCGTATATAACCAAGCGCTTGGTTGTTCCAATTAAGTCTTTTTTTCCGTGTACGACGCGACTAACCTTCGTTTATGTACCAACTCATTCGTGTCAAAAATCCCTTATCATTTGTAAAGAGTAAAAACTGTGTGCTGCCTCGTCTTTTAAGTTGCACTGTGATATGAAGAATAATTTAAATTTAATACATGAATCAGTAAAACCATCAGCCGCGGAAAACTCTTATTTATATGATGCCTAACTGACAATAACAGCAGACTGACAATCAGCTTGATAGTCTATGCATTGCTTCCATGTTGCAGTCTCAGCAATTAAAGATGTAGCGTATCAATAACATCAAATAAGACCCACCATTCACCGCAATCTTCGGTGATGACCGAAATGACGACTGAAACGGCGCAGCCTTTTTCGGTTTGGAGCTTGCGTGTCATTAATTCCCAATGATATTAAAACGATAGAAAAATGACGACATAAAGAGCTTACCGCATTGTAATTTTCGTGTATAATCCGTGAAATACGGGGGCCGGGTTAAAGTTCCCAATGGTAAATACACGGAGGGAAAAAATTCCGAAATTTAATATCTCACCTACATTTTTGACGAAATTCGCTAGAAAGCATTTCATCAAAAATGTAGATGAGATATTAAGTTTCGGAATTTTAGATTTTCGTGCATTTACCATTTAGAACTTTAACCCCGCCCCGAAATAACTGTAAGTGGTCGTAAGTAATCACGCAAGCTGAACCAGAAAAAAGTTTCGTCATTTCTGCCGTCATTCCGACCATGTTCAACATGGTAGAAAATCACTAATCACTACTTCTGCCAGGGCAATCTCTAAAAGACTTTAATTAATGGTTTTTTCCTTATATTTATGGTCTATATTATAATATGTACCGAGTGTAATTTGTCTGACACAAATATATATATGTACCACAAACAGTTTTTGTATTGCTACTGAATACACTTACTAATACTGAGAGAATAATTTACTTCGTTGACATGTGACTATATTTGGGACTGCATAGCTGCGTTGCATCGCAGAACTACCATAGTATAAATCGTTATAAATTCATAGAGCCTGACAGAAATAATATGTTGTGGCGAGCATGAAGCATATATGGAGAAGTCACAGTGAGAGTGTCAAATAACCAAGCTTTTCATATTATCACACAACCGTATCATTGCAATCATTGCCCATATTTTACGCATCTATTTATGTACACACAAGGCCAAATAAATACATGCATGCAGAAAGTTACATGCGCAAATATCTGTTCTGTGACGCCAACCGCACGCCGATATTTTCGTGGCCTGCACAGAGATGGCGCTGCGGGCGCAAGGGCGCGCACGTCGTTCCGCACGCAGAGCATCCAAGCGGCGTATATTTTATATTGGTAATTCCAGGCTAAAATGACAATTTCGTGGCTATTGATTTATTCATAATTTTTTTCCCCTTGATTCATTGTAAGATATCGAAAGAAAACACTTCACTTCGTAATAAAAGGAGAAACTATTATTCTAAAATTTTTGTATAAAATGAAGAAACAAATCTTTATTGATGATTGTAATGTGAAATAATAATTTGAAATCATAAAGAATAAGAGTGATCAGGCTGAAAACTGTCGGTCAATGACCGAATTTAATGAGAAAGGAGAAAGTGTTAAAATAAATGAATCTAACAATTGAAAAAATGCTTAATACGGTTGGAACGAAATTAATTTTTCTTCGTATTCCGTAATTGTTGTCGTACTAAATGATTAGTAAATGTAGCAAATAGGCATATTATTATTGAAAATTTTGAATTTTTCGTTTATGGCATAGAAGTTTTGTACTTGTCTTTGCGTATAAAACAATGGTAATAAATACGAGGTCAACTTTTATTTTCGGCCTGAAATGCCATATACCCTTGCGATTTCAACTACAATTTATAGTCGAGTAATCAGTGCTCGTGGGGTGAGAGTCGGGGCTTCTCCCAGTGCCGTTCGTAGTGTCGGTGGTGGTCGATAAATTTAAAAAAGCCACACAACGCTCGCTATAGTTCTGGCTAACACGAACCTTTGTTTTTTTTTCATACCTTTAGCCAGATTCAATTTTTCCTGTTACCATACCACATATTTAAAAGCCATTTTTCATGAAATTATTTTCAATATCCGTAGGGCTATTATCGTACTTTCCGCAAGCCAAACATAGCAACGCCCCGTCAGAAAATACGTGATCCCGCATTACCTCTAAATAAACGAACCAGAAGGTTAAGTTCTATTGAAAATATAAAATTTGCGGAGCTTTACTGTAGTTAAAGTGTGTAGGTCCGGGTTATCTAACCGACGGAAGTTTTGCTTGCTTATAACAAATGGAAAATTTACCGGGCTTAAAGGAAATCCTCTCTGGAATTTTCAAACTCCTTTAAAAATAAATGCGTATTATAACTGCCTTCAAAAAATATAATTTTGTGTGGTTTTTTTTAATAATTTGAAAAATACAGAGATTGTTAAAAACAGTAGATTGGTTTGATTAGCTGAATTGTTTTTTTTTTTGTTTGCTTACTATTCTGCTTCCTCAATGAGGAGGCTTTGTGTTATTTGTAATTTTCAATTAATACGAATATTCATTTTTTAATAGACGTACTGAGAGGGAGAATACCTATATAGTAAAACAGTATTCTCACATACATTTCATACGCATCGTATAAATATTTGCGGATATACAATGTCCTATGCATGTACGTGTGTGTTTCATATCACATCATGTGTACATAACGTGTATCTGTAAAGGAGACACTTATTCATGTATATCGGACATGCACTGAATATCCATGGGGATATACATATTATGTGCAGTGTATGTACACGTATCCGGTGCAGAAATTTGGTCAGGGCTGTATCCTGGGTCCGTCTCGTCTCTCGCAATTGATTCTAAAAAAAAATAAAAAAATAAATTACGAACTAATAATCTGCGTTCATTGAATTCGGCTTATCTTGCACTTTTAGTTGTATATTCGGAGTTATTGCATTTACCGTTTATTGCTGAAAAAACACATGTAAATTTATTGCTGAAAAAACACATGTAGATTTATTGCTGAAAAAACACATGTACATTTATTGCTGAAAAAACACATGTACATTTATTGCTGAAAAAACACATGTAAATTTATTGCTGAAAAAACACATGTACATTTATTACTGAAAAAACACATGTACATTTATTGTTGAAAAAACAAATGTACATTTATTGCTGAAAAAACACATGTAGATTTATTTGCCGTTGGAAGGAATCAAGTCTGGATCCTCGGCCATTGACATCTTAGAAGATTTTATTCTAATTGTCTTTTTCAAGAGTATACTAAAAATTAAGGAAGTCCAAGAAATTTAAGACTACATTCATTTAGATCGTTGCGACCGTCATATATAAAATGTTAACACAGTAGGGCGGTCGCCCATCGATGTACTGACCCTTCAGGGGCATTGAAAAATTTACCCGTGCGGTGGTCACCCATTAAGTACTGAACTTCAGAACCTGGAAAAGCTTGAATGCAAAGCGATCGCCCATGCAAATACTGATCATCGCGAGATTCTCAAAATTTCAATCGTGGTTCGGTCACCCATCCAACTACTGGCCTACGAGGAACTGAGAACAAATTCTTAACATTTTATTTTTGTTTCAAATTTTTTTAAATTCTTCAGTTTTCGCGAAGAACTAATTTTTTTACAATCTTTGTGTAATACATCTTTAGGTAATCAATTTGTAGACGTTCGATTTATTCCTTATGTTTATGCATATGCATATAGATGAAATATCTTACGAATATTCCATATCCGATGCTTAAATTCGAATTATTCTCGTATCTACATAGAGTGTGTTTTTGATATCCATTCGTGTGTATACTGCATGTGCATATATGTGGAATGAATGTCCATAGAATATACAGGATATATTTTTCACATTAAGGACCTAAAATGGATGTACGTCGAATACCTAATGTTACATGGGTAGTTGATCGTTACGGTGACCGTTAAATATAATAACAATATAATTAATGATACAATAACATGGCCCTTTCTTCAAAACTAGACCGTTTTGAAGAAAGGGCCATGTTATTATATTATTATTCTTTTTAAGGTACGGCTTCTATCACCGTTTATCGCCCTACCCTTTCTACCTATCACTCCCTACCCGCACTTTGCTAAGCTACCCCCTCCCCCTCCTTCGCAAGCGACCCATGAAGGATGACTGGACATGCCAGATGATTGGCCTAATCTCGGTGCCGAGACTATAAACATTGGCATATGCTATGGCCCGATTATCGGCTCGAGTCTTGGATGATAATTCCGGCTCGATATTGGCGAACAATACTTGGCCAGGCATTGGCCTCATAATGTTAGCGAAGTCGATAATTGGCGGGTCAATGTTTGGCTGAGCATTGGCCTAATGTTGTGAAGTCGTTAGTTGGCGGGTCAATACTTGGCCAATCATTGGTCCAATGTTGCAAAGTTGATAAGCGTCACCCCAAAATTGGCCCACATATTGGCCTTTTCAGCTTTATCGGCAAACCCTACATGGAAACTTAGCTACACTGTATCGCATTTGCCATGGGTACGGGAAAATGCGGAAAACCCGTAGCGATACGGACGGCGTATATTTTTCTGACTTCCCGGTGTACACACCAAAGTTACTTACTTAAGTATGTATACCGAGGCCTCAGAAAAACTGACCTTTTGCTCACTGGTTGATGAGTCAGCCGGTGCACGGCTAAGCAGTCACCCATCCAAGTTATGGCCGCAATCAATGCTGCTTAAGGTTGTTGATCGTCTTCCCCGCGGGGGCCAAGGGCAGAGGGGAGACTCCTATGCTTTAGCATTGCGTGACGTCATTACTACCAACTTACCGACAGTAGATCTTAACGTCTTGAATAATCGTCCTACGTAATAATAATTGCGTGTCAGAAATGTATTTATCGATATTTATTAAAACCAACCCTTGTAGATTCAATTTCAACAGAAAAATAGACGATATTATCGTTTTGTAAAGATTAAATATATACGAGTGAGACCTGACAACGTTGATTGGAAGTTTTGAAAATTGGTGTTTGAAGGTTGGAGCACATGCTGCCATACAGCATACAGTCGCGTATCGCCTCGAGTAATGACAGCTGTCACTGTTTTTTTTTTTTAGGAGGTTAAAATGTCTGACATTACTCCCAGTGTTTCAGCGGGAAGGCCGAAAAAATATCATTGGAAGGGCGTTTTGTGAGTGCTAAGGTATATAATCGAAAGATTGCTGTTTCTTGTGCGAAGAAAAGAAAACTATCGTCGTCGGAGGACGAGGAAGAGTTCACCGAGCAAACGAGGATGATAAAAGTATGGCCGTTGTTCGTTCAATTTAATTCTCGCGCGCCTCTTCGTTTACTCAGCGCAAGGAACGGAATCTAAAAAAAATTAATACTGCCGCTCGGAAAATGAAATTGTTAAAAAAATTTCTTTTTTAAATCTGTTTTTACGATGTTGGAAATATGTAGATATCGCCAAAATGGTAATTGTTTATACTGAATATTAAATAGACAACACTTCGATGTCCTTCGAATGGGGTGCAAAAAAAACCAGATCTTACCAATAGTCAAAAAGTATCGCACAAAAACCTTTATATTAAATTTCATCAATACCCGAAAGCCCCACTTTTTTAAATCGGGAAAATATAAATTCTCGTGAGGCAGAAGTAAAGGTTATTCACTGCACTATTGTTGTGGCAATGGATGTTTTTCCCCTGCGTCGAAAACTCCTTTTGCGCATCTTGTGAAGTAAAATTGTATGTAAAACTCGACGAAAGAAACGTTTTTTTGCAGCACTTGCCCATGCTGATCTTGGACTCGTGAGAAAAACTTTTCTGCACTCGTGTCGTAATAGGCCCCATCATCGCTAAAATGACCTCATTTCGTGGGCGTAACGCTGGGGCCAAATCGGTTGTTTTTAACCTCTTACTCGTACGCATGCGCAATCAAAATCCATTACTTTTTCCTGCTAGGCTGGAATTAGAAAACCGCACTACACATGCGTACGAGACAAAGGTAAAAAATTAGCAGCTCTGCGCTCGCATTATGCACACAAAGTGAGGTTATTTTAGCGAAGACGGGGAATAAAATATCGTATACTACACAGAAGGAAGTCTTTTTTTACTACGGGTATTTTTTTCTCCCGATTAGCTCGGGCAATGACCTTGACTTTCGGCAATAAACACGAACTTTCCCCCCTTCGTCACATAATATACTAGTCTTTGAATTTATTCTCTTTATTTGCTCCTTGTAGTGATATTACGTGAAGGTGAATGAGCGAACCCATTAAAAAACATGGCACTTTTTTTCAACCAGTCTAGTATATACACTACATAAACCTTTCAAGTTGATGAAAATTAATTTGCGACTAATAAGCGCGTACTATGTCGTGCTCCGGGAGACATGAAACTATGTTATGAGCACATAAGCAAAGGCTACATTATTGGATGTTGATATTACGAAATATCCAATACTCGAGTATCAACATTATCTATGAATATTAGTTCAATGAATAGGGTTCACTATTTATGAAAATTCCATGCCTTTGTAGAAGAACAGCACTGTAGAAAAACCCTTAAGAAATTTAGTCTTTATTCTCTTTGCTTTGAAGCTTTAGTAACATGAAAAAAAATTCACCCCAACCACTAAAGTGGCTTCGTGAGTGAACGAAGGACCAAAAAAATCAGGAAGCGGCATTGACTTTGTAACGTTTTGCTTCCTCAAAGAAGAAGTTTTGGTTTCGAATCTCTCTACACTGAGAGAAATCACCATAGTACAGTTAACTATAAAGTGACAACTATTGATTTTTAGTCCTTTTATGGTTACGGTGACTATAAAAATAGTTTCGACAACTAATTAAGTGCTAACAACTATATTTGTACCGACTTCCAATGAATAGTTGTCACTTTATGGTTAGTAATACCATAATTTTCTCTCAGTGTACAAATTTATCCTCATTTCCTGTGGCGTCTACACCTTGCGGGATATTTCACCGCGATGTAAATTAATTTGATAACAACAAGCGGTTGATAATCCTTTGCAAATTCATCAGGAAAATTTCCTTCCATATGAGCTACGTTGAAAATGGGTACTACTCATAATTATGTAATAAGAATCATAATAATAATAATAGCAATAATAATAACAACTAAATTATTTTGTCGAGGAAACAATAAGGAAATTCAGGACAAAACGGATGCGATGCTATGAGGCGCATGCGCCACCGCGAATCACGACTATTATCGAAGAAGAGATAGAAAACTGCATCGTCTCGTTACGTAATTCATCAGCTATGCAGTCGTAAGGTTTGCGTGCCGAAGAAAGCAATTATATTGCCAGCGCGAGTTCGAGATGTGGTGACGGTTCGTCTCTCACTCCGTCCATCCGCAGATGGCTCATGGCTATATAGCTATATCACTATATTATACGTAAGGGGAAGATTTTCAAGCAATTCAATTTCTCCGTGTCCCATCGCGTGATACTTTTGTTTTATAGCAAACGTACACGGTTGATGAGGGAGATCATTTCGACGCGGTAACTCATGCAGCGCATGCGCGCCTTCTCGCCTATATATGGTACAATAATAATGTTTAAAAAAAAATAATAATAATTCTCTTTGATATAATCAAAGAATGATGCGATGAAAACGTGAATCGACAGCCGCTTACATGACATAATGTGACGTTTGTGAATACTTGCACGGATGTTGACTACATAAGGGGATGAAAATTGCATTTATTTATAAGTTGTTTCAAACAGCTGTCTTCATTCGACTTAATTGTTTAACGGTCGAGATCATATTGAATAAATCCCTCGACAGGTCAAAAGTTTTCAAAATATTAATGGTAAAAAAAGTACGCTTTTGAAAAATGTTTTTTTTTTAAACTTTCCCTGTATATGCCTATTTGCATAAAATAGAAACATAGAATGCATTTGCCATGAGATCCCGAGTGTTTTTACAAATTGCTCCAGAACAAATGGGAATTTCTTAAAATATTAAACAAGTTAAAGTCAAATACAATGCGACATTCTTATAGAAATTGGAAGCTGATCGAAAGTGGCAGACAATAAAAATTACCAAATCGCTTATAACCTTGGATGTTGATGCGGTCTAGGATAAAGTTTTTAAAAAATTACCATATATTCAAAGTTGAATGGACTTTGATGGGAAATCAAAGTTAATCTCACTTTAAACTCAGCTTGGATTATCCTGTTTACAAATTCCATGCAAATTAGCTTGATCTTCAACATGGTTTAAATAGCCTGATTTAAAATTTGATTCAAATTAACTTCAAATTAAACATGGCTTGAATTAGCCAGATGGTAGAGGTGGTTTAAATAAGGCTGATGTTAAACATGGTTGAAATGAGTCTGGTTTTAATTTCGCTTTAAGGTAGCCCGACTTGGAACTTTTTTTAAAGTAGCCTGATCTAACATTCATTTTGAATAAGCCTGATTTGGAATTCATTTTGAATAAGCCTGATTTGGAATTCATTTTAAATGAGCCTGATTTTTAATTAATTTTGGATAAGCGTGATTTCACATGCGCTTTTATTAATCCTGGTGTTAAACATGGTTTAGATTAGCCTCTTTTTATACTCAGTGTAAATTAGCCTGATATTAAACCCTTGTAAACATTCGTCGGGTATTGAGTACAATCAAATGGCTTTAAGCTCAGTACAGAGATGGACTTCTGTAAACTCGGTTTACATGAAAATTGGAGTGTCCCTGACTTTACAGTTTCATTACCATTAAAGTCGTAGTGACTATAAATTTCGTGTGAATTCGCAAGGACTTTCTAACGAGGTTATGAATACAAGCTTTTCTATAAAAAATGAAATTAAATAAAAAAATCAATAAATATAAGAAAATGAAAAAAATTAAATTAAAAATGTGACCACATGCTGACCGGACTCTCTGGTCTAGAAAAGTTAAAATAAGTTTTGAAATACAAAAAAAGTAAAAAAATGTATTCACTAAAAACATCCACAAACAGATACGCAAGCTTAACCTATATAACCGGAGAGCCCGTTCACGAAATAGAATAGATAACACCAAAAACAATAATAATTTGTTAACCAACAAATGTACCGACACAAAAAAAAAGGTCACAAGCTCAACGCTGATATGAATTGAAATAAAAATTAATTCTGAAGAGGCCCTGAGCACACCCAGAGAAAAGGGTCTGAAGAGTTTATTTTAATCAATTATGAGGTGTGTTTGGAATGAATGAAATTGAAATTTCAATCAAATAGAGTCTATTTCGATCAGATGAAATTTTATTTCGATCGAATAGAGTCTGTTTCTGTTGAATGAAATACTATTAGGCCATTAAATAAAATAAATATTTAATAAATATTTTATTTAATGGCCAGCCTAATAGGATTTTATTTAATCGAAATAGACTTTATTTTATCCAAATAAAATTTCATCTGATTGAAATAAGCTCTATCTGATCTGAATAAAATTTTATTCATTTCAAATACCTCCTATTATCGATTCAAATAAACCCTTCAGATCCATTTCTTTGGGTGCAGGGCGAAACGTAAAACAAAAACAAGGACTATAAAAGCCGTCATTCGCCGAAGCACTTGCCATAAACATTCCTCATAAACGGCTAAAGCAAATTATAAAAAATTATGAATACAAGCCCTGTCCCAGAAAAATATGATTATTGACTCGTCTATTTACGACTTTGCGTGGAAGGTATTTCACAGTCGCAATCAAGGAACGGTGAGGGCGCGCTCGATTAATTCCCAGTAAAAAGGAGGAATTTCTCAATTCACCTCCTTTGGTCCTTACGATCGAGCGTGCAATGTCCGATCGGCATTACGGATGATACTCACATGTGGGTTGCTATTCTTGCGTATCTCTCGAGGCGGCGGGTGAGCTAGCGCGTCTCTGATGTAATTGCTCGACGAGAGAGCAGATCATCATCACTGCATCGGAGCTTAGAAGTGGCGAGGTACGTCCTCACTCGCTCTACATATCTATCTTCCATGGTGAAGAGAATCAGTGCGTCCGTCGCTACTCGGTTTATTTTCAAACCGTACAAATCGCCCCGATGCTCTCTCCGAGTCCCTACCATTACGTAACAATCTCCCCCACCGCCTAACCTGTGCTTTCTTTTATCTACTACGCCTTGTAACGCTTACACTGTATCCACATCGTTGATTCTCTGTGAATGCTTAGTGGAGCGGCTCTGGGCACGAGCCCGCTAATTGCGCAACCATTCACAGAGCAGCTATAGACCATTTGTCGTATAATACCTACTCTAACCTCCGTCCAAAGACTGGCCACACAAAAGCGTACGAAGCGCTCCAAGAACTGTGCCTGGTAATCGACGTTCCGCACTAAATTCTTGTCCTTAGGTCAACGGCGAATGCCTATGGGGTATTTTTTAGGTGGATGGCTTTTTGGTTGAACAAATTTAGTTGAAACGCTTTAAACGTATGTAGAATATTTTCTATATAAAAAAAAAGCTGTTTTTTTAAAGAGTTTTTCAAATTATACTTCAGATAATTCAGAAATATTTTACGTATAGGGGAATTCTATTGATTTTGAATTTTCAAAAAGTGCAGATTTTTCAGACATTTTGACTCATAAAAGTGCCTAACACTGAAGAGGAATACACTAATTACATGCCTGAAATAAGCTGTTTTTAATGTTTTATTTTGAATGACACGGACTGTTCAACATTATATCACAACTTTGTATACTTACTATCTTATATTTGGACTATTTATAAGTATATTTCAAATGCAATATTTTAAAAATGAAATATAGTGGATTTACAACTTGGTTTTTGCGCGAGGTCACAACGTGAATTAAAAAATTTCTGGAATTGTAGCATCGGCTTTAATGTACCAAAATAGATGAAGTAGTTTATTCTTCAAAGATTACATCCGTAGGGTATCGGCGAACCGAAACAATAAAAATATATCAAAAATTTACAATATTTAGAAAGTGAATCTTGTCATTTTTTATTAAATTTTTGCAACATTTTTCGAAAAAAATAAGTTCACTCAAATTTCACACATTTTATTGGTTCACCGATAAACTGATGGTATAAGGCACGTGTGTAGCAAATTTCATCAAAATGAGATGTGTAGTGTTTGATAAATCATATAATCAATTTGGAACAATGCAGTTTTAAGAAAAATGCTTTCAAGGTTTATCCAAGGCTTAATTTTGCTTACAAAAATTTTACGCTTGTCTAAAGCGTAAAAATCAGAAATACTTCGAATTTCGTACTGGGATGGGAATATCATATTCTCAACGTGTTTCGGTAAGATTGTAGTAAAATAAAATTGTTTTTGTAAGCTGGTAATTGGTGTTTACACTCAAGAAACATAATTTTTCAAATGTTTAATATATAAAAAATATAAATATATTCAATATAAATGTATAAAAAATTGGAAAACTTAACATTACACTTTTTTTTTCTTCCAGTGCACTGAGAGAAATTTATGGTATTAGTAACCAGTAAGTGACAACTATTCATTTATAGTTGGTACAAACATAGTTGTTACCACTTAATTAGTTGTCACAAGTATTTTGATAGTCACAGTAACTATGAAAGGACTAAAAATCAATAGTTGTCACTTTATAGTTAACTGTACTATGACGATTTCTCTCAGTGTGGTTCGCCTATTTAGAAATTTAGGCATAACATATTTTCCTTAGCACAGGATCAGTGCCAAGTGTCAAAACTAAATTTAGTTTAATATCCTAATCTGAACTCAACAAGAGAAGATAAATAGGCTGATCGATTCGATGAAAATAAACTTCAACCATACATAATCTGAATTCATTTTTCACCTCCTATTTTTTTTCAAGATGTAATATTATGTGTGTAAAAAAGACGTCTCAATATTTTTTCGTAATTCTTGCTGACGCAGCCTTCTTATTCTGACCTCCATTTATTTTCTTCCCATCTCAGATAAACTGAAATGCCACATGTCCATTTAGAGGTCACCTGAAGTCAAAAATCGAGTCCGGAACCGCAATTACCAATCAGAGTACCACGGAATGTTACGATGTATAATAATGTAGCATCGAGTGAACTCATCACGAATTTGCACTTAGCAACTATCCCGATACTTACCATACCGACAAAAATGAGGAAAAAAACCGAAAATTCGACCACTCTCTCCAGCTGCATTCGGTAAATTTAGAGGCCTCGTTACTTTTTATCATTTCAACGAAATTGTGGTGCTCAGTGAAAAGATGTACCGCTGTTTCTGCACTTGATGGAAGGAGCGGAAAGGAGGGCGGGTGTGTAAAGTAACATGTTGCACGCTCTCAGCATTACCCCCACTTTTTTTATCCCGATCTTATTTCCAATTCTTCACGGAGAATGTAGAACTTCGTTACGTCACGTTATGTCGTGGTATACTTATACGAACCGATAAGGTGAGTGGATGCATCTTCCCACTGACACTTATTTCGAGATCCTTTCTTTACTGTGTTATGGCAATCGGACTCGAGAATTTACGCTAAAGCGCCGAATAAATTAATACCTTCGTAATGCGGCTACAAGAGGGCTTCTCTTGTGTTACCATACGATTATACGTCGTTGCGCTCCACAAGTAGCCTATCTGTTTGTGTGTTTGTGTTCCGCCGCGAAAACTTTCACGCTCGGTCACCTTACGGTGCACAACAGAGCGCGACGTGTATATATCTATATATGCACCATGCTGCATCGCGCGGTAGCTGCAACACATTCGTAATGCACATCTTCTGTCCAGAGCAGGTCATTCAGCCTGTTACCGAAAAACTTATAGCAAGAACGATTTTTTTTGCCGAGTTGTGACGATTTTTTTAAAAGTAGAGGGTTACGTGTCTTCAGTAACTTTGGTACTGCAATGATATTTATAAAGAGTGTGCTGATGCAAGAATGCATTATTTTTTCTCCCACATAGAGAAAACTTATTTTTCATGAGAAAATTTGTTTTTGAGATTTTCATGTCATGATACTCACAATGGATCAAAAGATCAGGAAGAGAGTTTTGGAAAAAAATGTCCTTAATATGTGCGTGTGCGTGTGCGTGTGCGTGCATGCGTGAAAATCTATCAGGAGATAGATCATTACGCCACACCAGTAGCGTACTATAGAGGGCCATATAAGAGGGAGTAATGAGTTAATAACCGAAAAACATGGAGGAGATTGAGCGAACTAGGAAATTGATTCCTCATAGAGAAAACTTTGTTTACATGAAAAAAAAAATTCGACATTGTTATGTCAGAACACTCAGAATTGTCTAACAAAACATCGAGAAAAGTGGTTTAGAAAAAGTGTCCGTATGTGTCTGTGTGTGTACTATGGTTAAATATTAACTCTAAAATCGAAATTGCAGAATCTATTCTGTCAGGGCCATAACGGCGTAATTGGTAACGCACCAGGCTAGAATTCCGGTTGTTCCCGGTTCGTACCCGGGTCGTGGCGGAATTTTTTCACGATAAATTTTTTCACGATAAATTTTTTTGTTGAAAATATTGATACTTTTTATTGCTCTCGGCGACTATCTTTTCAAATATCTTCTGACAGACCGCAGATTTCGCACGAACTATTATTCGGTTACAAAGAAAAGAATTTTAGTGTGAGCTCATAATATTGTCATCCTAATATTTAGTAATTCTGCATATCTAATTGAATAAAGCTCGGTCAAATGGATTTTATAGGAACGATTTTTGTTGTTTATTACTTTTCGGAGACTAGTCTTTCTCACAGAGAAAGCTTTTTTTATTTCATATAAAAATGAAATATATTATTATAAAAATTCGTCGAAACGCAAGAACTTAAGAAAAAAAATCATTCTATCAATAATTTGTTCAAAATAGATTCCATGGTGGGTTGAATTGTCTTTTACTGCCTTTCCGATCGTCTTCCTCTTATCGCTCTTCACCCGCCTTTCACTAAGCTAACTCAACTTCCTATGCGTCCGCATCCGACTTAGTTACACTGCACTGCATTAACCATGGGTAAGATAATATTTATGGAAGCATGGTTACCTGATCTAACCCGCGCAGAAAAGACGAGTCCCGGATGGACTCAGCAATCCGGGCGGAAGTCTATCCGGGATCATTCTTTTCTGCGCGAGAATCTACCCAAAAAGCCCTTCTGGTATCTCAGTCGTGCGTTAGAAAGTCACAGATGACTCTTTCTAACGCGCATAGTACCTCTCGTTTATTTTCCATAAAATTTTGTTCTTGTTATAAGATGCTGCGATTTTCTTCAAAATAAATTTATATTATTTCTTTAATCTATCAAGTACTCAAAAAAAAATATATAATTACCACTTATGAAAGAATACGTGAATTGAATAATTTAAATACTGAACGACATTTATGAAGATTATGCATGCACGAATAAATTGTACAATTTGTAACGTCACTCATCAGGCCAAAACCTTGTCTGAAAAATTGATAAAGCAAATCAAATATCTTTGGATTCGAGTAACATCGGTAAAGTGACACGAATTTTATTGATTTCAGGATTTCCCAAAAAATGTACTCGATTACATTAACTTTCATAAAAGTTAATTTAGCTAGCATACATATTTCATGTGCAGGTAACACCGTTGCCTGGATCAGACCAAATATGTAATCTAGTGACGATCGGTAAGTAGGTCAATATTTATACAGAACCATCAAAAATTTTAGATATAATCTTATGAAACATAGAAAAAACTGATCGTTCAATTTTAGTTTCCATTCCAATTTTTTTCTTCATTGTTTTAGTCAATTGTCTCAACTCGATCTCTTGATGGAACGATTCCTAACCAATTCGTCTGCTCACCATTCGCTATTGACTGTTTCATCTTGGACCGGAACTCCACGTCTCAAGATATCGTCTCGAGGATATTTCACAAGGTGACCGGTGGGGGCGTCGAACCGGATCTCGATACGTCCAAAGATTCAATTCGTCAAAAACACGCAAGTCATTAATTTTCAACTTAATTTATTCCGCGACAGTTAGTTTTTTTTTTTCACCTCCAAAAATTCATTTATTTTGCTTGCGCCGAGTTTATTGAGAATTGTGCGACGAAAAAGACGTAGGCTGCAAGTGCGACGACAATCTGGAAAGAAAAATGAATGTCCCGTTTAGTACGTATGGCGCTTGAAAACAATAGAATGGATGAGAGTGAATCTCGAGTATACATTAGGGCTCAACATCCTCGATTCTTTCATCAGCTCAAAAGCTGGCATATACTTAAGCTTCGCTTGTACCTCGAGTGTACTACTCTGTATTCACCTTTTTTAATGTCGGATAATCGATAACGAAGAAATTACAGGCTGTTAATTGAAGAACTCTGCTGTTGACTCGTCGAGCCATTGCATCTGCCTGCAATCAAGATTTTATTATTATTTTCGTTGTACGTAATTTTTTTTTTTTTTTTTTTTTTTTTACGACGAGAGTTCTGATTTGATTTCACAAGAGTTCGAACCTCGTTCTTGAGCGGCTGGTGATCCGCGTCCGTACATCGTTCGTACAAGAGTCGACCGGACAGCTTTCCCTGTTGTAATGATAACGAGACAGCATTAAACAGGGATGAGGAAAGAATTGAGGTCTGGAAGAGTCGTAAAGCCAACGGTGAGCTCGTAATAGTCTACGTAAATCGACTATAAACGGGGGTCGTATAGTGCGATACGATCAAATGGATGCTATCGATAGGTTCCTGCGAATACTCATTTCTTTACAAAAGGAAAAAACAAAACCAGAAAAAATAAATAAACCTTTCGAGCAAATTTTAATGTCAAATTAAGGCTGTGTCGTATATATGACAGAAGGGATAATGGGAGGCACTGATCCATTTTAATTATCCTAACCAAATGCTTACTATGCTTTAGCTAGAGTAGGATTTAATAAATTTAACATGGAATTATTATAATATCCCAGCCATCTAATTATTTTTCATTTAAGCTTTTATTAAGGGTAGTGGAAGCTTTTTCACATAATTTGGCATAATCAATTTGATGAATAATTGAGAAATGAAATTTCAGTAATTCCTACGAAAGTCTATGAAAATTAGAAAATTGAATATGGAAGATCGTAATTTATTTACAGTCGTGTTTTAAATTGTATATGTTTTCAATGCGTCGACATTTGAATAATCGTTTTGCCGTCAGTTGTTCCATATACGAAATGCTCAACATTTATGTTGTAGCTAGAACTAAAATTGCAATGGAATCATATGTTTTAGGTATAAAAGCGTACTTTTATTCTGTGTGAACAATCAAGAGTTGTGTGAGTGAGCTTTATCGGGTACTAGGAGCATTATCGCTTCCGGGCACAATGTTAATTGGTCAGAAAATGTTGAGTAGTATCAGAGGTAAAATATGCATTCGAGATATTGAAGTTATTTGAATATTGGTGCAATGAAAGCGAAGGTAGGGTAAAAGTACCGTTTGTGGCCATAAACTTGATCCATTTGTGGCCACACCTATTGCATGTAAATGACAGTGCTGGCCACAAATGGTGTAAATGGCTTTAAACATAATTTATTAAGCAATAAGGCATTCTAAATTTGCTTTGATTATTGTAGAATAAAATCATTCAGTGATTTTTATAGATTAAAGTAACAATGAATTGATCTGTACATTTTTTATGTGGCCACTAATGGTACATTGGTCACAAATGGTACGTCTACCCTGTAAGACTAAAATGAATTGTGTAAAACGAACTTTTTCAAGTGATGTTAGACCAATTAAATAAAGAAGTCTCCTTTTTTTGTTGTATCCGTTTCGACCCTGGTCTGTGTTCTCTTCAAGGATTATAGATTGTGTGTTTTTATAGCATCTTCGTAAGTGGAGTGTTGTCAGTGTATGTGTGTGTGCTCGTTTTATTCCCTCTTTTTTTCCAACATGAAATTGGTCACCGGGTTTTCTGGCTTATGTGTTGAAGAATTTGAGGGTATCTGATGTTATTCTCAATAATTTAAGGTGAGCTACCAGGTGAGAACTTTTTTACTCTCGCTTTTATTGAATTTCGATGTGCTGATTGTGGTTATGTTTATTTGTCTCTGTTTACTTTTAATTAATTTCATTAAATATGGATACACAGTGGAAATTCTGACGTCTTTATAAAGAATTTTTCGGAAGTTTTTTCTATTTGGTACATACTTCTCATTTTACAAAAATTAGAGTCAACTCGACATTTTAGATGTATAAAGTAAGCACGAAATCGATCTCGGTGTATGAATTGTATTGAAAAATCAGAACATTCAAAGCGCAGTAATTGCTTCTCTTTTGTGTGCTGTATGTGCCGAAATCCAAATCAATCAGTCGTTATTGACTTAGGCATATCAGTGAATTTTGAACGCGCACGCCCACGCACATGCACTTTTTTCGACATTTTTAGTCATTAGCTTGACTCGAAACTCGCGGAAATTACGGTTTCCAAAGAACTAAAGCATCCTTGACGAGGAAGTAAAGTCACATGAAAACGATATTTTTTTTCCTTGATCTTCGCCCGAAATATTGTAGAATACATCTCAGTAATAATCCTGTCAAAAGCGCAGCTTATAATTTTAATCCTTAGAGGTCCACCAGCGCGTTTAAAGTTTTCCTATTTAAATAACACAAGAAAGTGAGTTTTTTCCATTCTTTCTCCCTGCAAACTAAGAAGAATTTTTTCTTTCATTAAATCAATGACTATATCTTATGAATCATGAAATTGCGAATAAAAAATCTTGAGTCGAATTTCTATCTTCAATATTTGATTTATTACAGAGCCTTGAAATTTTTAATGTTGTCAACTTTCCGTGTTTTTAAAACATTTTTTAGCTAATCTATTGAAGTTAGGACAAAAAGTTAAAGGAAAATCGTTGATATTTACAAAGTTACAGTCCAAAAAAAGTTAAGATTTTTGTATTTTGAACTGTCATTAAGTGAACTACTGATGTTAGTACAAAAAAGTCAATAGAAATTTATTAGAACATTGAATTTTCTAAAAAATCCGTATGAAATTTTATGTATTGCTAATGGTTTGAAATTACAGCCTCATTGAATCTTATTTTAATGGTTTTTTACGCATATCCGATAAAGAATTTCAAGGCTCTGTAATAAATCAAATATTGAAGATAGAAATTCGACTAAACAAGATTTTTTGTTCGAAATTTAATGATTCATAATGTGTAGTCATTGATTTTATGGAAAATAAAATTTCTTCGTAGGTTGCAGCGAAAAAGAATGGGAAAAAAATCATTTTCCTGCACTGAGAAAAAAAATCGTTAAATCACCAAAACGTGCGTTTACGGGCGGCGAAAAGCATATTTTGTCGATTGGACAAAATATTTGGCAAAGCTGATCGAAAATCTATTAATAGTATCATCAGCCGCTTCTATCAATTTAATTTTTTTTTTTATCAAACGAATATACATTTCGTCACCCGCAAGCGCACGTTCTGTTGGTTCTAACAATTTTTTTTTCAGTGTGTGTTATTGAAATGGGAAAACTTTAAACGCGATGATGGACCCAAGAATAAAAATTATGAGCTGCGCTTTTGACAAGCTCATTACTAAGATGTATTCTACGATATTTTAGGCGGAGAGCAAGAAAAAAAATATCGCTTTTTTTCGCTCACCCTAATATATATATATATATGAAGGATGTTCTGCATGCCAATCAGTGATCGGAAATAAATAATGCATCGCGGTACCGAACGACTGGGCTATTCACAGCGTACAGAATATGTTGACTCTCATTATCCGGCTCATTACACAGGCGCCCAAGCAGTAAAAGCCATTTTTTTCATCAAATAAGGGAAAAATTTTGCATTTATTTGCATGTAGTTGCATCGGATGGGTCGATATCAACGGTTCCATAGAAAAATTGTCCATTTCGAACAATACCTGTTCGGCCTAGACTTGAATCGTTATTTGCAGGTCGGCTTATCACCCCGAATAAAAAGGCCAGGACCAACGAAAATCTTTATTTCTCTAGAATTTACATCTACTAGATATTTTTATTTGAAAAATTAATATAGGAATAACGTTGTTGATAAATGTGTGAAAAAAAGTACATTTTACAACAACGTTTGAAAGTAGGTGATTGCGACGAGTTCGAGGGTTGCCGACCGAGTAAAGTGAGTCGCAATCGAGATTTTCGATCGTGTTGCACACTCTATTTTGTGCAACACGTGCATGAATAGTGATGCTGTGAATGGTAGTTTCGCGGATCGAACCGTGAAACGTGAGGTTACAAACTTTCGACCCTAGGGTTCAAAGTGAAACAGCAGGGGTGAAAGGAACGAAATCGCTTTCGCCAATCTGTAGTTACAACATCTCTCACATTTTCCTGTATTCATATATAATTATTAAAGACGGGTTCTAATAATTTTGGGCGTTCTTTCGGACCACGCGGAAAACGCAAACTCCAAAATTTATAGATAATGGTCCTACAAACAATTCAATTTTGTAAAAATAGGAAATTTTATTCCATATAAAAATAAGTCTATATTTAAATAACGAAGAAGTTCTTTAAAACTATTTTAACTAATAATATGTTTTTTAAGACGGGTTCTAATAATTTTGGGCGTTTTTTCGGACCACGCAGAAAACGAAAACTCCAAAATTTATAGAAAATGGTCCTACAAACAATTCTATTCTGTAAAAATAGAAAATTTCATTCCATATAAAAATAAGTCTATATTTAAATAACGAAGAACTTCTTTAAAACTATTTTAACCAATAATATGTCGAAAAAATTGTTATTTAAGTTCTTAATTTTTTATCATATGTCGTTCTTGTTTACCTGTAATTTACCTGTTTAAATCTAATATATCATTCTCCAAATTTTGATCATTACAATTTATTTCAAATATATATACTAACTAAAAATATATACTAACGTTCCATTCACAGAATTTATGAGCAGCAAGAATGTAGGTTTATTTCTAAAAAGAACTTCAAGGTCACTGAGAGTAGAATATAATAATTCACAACACTTTCGTTTCTCTGTTCGAACAGAGAAACAGAAAAGAAAATAAGAGAGCAACGAGAGAAAAGAAGATATTTTTCAAATGAATTCATAGCTAATGTGAACAGCCATAGATTTTGTAATTGCTGGAGTGAATGTAAATTTATCCAAGAACGTTTGTACCGACTATTACTATTTGTTCGGTCAATGTAAGTGCCAAGTTCGCGTGAAGCGTGACAAAAGCGATTTGCTCTTTTGTCGTGAGCGAAGTGTGGCAGGGTTACTGCAATTCAGACATTGGTTAATCAGTTACACTAACTAGAGTGTATATACAGTGCAAATGTATTAACACAAAACAACATTTATATCAGCTCACGTTAGAAGCTTTCTAAGGCATTCGGGATGAATAAGATTTAGAACAGAGAAGTTTTGCCCTGTAGCACGTGCAGTACACACAAACGGATATATATATATATATATATATAGGAACGCGGGTAAAGACTTAGTGGCGGCCGAACGAAGGAACAGCTTCAGGAGAGTCACCGTGAATGGATTGCTTCAACAAGTCATTGACGATTACGTGGACGTGGAGCTATGCGCCAGTCTACAGAAAGATCAGTTGAAGAGAGAGAGAGAAAGTGAGAGAGAGACTCAAAACTATGGCACAAGGAGAATCATTCGCACTATTATGTATTGTATTTAAGGGTGTCCGAGGTAAGTTGGCACACTATTGGTCTTCTTCCTTTCGCGTGTAAAAAAATCCGGTTAAATTTTTAAAACCGTACATTTTTTGGTCAACTGTTATTTTTGACAAATAAGTGTTTCTAACATTTTTTCACCCCACTAGATGAATTACAGAATTCAAAATCTCTTGAGTTCGAGTATTCGGATCTAGATAAGAAAAATTGGAGGAGCTGTTTGAGTTTTTAGTAAACTGTACATTTTTGGTCAACTGTTAGTTTTGACAAATAAGTGTTTCTAACATTTTTTCACCCCACTAGATGGATTACAGAATTCAAAATCTCTTGAGTTCAAGTGTTCGGATCTAGCTACGAAAAATTGGAGGAGCTGTTTGAGTTTTTAGTAAACTGTACATTTTTGGTCAACTGTTAGTTTTGACAAATAAGTGTTTCTAACATTTTTTCACCCCACTAGATGAATTACAGAATTCAAAATCTCTTGAGTTCGAGTATTCGGATCTAGATACGAAAAATTGGAGGAGCTGTTTGAGTTTTTAGTAAACTGTACATTTTTGGTCAACTGTTAGTTTTGACAAATAAGTGTTTCTACCATTTTTTCACCTCACTAGATGAATTATAGCATTCAAAATCTCTTGAGTTCGAGTATTCGGATCTAGATACGAAAAATTGAAGGAGTTTGACTTTTTATGTTCTTGCTTCTGGTTCTTTTCATATTTGTACATGGCTGCATATTAAAAATTTTATAAAAAACGAGATTCATACAATATTCAAAAATGAATGCGGCCGTTTTCTATATGGTCAAATTATTGTCCAATCAATCGTGCCGATGGGAATTTTAATACTAATTGGCTGAATTTATAATTTTCGTCACCAATTAAAACTCAAATTCTATGTCCTTACAGGTTCTTTATCCTGTACACAGTTCAGAATTTTTTTTCCATCACATTAAAATAATGTAATGTAATGTAACTTTTCATTTTCATTCCATAGTATTTGTACGATTTTTTTCAACCGAACAAAAAAATCTATTTTTTTAAATATCCAATTACTCATTCAGAAAAAATAAATGATTATTGGGGTTCATAGAAAAAGAATCCACGCCTTATTTATTACACTGCATGAATTTATTGTCTTTGTATTAATAATTAAGAAGTGTTTACATTTGTCTTGAAGCATCCAACTCGCCCCGGTTACCATAGATGACGGTAACCATAAACGGATCACTTGTAGAGCTCAGGAGCATGCTTTGATAATTCTCAAGTAAATATAAGGCGAATAATGGACGAAGACCTTGAAGAAATTACGACGATGAAATTCCTCGCCCTTACGACCTTTTTTCCTTCGGTATAACAACGAGTGTGTTACAATAATAGTCCGTGGCCTTGCCACACATCGATCACCGTCACGCGATCAGAAGCATAATCAGATGCTACCTGGGATATGTCAGCTTCGATCTAGCGTACAATCATTAATGTACAGCAGTCTCATCTCTAGATCTGCTATACCTACTATTACGGCTGTGTTATATCTTTCGAAATATCGACCGTCATTTGCTCGCCGATGATCAGTGCAAAAGAGGGAGGATTGATTATTGAAGTACAGTGAACGCGGTGAATGTTTTGCAATACATGATTTCCGTCTCGGAAGGATCTTCAATCAACACCGACGCACCAGACGACGAATGGCCCCGAAAAAAAATATCGATGCCTCGCAACTCTCTTTTGGTCGACCTGAATAGATGATCCACCGACCGACTGCCCACTTATCCCAAGCAGAATAATTGGTGAAATGCGTGAAGACAACTCGAGTTAAGCGCGTGAAGGGCAACATGATCTCATAAGTATCGCGCTAATTGTGCCGTTTATTTGACGAAATTACATTTTTGTAACGCCGTTGAGAAAAAAAAATTGAATGCATTCAAAGAAATTTGTAAAAGAAGATTCAGGATATGGGCCATTTTTATTATATGAGGGATTTTACGTGAATCCAGACATCAATGTCTCGGATTTTTTTGCAATTCGAGTATGTTTTAGTAGTTGGTTGAACATAGTTTTTTATCTATGTTGTTTTGTGATAGCGTTATTTGTGGCAGAGTTACAAGAGGTTTCGACTAGTTTTTTTTTTGAAGCCTCATTATCTCGTAAAAGCCTGATCAAAACGCAAAAGTGTTAAGGATCTTATTCATTATTTATTACGTTATTCTCATGGACGTGACGAACAAAGACAATTTTATAACTTGATTCTCTATATTTTGCAAATAAAACGATTGTCAACTGTTAAAATAAAATTTTCGGCTATTATGACATTTTTTAGAATTGAATAATTTATGAAATTCTCAAAATTTTATTTGTGTAGTTCGTCATTATGCGGAAGTTGCGTGTTGCAAATACGCCAGTAGCAACTATTCTTCGCTTCTTTGTTTTTTTTTTTGCTTTTGAAATAACCTCCCAGAGGAAAATAATAATTTTTCTTCTCAATATATTTATTTTTATGCGTGGACTTGTACTTTGATTTAATTACCTTATTTTATAATATCTAAACATCGAATTTCTCCGTGTGAAGAACAACAGAGTCTTGTAGAAAAAAAGTTCGTGGAATTCAAAAACGTAAAGCTTAAAGTGTCATGATTGTCGAAAAATCAATTTCAACGATTAAAAGTCAATTTTATTTTGCAAAATATGGGGAACCAAGTTATAACATTTTTATTTCATGAAGTCCGTGAAAGTAATTATAAACATTTTGGAGATGACGGAGCTTAAAAAAACGAAGTAGCTAACGAAAAACATTTTCGTTAGCTTGTAACTCCGCAACAATTGAAGCTATCATGCTACTACATAGATAAAAAATCTTGTTCGCCCGAGTATTAGAATATACACGAGTTAGAAATAGGTTCGAGACATTGATGTGTGAAAGAGGCTTGATTCAAGTGGAATTCCTGATGTATGGTTGACCAAACCCGGTGAACGTTCGCCCCTAACCCCTTAAAATCTGTTTACTTATTTTTTATCCTATTGCAGGGATGGGCAATATTCAAATGAAATGGTATCGGTATATGTATCGCTTTGAATAACTATGAGTATTCTCAGACAATGGTGAGAGTATTATTTTTTCTTTAAATAACAAAGAGTAAATTAAATTCGTTCATGCTAGAAAATGGTATTATTTGTCTTAGTTACGAATTATTGTCACTTATTCAGATAGAAAAGTATTCCCTATCCCTGTGTCATTGAACTCACTTAAAGACAACGAATAATTCATTTTTAATTTTTTGATAAAATAATTTTTCGTCAATGATTTAAAAGCACTCAAAAAACTATAATCGGGGCATTTGATAGGTTATCACATATTTTCTTTTTTTTCTCTGTTTCTAGAACAATGCAGAATCATTTCTGAGAATAAGAAAAGTTCTAACATATTTTTGGGTTTGGTAGAAACATCTAAGAGATTTCCATAAATATTACAGATTGTCAAAAATGTTTACTTTTTTTTTTTTTTAACTCATATATATTATCAAAAATACGTTCATATATTTTCAGAAATACTTACAGATATTTTCAGAAATTCTTTACGATATTTTCAGAAATTCTTAACGATATTTTCAGAAATATTCTCACTTAAGCTGTTAATTTATTATTAATTCCATACCTGCAAGGTAACAGTATGACATGCGTCGATGACATAAGCGAATTTTCCAAGATAGAAAAGGGTCCAAAGGAATTCCACGACGAAATCAATGTAATTGCTCTTATCTCCGAAAGTCATAGTGACGGTTCGCAAGTGTGCGCAACACCCGAGAAAGTAAACGACGAAACTTGTCAAGAGCACTAGCCCGTGAGTTTCGGCTAGAGTAGTTGCAGCGTTGAAAAGTTTTTCGTGAATTCTGTTCAAAAGTCTCAGTCTGAAAACTTTGAGAAAATTTGCGGATAGAAGAAAAGTATGTTTGACCTCACTGAGGGCGCTTGATTTTTCAAATTGAAATAATTTATCAATAATGGAAAAAAAATAAGGAAAAAAATGTATCTATTTAGAAAAATGGGACAATGGGAGCCACGTATAAAGAGAGTTATTCATAAAATTTATTGACAGCGACCAAAAACCGACCATCCGTAAATTTGATGTTGAATTTTGTCCATTAACAATTGATAAATCAAGTAGATTCTAAAGACAAAAAGTGAATAAATGTTATTTCATCGAAATAGACTCTATTTGATTGAAATAAATCTTCATTTCATCGAAATAGACTCTATTTGATTGAAATAAAATTCTATTCCATCGAAATAGATTCTATTTGATTGAGATAAAATTTCATTTCATCGAAATAGATTCTATTTGATTGAAATAAAATTTCATTTCATCGAAATAGACTCTATTTGATTGAAATAAAATTTCATTTCATCGAAATAGACTCTATGTGATTGAAATGAGATTTCATTCATTCCAAATACACCACATAATTGATTCAAATAAACTCATCAGACTCATTTTTTTGGGTGCAGTGCCTATCATTTCGTAGTGAACATAATGTAGTGAACACAGCTCTCAGTATAAGCTATGGCTTCCATTTTCCCGATTTCTTACATAAAAAAGTGTAGAAAATTAATAATAAATAGCTGTTTGTGTTATTTACGGTTATTCATTTCCGATTCGAGGGAACTGATGACATTTTTCTCTAGAATAATGAGATTTGGTATCAGTTCGTTGATAGTCTCGAGTCGTTTGCGAATTTTTAACATAACGATGACAAAGTTGGCTACGGCTAGGCTGTTGATAAATTGTGGCAAAGTGTTGACAATCCACAGGAAATAAAAATTTTCAATGGTATCCGGGCCGATCTGAGGAAAGTACTCAACGAGATTGAAAAGTATAGTGATAACAACGATTTGGCAAATGTGAATTATCTCCATTTTCGTAGACTTGAAATAATTGAGTCGCACGTTTAAAAGTTTCAACTTCTCGTCGATAACGTTCAGGTCAGCGTACAATTCCTGAACTTTGTTGCTGCTTATCGCATTTGAAAAAATCATAATAGTGATGAAAACACAATTACTGTATATTTGTATTTCTCTCGTTTTCGAAAAATTCGTGTAAACACTCATTGCATCATAAAAAGCTAGTGATTCTCTCATGGTCAGTATAGAGAGCACATAATAAATAATCAGCATAATTGCTACATACAAATAGCCAGGAAACCATTTGCAGCAGATTCGTGGCGGCCGGAGACCTAAAAAAAAAAAAAACATTTTAATGGAGACTAATTGGCTTTTTTGACAAGACTTGAAAGTCATAAAAATGAAGTGTTCCATATATGCAATTGCAACACCGCTTGATATGTATGAAACATTTTACCTTGATAAAAAAAACTTTGTGTAAACCTAAAAAGTTAAACAATTCTTATTTAAAGTTCAATTTTCCAGTGCAAATACTTCTAATATTCTGCGTGTGTTACACAAATACACTGAGAGAAAAGCATATCGTTTATTTAACGATTTTACACGGTAAAACGAATATAGGGAGGCCTGCAATGTTTTATCGTTGAAGCGATGATAATATGGTTTGATAAACGATACTTGTAAGGTTATTGGAAACAAACGTTGAAATCGTATATGCAACAAAACGGCATATTTGAAACTATTAGAATAGTTTTTGAAACTATTATCATCTTGATAATTGCTACTATAATTATATTTGCTAGAACCATAAAATATAGACGTTCCTCCTGGGAATTATGTTAGTGGTTGATGCAACTATTTTCTTATATTTGCTATAATCATAAAATATAGACGTTCCTCCTGGGAATTATAGTTTATAGTTAGATTATCGTCAGGCCAACTATATTATTTTTTAAATTACCATATTTTTCTCTCATTATACAGTTGCATCACTAGACCGAATTAATTTCTGTCCGGACCGAGTATAAAAATGCCTATTTGTAAATTTTCGTAGAAGTTATAAGAGGCGTAAGTGAAAAAGTTACTATGCTAGAAAAATGTAACTGTAAATGTGGACAAGCTGATTTTGGCGAGAAAGGCTTAACAGAAATAGGAAAATGAAAAGTTAACTTCTGAATTATTGCATTTTTTTTTGCAATTGCAACACCATTTACGAAGTCATGATTTTCGGGTAACTCAATCCTCTTAATCCTTTACAAGACCTTTTACCATACATTTTAGTTTTTATTTTGAATGTTGGACATTTTTCTAAATTACAATAGTAGAAAAATGTCAGTTGAAAGAAGAATACTTTTCAATTTTTATGCATCCAGGCATTTTTCCATAAAAAATAAAAGTAGGATGCAAGTGAATTGAAATTACATTCCTTCTCAAATTTTTCGAGTGCTTTTAAGTGGTCATTAAGAAACATATGACAAAAATAGACTTGTACTATAAATTATGCTCCTTTGTTTATTAAAGGGTTAATGAAACGTTGGATTATTAATTTACCAACGATTCCAGTCATGGAAAATAGTGTTCGATTCTCCCCTAATATATTGTTCGCCCTAATGATGGTCATCGTCGATTCAACACTCGACTATTCATATCGTGACTGAACGAAATAATTACTTATCGTTAATTAATTGGATATGATGAGTAATTTAAAAAGTTGAGACCTCACTCAAATAAAGCGGTCGATTGAATGTTGCTCTTACCAGAATTATTACAAACAATTACTCGAACACCATACAGAGACTAATAATCGTCAAAATATTAATTACAAGCTTCATCAGGTGCGGAATTTTGATTATTAATCATTTTCACATCAGAGTGGTTGATTTTGAATTTTTACTCGTTAAGAACTTTGATTTTCATAAAATAGAAACAATACATGGCTGATTCGAAACTTTCTTGTCAATTTTTTCGATAATTTTTATTTGACCATAATTAATTTTTTTTGGCAATAACTCTCCACAAAAAATTCTACTTTGATAGTTAGAGGGTTTAAAAAATGGCAGATAATTAGCTTACCGACTATTCCGGTAATGAAAAAAAGTGGTCGACTCTCCTCGATTATATTTTTCGCTCTTATCAGAGTCATCCTCGCTGCGCCACTGGACTTTTTATATAACCAATCGACAAAATTATTATTTATCGTCGATCGGTCGAATATTTTCACAGACTCGCTTGACTAGGTGGTTTGTTTTCGTTGAACTCTGCGCTCTGAATCTCCCTAGTGAGCTCGTGCAATACGTTGTACACTAACCCTTCGTTTTCAACGGAAATGCGACGCATTAATAAATGAAACTTCGTGACAATAATGTGCAGCGCCAGCTTTAGGTGTGGGCCGGGTATTGAATTTTTCATTAATCACGAACACGGTTCCTGGATTGCGGGAAATTCATATTATGCAGTGAAAGAGTATAGCCAGACAGCTCAATATGTTGCTTTCGTGCTAATGGCATTACCGATGTCATTAAGTGGATCTCCTTTTCACAGTTGGGTCATATAAAATAATTTACATTCAACGTATCGGTTGAGGAGAATTATAGATTTAGAAAACCCAAAAAATTACTTTTTCGAAAATATTTTCTGGAAGGAAAGAAAACTTCGCCTAGCGAAACTCGAGGTATATTTTTTTGCTTCCCTCAGAGGGAGCTTTGTTTACGTGAAAAAACTTTTTTTCGAGATTTTCATGTCAGTACACTCAGAATGGTCTAAAACGTCGAGAAAAGTGGTTTGTGCGAAATGTGTGTGTGTGTGTGTGTGTGTGTGTGTGTGTGTGTGCACATTTAATTGTTTACACGATAACTGTCGCCATTTTCAATGAATGCTCTTCCAATTTCGTATGCAAGTGGGCTATCATAGAGTACCGTTTGAGATTGTGAGTTGAGGCGAATCGCCTCGAAAATTTAGATTTCACAGCATTTTCGAAATTCAAAAAAAATCGTTTTCACGCTATAACTTTTGCAATTAAAGAGGCACCAGGCTGAAATTTTGTGCATAAATGGATGATCCATAAAACATTATGTGTACCAAATTTTGTGAGAATCTGTCAAGCCGTTTTGATTTTATTACAATTTTAATTTTTTTTTAAATGTCCGCAATTACTATAACTCATGCAAATTCTGAGATATCCGGCTGCAATTGCTGATATAATTTCATGATTATTGCTTTTGAATCAAGATTTTGGTATAATTAACTGTTAACATGTTAGTAAATTTCGATTTTGGCGAACAAAAAGAAAAAAAAAACCTTTACGAAAAAAAATCGAAATTTTTCACAGATTTATCTTAAATTTTCTTCCCACTTAGACGACCATTTAAAAAAATATTTAGCACAAATCTGACACCAATCGGTGAAATGGTTCAAATTTTATGGCATTTCGAATTATTTTTAAAATCCCGTTCGAGCGCTTGCTCATGCAAATTACTTGGTATCGGGTTTCAATTTAGTTTAAATATGGACTATCATTACACAATTTTTGAGTAACAATTTTACACAAATCGGTCGAGCGGTAAAAATTTTACGTCACTTTGAATTTTTATAAAAATGTCTTCCGAGCATAAACAAGCCTGCAAAGTAGAACCTTGTAAATTGCTTCCTCATTATTTTTCGCTTCCTACGAATCTTCCTCTATGAGGAAGCCAAAATTGATTAACATACTTCCTCATAGAGGTAGCTTTGTAGACAGCAAAAAATAATGAGGAAGCAATTTGCAAGGTTCTACTTTTTTTTATGTTCTTGAAGTGTGGAAATAAATTTTCTCAAGTAGATACAATAAGAAGCTGCAGAGCAATGGGCCCTTTTCTCGAACGCCTTGCCACTGCAGTTTCCAATTCACGGGAAACATGCATTATGTAATTCTTGTCTGAATTGATACGTTCAATTTTGTCTCAATTCTGAATTACTATTGAATTATGCGAATGAGTTTAAAAATTTGGATTTTTTTTGTCAGTGTGCTTCATATTACTCATAAAAAGTTTTAGGCTTAATAGACGCACATTTTTATAAAAACGAATCTTACAACCCCGTTTAAAATTTTCCTAAAGTCATTTTGTGGTAGCAAAGAAATTCTACAAAAAATCATGTGTATTAGAGAAAACAATGATAAGATGAATTTCATGAAAACACTTTCCTAAAAACTTGTCAAACCATTCTATAGTCTATAAATAAGTTTTTAATATTATTATTAGGATGCGAAATTAATGAACTTTTTATTGTCAAGGACGTTGATTTTTATATCTTTTATCTAATCAATCTAATCGAACTTTTCGTTTGAATCCTTTGTGTGTTGCATGTTTCAGCTGAATAGCTTTCAGATTTGCCATAGATATTTAAAAAAATCAAATGTCGTTTTCATAGATACAAATTTTGTCTTTTCGCTTTGCGTTGACGAATATTTATGTGGTAGTAAAAACCAGTTCGTGATAATAAAAAAAAATATATATATGAGTCTCTGCGACCGTTTCGAACTGAAGGGTTCGTTTCGAGGGCGAAAAGTACCTATATATAGTATATACAGTACCTATATAGTTGTACGCAATAATTCGTTATCGATTTATTAACGGAATGCATAAGCAAGTTTTGACATTCGTCATTATTGGTTCGTTAGGAGGATATACAGTGGATCCGATGCACGTGGTCCAGGCTTTCGGTCACCTCGTTATCATTATTTAGGTAATGATCGATGCTCCCGGTTCAATGAGGACCACGAACGGTTTTAGTAGCTAGACGCCCTAACCACATCGAAAGCCTCTGCGAATGACTCTCCAATTATTTTCGTTCGACAAACGCGGAATATAACGCTTCGCTTCCAATTTTCCATTGAATTGAAATCCACGAGTGATATTTAATTAAACGAATTTGTCCAGATTTATGACTTTTGGATTATTTTATGACGTCGTCGACCGTAGAGGTGAAATGCAACATTTATGTTAAGCCGCCATTCACGTTTTATTGGATCACATGCTTTCTCCCTTGCTTATTATAGCTCGTCTGTGAAAGATTAATAATTCAAAAAGTTGGCTTATTAAACAAATTAAACGGCTGAACAAATGTTCCTTTCACGTCGGAATTATTACGAGTAATAATTGAAACGGAATACAGAGAATGATCATTGTTAATGATTCATTACGAGGAGTCGTATGACAATGTAATTCTATTTCTGAGTTTTTAAGTGGTTAATTTCTTTATATCTTGGCATTATATTCATCAAATTTGATATTCCCACATCCGGTGCTTACTTGACCAAAATATTAATTCAATCGAAAAAAAAAAAACATATTTATATCCGAATTGCATTTTGAAATTTCTCATACGAGATTATACATACACTGAGAAAAAAATTGTGGGTGCAGTGAACATACATGAGAAATTTAGTCAACTGCATAAGGTTGACTCAATGACAATTTCACTGTCTTAACGAAATAGAAGTTGACTCAACAGAATGAGGTTGGCTCAACCTCTCGGCGAGGTTATCTGCGGCGAACATAATGATGAATTTGAGTCAAGTGCTTTCGATGTGGTTGAGCCAACCTCTATTAGGTTGATTTGACCGATTCGGGGTTGACTCAAGCTCATTTTAATCAATTATTAACAAAACTAATTTTTTTTACGCATGCATTTTAACATGGGCTCTTATGGCATATTTACGAATTTACAAAAAAAAAAAAATTATAATAATAATTGAAAAAAATTTTCACATCGTTGAATTTTTCAGTAGTTGGTGGAATTAAAATTTTTCAATTTTTTTTTATTCGTAAATAGGCCATAAGAGCCCATGTTAAAATGTATGCATACAAAAATTAATTTTGTGTAAACGATGTAGACGAAAATTCTCAAAAAAATCATGTGAGTTTGTGATGAATTGATAAAAACGCGGTAATTATTGTAGATTTTTCTCTTTAACACATAATCTACCAACACTATTATTCCAAACATTCACATGAGAAAGAAGCCCTTAAGAGTGCTCGTACATGTTCTCTCCGATTTTTGAAAGTAGAGCTCCACAGTGTTCTCCTTAGTTTCCTATCCATTTATGAAAACGGAACTCCACAGAGTGCTCATTAATTTTCTCTCGTCATTAACGAAAACGGAGCCCTACTGAGTGCTCGTTCGTTTACCACTAAATTCCTCTCACAAAACTCAATACGCCTAAATTCCCAACCGCGCTACACTAACTAATCTCTATAATTGCGCAGTCAACAATCAATTGAACGAAACAGAAGTTATATCTTTTCATAATTTTTTTTTCTTTAACTACAAAAAAGGCTCAATGCAGCCTAAAATAAATAAAGGCAAACACAAATAATCTCTGTCACTCGAATCCCTTCTGGACGTGACAATATATTTCTTATTGTATTATTATCTCTCGTTAATGTGAAAGTGTCTAAAATATCAAAAGATTTTTTATTTATCCAAAGATTGTAATTATTATTATTACCACTAAAATGATAAACGTTCGCTTAATGAAAATTAAATTTTTTGTTTGCCATTAAATGAACTTGTAATTAAAAATTTAATATATTTCAATGTGGTGATCGTTAAAAAAAATTGATCCCATCTGTTGTAATCGATACATTCTTTATACGTTATTATTATAATTTTTGGATAAATAAAAAATCTTTTGATATTTTGGACACTATCACAATAACGAGAGGTAATATTATTATTATTACCACTAAAATGATAGACGTTCGCTTAATGAAAATGAAATTTTTTGTTTGCTATTGAATGCACTTGTAATTGAAAATTCAATATATTTCAATGTGGTGATCGTTAAAAAAAAATTGATCCCATCTTTTGTAATCAATACATTTTTTTCTTGGTGTACTTCAAGTCCGATTTCTCATCCAACTTTGCTCGGTGAAAGGAGTAGAGTGTCGTACTCTGGTGGCAGATCGAGCAAGTTAATCATGCCTTGATCGTTCAAGTATTTTTACCACGACGGGATAAAATAACTAACTGCTGGTAAATCGTCATCCCGATCGGTTAATTTATTTTTTAACCCGCCGCACATTTAGATATAAACGTAGAACGGCTCAATTATTGTACTTTTTATAGATCCTTTAATGGCCTCTTTGCCTCAAAGCGAATACAAATGACTTAAAATAACACTTTACCGAACGAAAATAGAAAAATTTAATTTAAAAGTTATTCACTTTTGAAATATTTACCGGTAAACGCACTTTTCTCTGTCAAAATGATAATGCAGGACACGTTTCTAGTAGAATTCCACTTATTGGAAAATTAACAAAATCTTTTTGTGAAAATAAAAAGAGATATTTCAAAACATACATATTTCTAAAATACAGAACGAATATAATTTATGAGGAAATAATTGGTCAGAGAATTTTAATAATTAGAAGACACGATTATGAAAAATACTTTTTTATTTTGTGAGTAAAATATTTTCGTGAAGTCTCCATAATATTTTATTCAACAACAATAATAATAAAGTGATGAATTGCGAAGAGACAGAAAGCGAGACGAATCCGAGTTGGTCGAACTGCTCAAGCGAATCAGGGTATAAATATTTTATATGCTTGTGGATCTACACCCACAATATATAGAATATTAAAATGAGAATTTGATTAATATTTGTAACCCTCGCCCCCCGCTGAGGGCCCTGGCGCTGGATATGTCGCTTCTCCCTCGTATCGAATATTCGGACGATAACCACCTCCGTCTGCGACGTATTCGACTATCTGGGTTCGCCCGTCAGGGAGTAATACGTGATAGGTACCTTTGGCTTCTTCGTCCTTTCGCATCTCGCGATGACCGAAATCCAAGCCAATTGGGGCGTCCTGTACTTCGTAGGAGAATTCGTAATTCGCTGGGTCCTGAAAAAACAATAATGACTGTAACCGTTCTTTCAAAAAATTATACATTTTAGCCTCACTAAGTGCTTATCAAGCATTATGATTCTTTAAGTTAGTGAAGATATACAGTTTGCCAAGTGGTGTAAGGTAAAAAGTGAAATTTTCAACTTATTGCTGATTTCAGATTCACTCAGAAAAAAGATTGAGTAATATTAACTAAAATTGTCTATTTAACATTTGTTCATTTCAATCAACGAAAATTTGCTTTCCCTGGAACGAATATGTATTTCATTCAATTTTGCAGTTTATTTATTTCGAACATATTCATTTATTTAAAGCAGTTTTGACTGTGCAGTGGACACTAAATAGGTATTATATTCTTTCGTACTAAATACTTTTTTCATCCGGAAATAATATCTAGTTAAAACGACTGAATACATGGATTCGATCTTTTTTATTGAAAATCAATCAGAACTTTCTTTTAATCCAATACGTAATTATTTTCTTTAATCATTATAAATTCAATTCTCTGTAATTGATTTGGTTATTTAAGTCAACGTTTCGTCGATGATCTAGTAATGAAACACCAAACTTAACTCTAATACGTATTTATGTTCATCCATAGAAAACATTCGTTTTCATCGACTTGTCATATATTTATATAAAAAATATGTATTGTCTAATTTAACTTTTATGTAAGTGTCGAATTTTCATAATGGAAGGCTATATAATGTGGAAGATTCTCGAAATACCCATTCCCGCTTCCGTTTGTCAGTAACGGATTCATAATTGGTTTTATTTTTTATTTTTGAAAAAATTCCACTTAATCAATATTGACCTTAGATGAAATAGATTTTAAAAAATACATACAACGTATTGGAAGCACATGAACAAACTTAACAACAAACGCAAACAAAAATTGAAAGAAACGAATGTACTCGATCCATTTGGAATGAATTTACGAATTTATGTATTTTGTAAATAGAATGAATAAATTATTCGACATAAATATATTTTTCTTCGACACGAAGAAATGTATATTTAATTGAAACATATTTTTTTGTACGAAGTAATAAAGATATATTGCAATCAAATACATATTTCCTAGGTTTGAATATATTTATTAGTCGCCAGATGTATTACTTACAAATAAAAAAAATTATTCGAGTTGAATACAAGTCTATTAGGTCAGAATTCAAATAAGAAAATTTATTTCCGATGCGTAGGTTCTAGTCCAGTTTTAAGATATACAGTTTTCGAAATGGTGTAAGGTAAAAAGTAAAATTTTTAACTTGTCGCTGATTTCAGATTGAATTAGTGAACAAGTTTTTGTTATCAGTGTTTTATTTTATCCGTTGAAGTGCTAGCAATAATTATGAGAACTATAAAGTAGTTCGGAGAACTCATAGTTAGTTAGTGAAAGCCATCTTTTTTTGACAAAGTAGTTATCCTAATTCACTGTTAGCTGTTCCAACTCAGGCTTTATCTCCGTGTGGCCGCCGGGAAACTGTTGAAACTTTGAAACGTTTCAAGCTTCACTGACATTACTTATGGTTGTTGAGATAATAGCTTTGAAGGTTAGCTTCTTCCTTAAGGAGGGTGACCATTTGCAATTTGTATTAGATAGAGTTTGAAATTTGATATATAATGTAATGTTTGTGCTATTGTAAACCCTTAACGCTGTTTAACGAACTTTTTAACAGAGAGCCTCAAAAAAGTCCCAATTCTAACACGGCGTCTTACGTCTTATGGAATCCTATCTCCTTATATGTGTTCTCGAACAAACAATTTTAATTGGAATGATTTATGGATCTACGCTTTTGACTTTATTTGTAGTATAGGTTTTCCAATACCGATCACGTTTTGATTAATTGTTCTAAGTTGTGTCAGTGATGGGGCATTATTTGACTATTATGCAGATGGTTGCCTTTCTTTATTATTTATTTACTGCACTTTCAGAAAAGACAGAAAGTTTTTATGCATGAGCTCATCAATTAAATTTGATGCACAGTTGCGATATAAAATTAACTAAGCTTTTAATGTAGCTAGAAAGTTTCAGCATGAGTATACTGACTGCTCTTCACACCAAAAACTAAATATTCGGCTTTGTTCTTGCCCATGCAAACAAAAATTGTCCGCGGCAGAATGGAGTACATTCAAGATTTCTCTAATTAAAAAAATTTCGAACAGTATTGCCTGAACCCGCGTACAGTGACGGTTCGCGTCAATGGAAAGAAAGTACATTCAACATATATTGAAAAATATATTTCAGATATATGACATATATCTTGTGCGAAAAAAACTATAACTGAGATCCATTTCGGGAGCTATACAAAATATATGCGAGTGAAAAATATATCTGAGATACTACCGAAATAAATGGAAAAAATATCGTTGATATGTTATCGTCCGCAAAGTTCTATATGTCCGATATATTTTTGTACATATTTCTTTTGCATTGGGGGCGGCAGCTGAACGGAAATGGGTGGCGGTCAAAATAGCGAATGACCAAAATAGTGAATAATTAAAATAGCGAATTTCGAAATTAGGAACGTCTGAATCTAGAATGTTCATCATTATGAATGTTCATCATTATTTCCTATTTCAGTCATTCACCATTTTGACCATTCGCTATTTTCACCTCCATCTTATTAAAATGCATTTAAAATAGCGAATAATAAAAATGGCGAATGGCTCAAAAAGCGATTTCCATAATTATGGATATTCTACATTTAGACGTTCCTTATTTTTAAATTCGCTATTTTAGCCATGCGGTATTTTGGTCATTCGCTATTTTTACCCCCACCCACGGAAATCTTTGTCTGTTTAAGCGCAACCGGATTGAAAAAGTTCTGTGGGTCAGAAGCGAAAATTTCATTCCATTTTTCAATTGTCGGCAGTATTGTTCCTAGATCTTGGACTCGAGAGTTAGCCACAACTGCACTGATCGAACAGTTTACCCGAGAAAAGGTCTCGTCAATCATGTGTAGATGTCGTTTTGGCAATACAAAAAAAAGCAGCCGCGGGGATCTATCAAATATTTATTGCCAATAATCTCCTGGGGTTCAGACGATGAGACAACGGCAGTCACGAGTGTGACGAAATCAGCGCAAGCTCGTACGACTTTACTCCCACGCCACATGAAAATCTATGTTCTGGGGTCTTTCTTAATCCATGTTTATTAATATAAGATTTCCTGAAATCAACTCAAGCCGCGAAGTGTCGTTTCGCAGTGAAGTACGGCTTGTACCAGTTATGGCAGCAGATCAACCGCGCAACCAGCAAAATCGGCCTGAAGAGTTTGTTTCAATCAATTATGGGATGTATTTCGAACGAATAAAATTTTATTTCGATGAAATAGGGCCTATTTCGATCAGATCAAATTTCATTCAGATCAAATAGAGTCTATTCCGATTGAAGAAAATCCTATTAGGCCGTCCATTGAATAAATAATATATTTAATGGTCAGCCTAATAGGATTTCAGTCAACCGAAATAGAGTTTATTTGATCTTAATAGACTCTATTTGATAAAAATAAAATGTTATCTATTCCAAATTCACGCCCTTATTGATTAAAATAAACTAATCAGACCCATTTTTCTGGGTGTAGTATCTTTTATTATATCTTTTAAGATGTGTGTCTTACGCCAGCCCAATCATCGGGATGTCCACCGCCAGGTGGTCTTCCGGCGCTAGGTGGCAAATATCCAGGTCCTTGTGGTTCGCTTCGAATTGTCACCAGCATCGTCGCTAACAGCAGAAAGGCCTGCGATTGAAAATAATAATAAAAGTTAGAAATGGGTGAACATTTTCGGCAACTCCATTATCGAAACAATATCAAAAACATTTTATTCACTTCGACATAGTCATAAAAAAAAGTAAACACAGAACACAGCCCGAGGCTGCGAAATCATATATGATTGAAACGGAATTCAATTACAATGTAACATTAATTCATATTCCATTTGCTTTGGAAATATGTATCACTGCGTGATTGTCTTTTGTCGCGCTGAAAGCAAACTGCTTTGTTAAACCAACGATTGCGCGACATTGTTTTCTATTTCAAAGGTAATTCAAAACCATGATAAATTTCGAAAACTGGATATTCAACAATAGATTCCAACACGCAATTGAATTTAGTCAAAACCGATGAATCAATATTGCATGCAAATAATGCAGCAGAGACCATTTTTTTATACGCTTGTCTGAAAGTCTTTAGCATCTCTTTTCAATCATTACTATATTCTTCAATGCACCACCAAAATACGAATATTTTAAGCTTATTCATCCCTTCGTCTTATACATACGGGAACAAACATTTATTGGAAGAGCTCAAATAAAGAGTTTTCATCTTTTATCTCTCAAATCCAATTTGCCCAATCAGTGTGATCATGACAAAACGTTGACTTTAAAAAAAATCTGAATGTAATAACCAACAATTTTTAAAAATTTATTACATTCAAATTTATCCTTTCGTTACATTTTATCAACAACGTTAACCCCATCCACAAGTACTAAACTCAAACATCACGTCCGTTTATTAAATTGCATGAACCGGCTTAGCCGAAAATACCCAGTACCAGTAAATTGAACTTCCAAATATTTTTAACGATCTCGTTACAGTTTATATGTGATCAATATGCTCAAGATGGTAATATGAATAAAAGAAAAATGGACATATGGCTAGAAAATATCGTCGAGCAATATATTGGAAGTTGAAAAACAGCCACGTGTGTGTGCACGAGGAACTTGGGGGTGGCAAAGTATTCCATTATGCATCGAGTACCGCTGGGGGCGGGGGAGGGGGAGGAACCCCGGGCGCGTTGAAAACTAACGTGGTGGGATGGTAGGACATCGTCTCGGGCGTTAGACATTTAAATAGCCTTTTGGAGGATCGCGCATCGACACCAAGTAGCAGAAGCTGGGCGTCGACGGGGGGCAGGGGGGAGGGAGTGGGGGGCGGGCGGAAGTGCGCCAGCGGCAGTGAGAAGCGGGTAGTGAACGGACGAGGAAAGGGGATGGGAGAGGTGCACACTTGGGTATGCAGATGACCCGTTCCTTAAGCCAAGTAGTTGCAAATTATTGTTTGAGCAGCTCCCGAGGGTGCTTGCCATTGTAACCGTACGCCTTATTCGCTGGCAGCGCCCTCTGTCCTCCGCCCCTCTCCCAGCCCGTCGAATAAAGTACAAAGTTTCGTAAAGCAGGTGAATATTTTTCTCGAGATAAAACACCACGGCTGCACACATTTAAAAACACTATCCTTCAGAGGTCGTAATACGTCAGCTCAATTTGATTGTCTTCATCCTTGTATATTTTGTCCGGAGGGACTAAAAATTTTTGTCTCTGGAGAATATTAATTTTACATTCACCGAAGGAAACATGACTGTTTTTTTGAATCGTTTATATCTTGGGACTGGAAACCCGATCATTACAAAAGTAATGCATGGAATTTAGGTTTTTTAAATGATTTTTTAAGGTCAAGGTTCCGGGAACATATAAAATGAAAAAATATTTCGAATGAAATGAAGATATTGATTTTTTGTCGTATACGATATCTTTGGGTTTTTTTTTTAGGTGTGTTGAATTTGGAGGAATATTGGCTAAATTCCAAAAAGAAAGTTGAGTATGGATCATATTGTTAAGTATGGGTATAAAATGAGAAAAATGTTTACGTATAGATACATAATTGTGAATTGATAACTGTCCTCTTTAAATGAAATGTATCGGTATATGCAGCCGATAAATAAAACAATATAGATGCATACAGTCACTGAAAAGCACATATTTTAAAAACCGTATTCTTGAGAAGCATTTGTGAGTCAACTTAATTGAAGAAAAAATCTTTTGTATTTTTTTTTACAGGACTGAAAAACACATTCTAACTATTTTAGTGTATTTATTTTACTCCCAATTAAAGGGGGATGAGAATTTTTCAAAATGATCTATACCTATCCAGATAAAACAATCGATCATAAACAATACAATATATAAAGAAATTATTTATGTATCAAATTTACATTCGTAATGATTTTGAGATGCAACATTATAAAAAATAAAAATAAATTGCTTTGGCCAGAATAGTGACTGTGACTAGTGAATTTGCATAAATATTTACGGAAGTCACGACAAAACTGTATAAAATATTTCAAAATACAACTTTACACGAATGCCGATATTTTCAACTACCCAAAATAACCTCTTTGTTGTTCCAGCTCTGAAAATATGATATAACAGTCCACGAAGCTGGAAAATATTTCCTTTGAAACTAAACGTCACGGCTGCACGCAATCCTCGGAAGCACAATTTCAAAAGCACTAAATTTGAGCAGTTTTTTTTTCTTCAATTGATTGACAATTGCATTAAACTTTTCCGAATCGATAGAAATTTAATTTTTTTTTTTTTCGTGTAATAATTTAGTACCCACCTTAAGGAGCATGAGCAGGTTTTTTCGCCGTGACCGGCACGGAGTATGATTCTGAAGTAAAACTACGAGATAAGCCAAGAAGCTAGAGATGCTCGGTCCTTTTATACTTACAGACTTCGTAGTCCTGATATATATATCAGTCGGGACAGCTCAGCTCGCAATGTAATGAAGATTGAAACATAGTCATTTACCGAATCGCCATGTTGATATAATGCAAATGTACGACCGTTATTACACCTAATAATAAAACCGCAATACTCGACGCGGCGAGACACAGAACAGTCGGTTGTCGCGACGTTGGAAGAACCGCCCTCGAGCGTCTATACTCTTGTTCAAGTTACCGCCGAGTTCCTGATTCCTCAAGCAATACTCATCGCTCAACAATCTCACTGTCCCGCGCAATTTCGCAAAACCCCTTCAGCTAACAATTGCATTTTACGAACCGATGGAAATGCCGGAAACGGAGAATAAGGGTACTACAGAATTTCAATAGAAGATACCGCAGTTTACCATTGGTTCGTTGGTTCATTGTAATGCGTACGATTACAGCATAAGTTAGATTCCATAAACTCGATTGATTATATTTGTACGTGTGATTCTGGCATGAATACATAATAGGCAACTTTAATTTATGATCTATTAGGGTGGTCGTTGTTTGGGGTCCGGTTGAATTTCCAGATTGACGCTCTTCACATCGTTGGCAAAGTAATAAATGAAATTCCACTTAAAATATTTATTCTTTATTTTTTTATTTAATTTGAAATACATTGTACATGGGATTTCAATGTATCTCCCTTCATTTTGCATCCTAATATTTATTAAACTTCACCATAGCCTTATGATCCTTATTTCGCAAAATTATGATTAATTCGTTTACGTGGTATCATGATGAAGCCTGACTGGGCCCTTAAGTAATTACCCTATCGAGCCCTCATTAAACTTCGCTATAGAAACCCAAAATTGCCTTATGAGACCCTTATATGGCAAAATTATTATTGACTTGTTTACTTGGTGCCATGTTTAAGCCTGACTGGACCCTTAAGTGATTACCTTATCAAATCCTTCGCCATGGAAATTTAGAAAAAACTTATCAGGGCCCTACTTGGGAGTGATATGGAAAACCCTTTTAGGGTGTCCATATTAAAGCCTGAAAAGGCCTTAGTTTATCTTAGGGCATCCCTAATAATTTTCTTCACGGGTATTAACTATTCCAATCAAATTACGTCATAATATATTCAGTATAATAATCGAAATCCGCAATTTTGCTTCGACCTCATGATTAGGGTGTGTCACATCTCGCATTATATTCGAACCCGCACAGTTTTTATAAATTGTATGAAATGCGCTCGAGCGCAACTGAATATTAGCAAGCTGTAAATAAAATATATGAGGCAAAACACGTCCACTTTTTCTCGATGGGCCACTTTCTTTCGATTGTCTTGAATCTGCGCTTTAATTCGCCACATAGAAGTAATTCTAAAAGGTACCCTTCGTGAATTTTTCTAGATTATCTTATCCGATATTTCAGAAAACACGGTTTTTTTTACGTTGACATATAGCAAGAATTTGAAATGACGGAAAAAATGTTTCTATAAATAAGTTGTGGTTTTATTTTAGCTTTCAAACAAAATATTTTTATTACTATACCGCGATAACACTGATTTTTCGATCAATAACGGATTTGTCGTTTATTTTTTCCCGAACGACGATTTTTGTTTGCCTAGCAAAATCACGGTGAAACTACAAAATCTTACAGTTATGGCACCTATGTCGAGATCTCAAAAAAATCGATGGAGTGGGCCGGTTGCGAATAGAAGAATAAAAATTAAACTGAATTGTTAAAAATCGATATTTTCCTGAAATTCGTACTGAATCCGTATTTTTTGCCGGCATTCTTACTAGATAATCATAATTTTCTTGAAATTGTAGTTTCATTATACGAAAAACAAAAATAATTTATGCTGATGCAAACATTTTTATTCCCGAATTGTCATTTTTCCACCCGGAACCTCAACATGGCCCAAGGTTCTGTAATTTTTTCAGTCAAAAGACCTTTGGCTGAATTAGTTCTAAAAAGCAAAGAATAATTTACCGTTTCTCAGCTAAACATCGGTGTTATCGGAATAATAACATTATCGAAAATATTTAGTTTGAAAGCCAAAATGAAACCGCAACTTTTCTGTAGAGACTATTTTTTCTGTCATTTTAAATTTCTGAGATGTGTGAACCGGAAATGAAATTGCGTGGTCTGAAATATCGGATTAAATAATCTGAAAAAATGTACGAATGATGCCTCTTAGTGTTACTTCGACGTATTATGGCGCCAATTCAAGACAGTCGAAAAAAAGTCGCCGACTCGACGTGTTTTGCCTCATTGACCAAACCTCACTCAAGGTAGTCCTTTTGCGACACATACTAGTCAATTGAGGCACTGTTCCGAAAATTCTGTAAATGCTAACAGTTTTACATATCTACACAGTCAATTAATCACAGTGAGAATAAAAACGTATTTGTAGATGCTCCGTTAACTTACACTGAGAGAAAAATCTGGTAATTCTGAAAATAATATAGTTGGACTAACGATAATCTAACTATAAACTGTAATTCCCAGGAAGAACGTCTATATTTTATGGTTATAGCAAATATAAGAAAATAGTTGGATCAACCACTAATATAATCCTCAGGAGGAACGTCTATATTTTATGGTTATAGCAAATATAATTATAGTACCAATTATCAAAATGATAATATTGTCAAAAACTATTCTAATAGTTTCAAATATGCCGTTTTGTTGCATATCCGATTTCAACGTTTGTTTTCAATAACTTTGCAAATATCGTTTATTGAACCATATTATCATCGCTTCAACTATAAAACATTGCAAGCCTACCTATATTCGATTTACCATGTAAAATCGTTAAATAAACGATATGCTTTTTTCTCAGTGTAAAAGACATAAATTGTATTAAGTAAAATATCTCATCAGAGTCTCGCTTGAACGCGTAGTGGTATTGTATCATCAAACGGTCGTCAAAGCCAAATTTTTTTGTTTCAAAAGAAAATTTGTGACACGAAACAAAAAAAAATAGAAAATCTCATTTTTGCGCCACGGCTACAACCACCACGAAAAATCGAGTCGCTGTAACCAAGGTTAAAACGGCGCCGGTCGACACTGGAGGTTATATTGATTTCTATCATCGTCCGCTACATCCGGTTATCCGTAAATTCTGAGTGGCGATGATGTGTTTGACGTTGGAATCACACCCAAATACTTGGATAACGTCCCTTTTTGATATTTTATACGGAATCGTGACACTCTAAGGAATCCATAGCACCTTAGATATTGTATAAAAGTTCAGTTTATACATGTTAATTTTCGTTCCAAAGTACGAAATCGGTTAGTTTCCCATAAGAGCCCATGCATAAGAATTCTTTTTTAACTGTTTATTTTCTCGGTAATTTAGTCGACCCAGCTTGAAACTTTGTAATCGCATTTCGAAGGGATTTAACTATTATATTAAAAAAATTTTAAGTCTTAAAGTTCAAAAAGGTTAATGCGCAAGGACTACCTTAAAGCAATCATAATAGCACGACCATAAAGTGATATTAATTTTCCGTCCATGCATCATTTTTCCAATTTCTATGAAAATAGTTATGGTAATGGCTTGATAGTTACAACAGCTATGAAAAAAATCGTTGTTCAGACTAATAATGAATAGTTGTTACTTTATAGATACTAATATTGTAATTTTCTCTCACAGTCATCCGAGGCCAGACATAAGTATAGCAGGGTTTCCCTAGAAATCTGTTTTCCCTGGAGATAGAAGTTTCCTAGAGATGAAGGTCTCCTAAAACAAGGGATAGGAACCCTCTGAGAATAGGGGTTCCTTAGGTATAAGAGGCCTCGAGGAATTAAAGCAAATCAAGACACTGACGCGTGGCAGTGAATAGGGAGGAAGCAGTAAATTTATAATTTACACGAAAAATTTTATCAAATTTGTTAAGTATTGGAAAATATTTCGTTATTCTCGGATTGTTGGGTGGTTTGGTTGAGAACCGACGAATGTAATTTATTGCTTGGGTATGAAAGCTACTGCGAGCACGCATATTATGAATAACGTGTCACTATACAGTACATTGTACAGAAGTCATTTATTTATTCAGTTTCTAACGACCGGAAGCCTAATTACAGGGTGATGGATCGCTATCAGCCATACTCAGATAAGGAAAAACGGTGTGTTTAAAGTACGATGTAACAGTAAAATGGAATTGAGCGGAAAATACAGACTTACCCATAGAAACTAAATAAGGTAGAGGCGAAGGTACCGCAGCAGATAGCTGTGACCGCTGTGAATGATGGTAACGTGTGGTCAAGGATGTTAATTAGCACGACACTACGATTATCTCGCCTTGTGACTTAAGGTTGTCTGCTGTGAAACGCGTTGATGGTTCTGTAAAATGCGACAGTAAATAATTCGACTTACTTGAGGGGACCCAGTCACTTAGAAAAGTAATTCGAAGAAAAATTCTGAAAATGATATCCTTGTTTTGGAAAATCTTACATTATATCTCATTGAGTTACTAAGAAGCATTATCATTCTGCAATTTTGCAAACACATACAGTGTACCGGAATGGTGTGAGGTAAGTAAGTAAAATTTAACACTTGTCATAACTTTTAAACTAAACCGGGGGTTAAATGTGATGCACTTTGTAAGGTTTAGATGTAAATTTTTTTGAAAGACAGGTATCACCTACAGAATGTTTTTTCTTATGACTTTTTTTATATAGTGACTGGGTCCTCTTAAGCAACATGAGTCGCTGACGAATCCACACAATAGAGCGAAAAAAGGCAGTTCAACGGATATGAGGGAAGTAATGAAATCAGAGAATGTAACACAATCCGTCATTGTTCATAGATTTATTACGATACGTTCGATGACACGATAACTTAAATTCAATAAAATCGATTGATAATATTTGCACGTGTGGCTCTAAAACGAATAAAGCATCGGCAACTATAATTTATATGTATATACAATAAGATGTATATAATTACGACATTCATCGTATAATATATATAAATATGTATATAATAATAATAATAATAATAATAATAATTAATATACGTGTACACGAGATCCACGAATTGAATAATAATGCAAAATATTTATAATGACATCGCAGTGGGAAGCGGATACATTAATTATGTAGTGAAATACAAAAATGAGACCCATATGGAAAACTTTTTATGCTACACTATATAAGTGTTTAAAGTTAAAAATCGAGAAGTGTGAAGAGCTTGGCGGTTATTTTCAATTTTTTCAATATAAATAATAAATGGGGTTTAACACTTCACACTGCTGCAGCTTTTTTTCGCTACTCTTTTAGACCGATTGTCGATTAGTATTGATATCCACCGTTTGCCTCAGCGTCGCCACCGCTGCCGGATGGATAGCCACCACCGCCGCCGCCGCCGCCACCACCGCCGGAGCCGAATCCCCCGCCGCTAGGACCTCCCGACGAATATCCACCGTTTCCAGCACCTTGGCCACTTCCACCGCTGCCAGCATCGCCGAAACCACCACCAGGACGTCCTGATGGGTAGCCCCCTATAACGTCCACGTTATTTATCGTTCGTGGCCCGTGCAACACAATTCTCACTTCGTCTATGTTACATAAATACATGAAGAGAGTGAACGAGAAGGACGTAGAAAGAGAGACTGCAAAATGCCGAGAGCGGTGAACCGTACGTGGTGATTAAATTTACCTCGATGTACATTCGTTATGTGCGCCCTCTATAACTCACTATCTCTTTACTCTCCGCAACTGTACACAGCGCAGAGCCACAACCCTCAAAGTTTTCCACTGATAGAGCGCACTAGTAAATATATCTCAAGTAGCAGAACGGTTTTCTGTGGTGTAGTGGCTAGCATGAGGTAAGCATGGCTAGGGTGTTTATAAATCAGAGTATCAGCAGGTTGGGCGTTCGAAACTCGGTTATTCCGCTCCATGGAAAAAAAATACTCAAGCATGACATTGACTTATACCTTAATATTGACTTGACCTTTAACTTGGATTTCGAATATTCAGGGTTTTGCTAAAAAGTAAACGGCACCGAAAATTAACTTTAGATCGAGTGAATTAACATATGATTTTTACAGTTTTCCTGTGTCCTCTGCAGGCATACTCCAGTCAAGGTCTAGAGGTGAATATTTTAGAGAAGTTAGCTTTAAACGCAGCTGGAGGGACTAGGTCGGTCAATATTTGTATGCAAAGCATTGATAGTAGGTCCGTTGTTTTGCACTAAGAACAATATTCCAGGTAAGTACCGGGATAGAGTTCGTTTAACCGAAAGCACATAATGCTCCATCTCACACCGGATAACCATCATCCATCAAATTTAATTATGAAGAACTGTCAGAATGTCTATGTGAATAATCGGTCATGTTTGTGTGAAGGTGAATTTACTGAAATAAATTCAGCCCGAGATTTTTCGATTGAGATAAGCGGTTCTTGGTCAACGTACGTCAAGTTTCAACAAAAAGTTGGCAATCCTAATTTCGTATAAGAATATTCAAAGCCAAATAGATAACATCACTTGTCAATAATGATATGATTGTCAACGAATATAATTTAGGCATTATATATATTAGTATTTCAATTAATTAATTTTTCTAGCCATAATGAAAAATGAAAAAAGGATGGACCCATTCTTATTGTAGGCCCAAGTTCAGATTGTGGAGGACCATTGCAAAACAGAGGAACAATATATTGAGACTGGCGCTTATGGTGTACTGACGGGGAAATCCTTAGAATACCTGTATCATCACTTTAAGCACTCTGATTTATCGAATGCTTGTTAAAATGTGAAACAGGAAAATTCAACCGAACCATTTCGTATATTCACTACTTAAGATTGAATATTCTATTCGATGTTGATTCTAGTATTACTCACCGTTTCCTGAGGAGCCGCTTCCACCTCTGAAGCTTTCGGCACCTCCGCCGGATGGGCCACCCGAGGGATAGCCACCGTTACCACTGCCAGAACCACCGAAACCACCGCCGTTATTTCCACCGGCCGGGTATCCACCGTTGCCGCCGCTAGCTCCGCCGGACGAATACCCTCCGTTACCTCCCTCGAAGCCACCGTTGCTCGATGGCCCTCCCGACGGATAGCCTCCAGCGCCAGGGGAACCTCCGTTAAATCCACCACCGTTACCGCCATTGTTTCCAGAACTCGAGGGACCACCGGAAGGATAACCGGCTTCATCGCCACCCGGACCACCGGAACTGTATCCTTCGGCCCCTCCGGCGTTGTTCGCTTCCCCTTCATATCTTATCTGTGGCTTGAAACCGTCCTGATCGGCCTCGTACTCGACGATCTGTTTCCTTCCGTCCGGAAGCAGAACGTTGAACATGCCCTGGGCACGGTCGCCGTCCCGGCTCTCCGTCTGGCTGAATTCCGTTCCCGTCTGAGCGTCCTTGACCTCGTAGTTGAACTCGTACTTTGCTGGCTCCTAAATGGAGGAAAAAAGTAATGGGTCATATTTAAAAACGTATTTCCCAATTAGAACTAACAAGGAGAAAATGCAAGATAAAGGTCTGATGTGATAGAACGAATTTGAGTTGATTTATCTTTGTAAAATAGATAAAAATTATGAGTTCTCACGTTGTTTTCTTCTTCTTGTCCCCCGGGTCCGCCGCTCCCGTAACCTTCAGCTCCGCCATTACCTCCTCCAAATCCTCCATTGCCGCCAGGTCCACCAGACGGGTATCCAGCACCTCCGCCTTGTCCATTGCCTCCTGGTTGACCAGCAGCCGGTGGTCCGTAGCTAGTAGAGGGTCCGCCTCCAGGTCCGCCACCGCCGTTGAACCTTCCCCCTCCATTTCCACCTCCATTAGGGCCTCCACCGGCACCAGGCGCGCCATAGCTGCTGGAAGGCTTTCCGCCATTGTTTCCTCCGTTATTACCACCACCGAATCCATTTCCAGCTCCGGGTGCACCGTAATTGCTGGAAGGTCTTCCACCGCCGTTACCATTACCGCCATTTCCATTGCCGGGTGGTCCATAGCTGTTCGAAGGTCTTCCAGCGCCGTTACCGTTGCCGCCATTGCGATTGCCGCCGTTGCCATTACCAGGTGGTCCGTAACTATTGGAAGGCCGTCCGCCACCGTTACCATTGCCATTACCGCCATTGCCGTTGCCAGGAGGTCCATAACTGCTGGAAGGCCGTCCGCCACCATTGCCATTTCTTCCGCCTTGACCTCCTCCGGATGCTCCGAAACCATTTCCGCCGGCACCAGGTGCTCCGTAGTTGCTCGATGGTGGCTGGGCACCACTACCGGGTGCTCCGTACGAGTCCGAAGGTCTTTGGACACCTCCTCCTGACCCACCGTTACCGAATCCCCCTCCTGGCGGTCCGTAGGAGTCCGACGGACGCCCACCACTGGAACCCCCGTTATTTCCGAACCCACTACTTCCTCCACCGGAAGTACCCCGGTCGGGTGCTCCGTAACTGCTGGAAGGACGTCCACCACCGGTGCCTCCTCCAAAACCACCGTTGCCACCCCCAAAGCCACCGTTCCCGGGCGGCCCATAACTATCGGAAGGTCTGCCGTTTCCTCCGCCACGACCTCCTCCGTTTCCTCCACCCCCGTTTCCACGGCCACCTGAACCAAACGGAGCGCCTCCACCAAAATCTGGTGGTCCGTACTGGCTTGATGGGCCTCCTCTACCACCGCCTCCATTTCCGCCCCCACCACCCCGACCTCCTTGGCCAGGGGGTAGGTACGAGTTGACCGGGGGCTCGGGCCTCGCAAACACCGCAACGAGCACGGTGGCTCCTAGTAACAACTGAGAAAGAGACAATGTTACAACGTTTTAGCGAACTAATCCAAATATAAACGGCAGATCATTGTGAAATTCAATGTTACGGACAAACGAGCCGTCAACTTACTTTGAACATTATAACCGGGTAAATGTAAATGAAAACTGTGAACGTGCACGAGGCGAGACAAAGTTTGTCAAGCCCTCTCGCTGTCTCACCGAGCCCCGAGAAGAGCTTTACTCAAATTCAATGGACTTAATCTGACTCTCCACCCGGTAGCTCGCTGCTGGAGTGGCTTGCCGCGAATGACAAACTTAGAACCATCTAATCCGCTTTATATATTCGCACTGAGTACTGTACGATCCTTTGCTCGATGGCGCGCTGTGCGCGGACCATGGCGGGACAAACAGACAGACAGACCAAGCCGGCGACGTCAGTGTGAGATTCTAAATCATGGATTTAGTGCAAGGGGGAAAGATTTATCCGTGAATAACGGTTGTAAGCGTGTCACACTGGTGAATCCTGGTATCGGTGACGACGATGGCAAATCAGGGGGGAGGGTAGATCCTCTCCTCTCTACCTCTTTTGCTCCCAGTAAACCGTATAGCACCGAGCCCCTACTGGGAATCGCGAGAAGAGGATCCTAGTAGCATCCTCAAGATAACGAGCCACTCGGTAAGACACAACGCGCATTCGTATTGCAGACTCTGTCCATGTGTCTGTTCGTGTTCGTGTGTTGACTGGTGCTCCGATTTACCATCCGGCACCGACCGATTCACGCTCAGCTATCCTCCTTCTGTATCCTACCTCCTCTTCGCTCGTACGCTGCTCCAACCTCGTCATAGTCGTATCCGCAACTATTACGAGTGTGTATGGGAACTTGGCAAGAAGCTATCACACAAGTTGCTACTCTACACAAGCTGGGAGAGACACGAGCTTCTGGAAGAGCATCGTTGTATTAGAATTGACTGCATATGTTGTATTAGGTTGTATAGCAGTGGTAGCCATATACTCCCTCGACTACCGTTCAACCGGAGATCGAGCACCAACCGCCACTGTCTCGTCCCAACTATCACGACCATGGTGTTGCGATTCACTTTCGCAATATATACTATACGTACCAAACGTCTTTGACTCACTATATTCGATTATAGACTACACCGAGTTTGCTTTCGTGTCGAAGTGTCTCTTCCTCTCTCTCACCCTCTCTTTCTCTCTTCCCTCTCGCTTTGTATGTCCCTTAGCGCTTCGTGTCGATATTCCAACGAGGGATGCGTGCAGGAACGCAGACGCTTCTGCGACGAGTGGATGACTTATATCGACTGACGTTTGATCGAGAACTTCAATCTATCGTCACGTCTTCCTCTGGTTATGCATTGTATGTCGCTTAAGAACGTACTGTACGAAATTCAAATGTGTTTTACTATTAACTGATGCTGCTATTCTGAATTAATTTATATTGTTACTGTAACAATTTGAAAAAAATAATATTTGAGATCATTTAATTACGATCGGTTTAAGAATGCTTCTCATAGAAATCCTTGAGGTTTTTTTCTCAAGTGTTCTCTTGATAAGAATGGTAAATGCAATGTCTGCAAAAAATATTCAATTTCCGTGTAGCACGGAAAAAATAACTGATTGCTCTAACTAGCTATCGCGGCTAAATACGCTCTAAGCGACTGAATTGGTTCAGTCGCTTCAATTCGTTGATTGTCAGCCAATTCTTTTTTTTTTGTGCATTGCACAGTAACTACGCATTATATCTTCATGATATGTTTTAAATATATTCGATTTTTTATATCATTTTTTAAAAAACTGTTTATTAAAAATTGTTTCTTTCGCCGTGAACGTGATACAAATCTGAACTTCAGGATTATTCATTTAATCACGATCCGTTTAAGGATGCTTTTTATAGAAATCCTTCGGCTTTTTTACTCAAGTATTCTCTTGATAAGAATTGAATGGAAAGACTGCAAAGAATATTCAATTTCCGAGTCGGATTCACAGAGACTAGGTCGACCCCTTCCTCCTCTTCGTATTCTTGAAGATTAAATGCAAAAGCTATCGCCTCTCTATAACACAATCTCATCGTGTCAGGGCTGAAGTTTCTTTGAGGCAGTGATACAATGATGCAGCTGTATAATGCAAAAGAAAACGAGGTCCTATCGCAAGAACAATATTCGTGTGTTTAAAATGCAAATTAGCTGGACCGGAGAGACGATCTGTGTTCAACGTTCTCGAAACCCATCCACCTTTCCATCTCACATATCTCAAAGCACATAGCTAGTCTCCAGTCTCGTTATCGCTGTGGAGATGATTCTTCAAGAGTGAAAACGAGCTCTACTCTCCGCTACGACGTAGCACGTGCCCCAAAGTATCAGCCTCTCATAGAGAGTCTCCTTTCCTATTATAATAGAAGAATTACCAAAGTATCTCAAGACCCAAGAAAGAATGAAAATATTTTACAAAAAAATAAATTGTTTTATCAACGAAATAACATCATTGATAAAAGACATTTTATCGGAATCTAAGACTATGAAATTTTAGTATCTGCTAATGTGATATAAAATATTTTATTTGATTGTTCTAGAATTCTATCAAAGTCAGTGGCATTCCTTCAATAAAACTTTTATTTAAGCTGACCTAATTTTCTTATTCCTTTCAATGTTATGATTTTTATCAATTTAATTGACTAAATTTTTTATTTAAGCCACCTTTAGTCGTTTATTATTTAATGACATTATCCAATGACAATGAAAATTTTCTGTAAATAATTAACAATAAATTTTTATTTCTGTTTTGAGATGAAATTTCTTATAATCGAAAGTAAACAAAATATTCTCCTTATGGTCTGACTGTTTATTGAAATCAACTAGATATTTAGTCCTAACAAATCTTTTGTAAATATCTTTATCATTAAATCAATAAAATATTTATTCCCAATGTAAAATAAACCAACACCTCGAATCTGTCTTTGGCATGCAAGAGAATCTTTGTGCAATCGTGTTGAACTGCATCAAATGCAACGAGGATGCAACGTGGGACGTTTTGCCCCACCGACTGATATAGGATAGGATAGGATGTGTTGGGCATTGATTGCATCACGGAAACTTTATTGAAACTCCACTTTCTATGGAAACTTCCAAGAGAGACCTAAGAATATCACCTATATACTACGTATTAAGACTAAACTAATAACTTAATGTCTTCGTACCCTAAGAGTATATATCTTAAACGATCTCTGCACGGTGCATACAAATTCGGTGGTATCGACTGTACCGTACAAACAATTCCACAGCAGATCTACATTCTCTCGAATATCCCTTTCCTTCGACTCACCCACGAACAATTACACATTGCACACACAGCATCTCGTCACGATTTTATTATAGTACCAGAAAGACGAGGCAGCTAACGAGGCCACCTTCCCATACACTCTTTTATTAGGCTTCCGGTATGCTAAACTCGTACCTATAACTCTTTTGTCACATTCTTTTTTAAGTGTAACAAATGCTGGTCTTGTCTTCGACTGGTTTCATCACTTTTCTGAGCAGTGAAGACGCGTTAACATCAATCATCAATACTCATTATTGTTTTTAACCGTATTCGACGAGGTTATGTAAAAAAAAAATTATTTGTCGATGCTACGACTGAGCCTCTGGAATGATTGTGGTATTTAATGCTATGGAGAAGATGTACCAGGTAATAATATAGCTGTATATAGGGAAATTTCTTCGTCTTATGTGAGATATACTTATGCAATCATGCAGCTTTTCATGTGATCTAATTTAACGCAGCAACATCGATCTCTCCGAAGCGTAGCTCACTTGCCGTCTCTCAGCGATCGTTGCGACACCTCTTCTCTCATCCGTGTTACTGTTTGCTCTCGTTGTTCGTTGCGCTGTGTGCGAGTGATGCGCTAAAGGCGATGAATATGTCTGCACGAACGTCTATAGGCTCCTATAAATAGTTGGGATGCGCGCCACCAGGACGCATTATACACTTGAACGCGACGTACACCACTCATAATATTCTGCCTCTTGCCTTCAGGTTGTTTACTGGCATACGATGATGCTGTAATTCGAACGAGTATATACTTGCTACACGGAGGAAGGGTTCTCGAGGTTTATCGAGGTTTCGTGTCAAGATTGATCATATTTTTAGTTTCTGAAAAATATTATTGATTTCTTTCTTGTCGTTTATGGATAATACTTTTTGAAACAAAAGCTTTTTCGGTTGTTATTTTAGGACCGCGCAACAAGAGAAAAGTGCGATGAAAAAATCAACGTCAGTTTATAGTTTTTATAAATGTGTTCCATGAAATTTATTCATTGGTTAATTGAACATATAATTTGTTCGACGAAACTGGCGGCAACTTGAGATTTTTTGAAAGTTTGACAGAAGTATTTTTTTTTTTTACAAAACAATAAGTTTTTATTATTTTTTTAAATTCTATTAACATGAAAATAATAGGAATGACTTCGGATTTTTTGTTACTTCTTCTTTTTGTGATGATTATAGTACTTTCTGATACAAGTGCGGAAAAAGAGACTTTCATAACATCGTAGTTACGTAGTTAGAATCGTAGTACGATCCGAAGGCGAGAACCACAAACTCACGAGCTGGAAGGAAGTTTTTTTGTCAAGTGACGAACAGAAATTTTAGTACGCCATCGAAAAACTGCGCTTTTCACAAGCGATAGCTTACGACAAACGCACTTTTCTTAACGAAGCACTGAACAAAAAAATGATCATCTTGTGTACAGTGCAACACTCGCATTCGACTCGTGAATTGGAACGTAACGCTCGTCAATGTGTCCTCTTCACGCGTTTCTATACAAATAGCTATTGACTATTCTACCGTCTAAAGGAATAAAAAATATTACTTTCAAAAAAAAAAAAAAAAAAAAAAACTATAACCTTGGCCCTAATATTGACCTTGGTGAACGAAAAAATCGTGTGGATGTTTGTTATTTGTTATACATTGAATGAAATTATACAAATCATATTTGCATAAAAGGCGATTGTAATTACCCGAATCGTTGGGCAATCGCAGTCATTGAACAGATTTATATAATTTAAAAAAAACCAAATTATTAAATTGTTTTCATGATTTTCATGCTACTAGTTTTTATCAATAGTTAATGAAGTATCCAACAACCATCTCTTTTTCGTAAAATCGACGATTTATTTACAGAAAATAGCAAATAATCTTTAGTGACTGTGATTATCCAATTCTCTCTTACGATTTTTGAAAAAGTAAAAAATATCTCTTCACAGAAAATTCAATATCTTGGGAACTATGCGGTCTAAAATATTTTACGATGAGCGGAATTAAAGTTAATCGTTCTAGCTGTTAAATGCCACCATGCATGGCGCCACTCATCGTGTGCAAAAATTATAATATTGTTTCAAGCAGAAGATTTGATTTTCTACATGTTAATCAAATGAGAAATACAAATCGCCGTTGTACCACCTCTAAAAAAAAATCATACGGAGCTTCCAATTTACGAGATTCAATATTAGTATCCAAACTCTAATTTTTCGATGTGACAAGTAAGAATAAATAAAAAATTTTGACACACCCTAATCATATCAAGTAAATATCAAGTTTCATACTAATCTTTGCACTGATTTTATCCAGAGCCTTGCAATTTATTTGATTCGAGCGTTTTTTGGACAGAAAAGAATATGTTTATAGAAAATTAAATATCTTTGTCACTATTCGGTCGACAATGTTATATGATGCACGAAATTTAAAGTAATTATGGAAGCCATAGAATTCTATTATATATACCATCATCCATTCTGTAGAAAATAACAATATCCGTCCCAGCGGAAGAATCCATTTTATTCTTCTCAAAAAATTGAACGGAAGTGCTTGGTGAGTTTGTTAACTATCCTATATGGTACATCATCATTCAATGTTCATATTAGCGTAGGAACTCGCCAAGTACTTCCGTTTTTAGTTTAATCTTAGGTTTTTTTCTTTAATCAATGTTTTGTTGAAACAATCTAAAACAATATACCGGATACTGGTTGGTTAGGATCGGGCGACGTCCTGCAATCTAGATCTATATATACTATTTCTCTCCTGGGTATTGCCATACTATTTCCCTCCTGAGTATTGCCATCTGGTGGCATCATGCGCAAGGAGTGCGAAGCTAGCATCACGTCTGTGAGAAAAATCGACCGAATTTTGTGAAATATTTCTGAATAATTTTCGAAGTGCAAATCGCTATATTAGTGCACTGAGACAACGTACGAACGTCATTTTGGTCTTAAACGAAGCGTTGTTTGCTGTAGGATCTCATCAATACTAGAAAAGGCTCCGAATCGGTATATCATTGCATAAATAATGTCTCGAGACGCGGCAGCGTCTCTTGAAAAAGTCGTGAAATCCCATATAAAATGAGTTGCTCTGAGTAAAAGATACTGCGGCAGCATCTTGTCAGTAAATGTACTTATCTCAAGATGCTACCTCGTCCCTCGATAAAATGTGTCATCGGAGAGAAAACGCGTTCAAGCATTTTTAACAGTTTGCTGTGATAAGATTAGCTCACAGAATTGAAAAATTTTCGGCGCTGTCAACGCAAATTGCTAAGTCGTCTTCTGCATCAGTAGCGGTGGCAGAATGTCAATTTTTTTTCTCGCCTAACCTCTCTTCTACTGTTAAGCTCACTTTTTATTTCAAGCGTATTCTAATTTTTTCTTCACACTCATCGAGGCGTGCACCGTGTTACATTTTTTGTTGTCCCGTCCGCAATATCAAGAATTCCAGATTAAAATCGAAAGCATCATCTTGTCAAATCATTATAATACCGATATATGCAAACAAATATATTTTAGTTCCAAATTGTGAGTCTCCCTGGTTCCCTCAAAAAACGCCAGTTTTGTTTATTAATTTTCAAACGTCATTCAATTTTTCACCGTGTACAATGTCTCCAGAATCTCCATGTATCAAAAGACTTAATTTTTTATCATATTCACAGCACTTCTTACTTGGAGTGGTTGCTTGATAGCATTACCTTTTTCGAAGAAAAAACCGGTCGCGCTTCTGGCGATGAATTCATCAAAGTAATCAGAGTAAATAAATTGGAAGCTGCGAAAGCGGTTGGAGTGCTCGTGACGCTCTTCAGTTTTCGCCGCTCGTTTGTTTTTGCCCGGAAAGCATCTCGCGAGCGTACCACTCGAAAAGCCCGCTGTCCACTTGGAAGAAAAGTACATATTGCACGCGCGAGATTGAGCGGCACGAACGACAGCAAACGAGGAGTAGGCAGTGGCGGTAGTGGTCGACGTAGTTGAGGAGACCATCACATCTAGCAGCACGAGCATGCGGTGCCATCAGCTACTAGGCCTTCTGATCGATTGTTCGATGCGCGTCCAGAATGGGAAATGGAAGTGCACGACCGTATAACCACTCGACTGCCCACACACACAGTCTTTGGCAAACTTTATTTCTCGATTTCGCAACGCACGACGCAACTCTGATTGGCGCTGCTCTTGATGTACGAAATATTCTGATATTCACACGAGCTTTTAAATATTCCATTCGCGATTTTATGTTTCCTCAAGATGCTGACACAAAGGATATTGGTGTTGAGAGGTAAAAACGCTGCAAGAGCTTTCGCGAATAGGCTGACGTATCGGGGCCAACGTCAGAGGCCCTGATACCTCCGCAATGATAGAGACGCTCTTTGGTCACGTTTCTATTCTCCTCTCAACCACGAATATCGGCTTTATCAGCTTGCCACTTTCGTATGCACAAATTCATTCATACGCTGTCGGTTCTATTCTTAAACTGAACTCGGCATGGATGGGAATAATAAGATCCCTGATATGATACTTTTCTTGTAAATTATTCTCTGCAATTCGGGAATTATTAAATGTTCGCTCAAATAGATGAGAATGAGGACGGAGAGCAAAACGGAGACAGTGATTAGAAAATACACTGATTTGTTATCATCATAACATCAATTTGTTAATGACAATTATTGTTCTGAATAGGAGGCTTCTTTGCAGATATAGCATTTAAATTCAGTATATACAAGTAAGACGTATAATTTATGTATACTGCATAAAAAATACTATAAAAGTAGTGTTTATCTTATCAATATTTCTGTTTCTATAAAGATATATAATATAAAGAAAATACGCTTATATTGAGCTAAAGTTAATATGTGGTATCTACCATAAAGCTTAACGTACTATGGATTAAATTTTGTAATATTTTTAACGTTGTAAAATTTACGGCATTTTTTTTCAACAAAAAATTAATAATTTCATAATATCTGGAATTGAAAAAGAATTCTTTGGAAAAATGAACCTAAAAGCGGTAGTGTAATTCCCTTGGTATATTTTCATCGAATTGACATAGTCGACTCCAATGTCCCTTATATTCATTGCGACAAATTGCGACTCATGAACATTGTAGTTTGATTTACATTCGATTTTATCGCTGTGAAAATTTCGATGTGTCTGAACATCAGATATTTTTTTTTACATATCATATTAAACACCTCACTTACTCTTGAAAAGTAACACCACTCTAAGATTTGAGAAAAACCGATTTCCGGAACGATGAAAACAGTTGCATGTAATAAAAATTAACACGTTCACAGGATTAGTCAGCGCGAGAAGACCAATGGTTGGGCTTTCCATTTGAATCGTTGGGAAGACCATTCGAATCGTTAGCGCTACCATTTCAGTTGTAAGGGAAATATCCATTAGTTTTGTCAACTTATTTTTTGGTTACGGCAATTAATCTTTTCTTTCCGAGAATCGTATTACGATTACGGCATTAATTAATTTTACCACAAATTAATTCAAATACCGTTGTAGACAATATAACTATAGTCATATTAACCAAAACCGCAAGTATATTATTATCTCTAATTCCCGATATGAATCTTGAAATAACTAATTATCCTAAAATCAGAAAAAGTCAGTCGGTCAATTTATTATCAGGAATTAGAGAAGTTGCCTAGTTTTCTTTCCATTAATCTTCGTGCGATCTCGCTTAGCGCTCTATGTCGAAGGGTGTCGTGGCTAAACGGAGCGCATAGCTAAAAAATGCAAAAAAATTTCAGGATCTTCCTATAGTTTATTGAATAGTTCCGGGGTCGTCAATAGACGAGAACAAAGGTCGTAGAAAGCTGCAAAAAGGACGGAGATAGAATGATGTCGAGGCAAAAGAAGCGGAAGAGGAGGACGGGAAAGCTTACAACTTTGGTGAAAGCAGTATAAGGCCCTCACTCAAAAGTTTGCTTCGACGGAACTTCAGGAAGACCGCTTCTTCTTCTTCTCCTTCTTCATCTTCGCGTTTTCTCTAACCCTGTTTTTACGCCTCTACAACCTTTGTGCCTGGCGTTTCTTTTACTTTTTTTATTTTGCTCACATGGGAAGCTGAAGGTGTGCGGTCAAAGCGGGCGTGGGTAAAAAGCGATTTTTCTGCAGCGCTTTTCCAACGTCTAGCCCGTGACAATGGCACCTTCGAGTTTGCGGTATTCGTGCGGGAGTAATAATACTCGAAGCAGACATTTGTATCTGTCATCGCCGTCTGGTGGTCGGAAACGTAAGAGGCTCGGAACATCTTTTATTCACGTATGGCTGTCACAAGGAGTATTTTTCAAAAGTTGTTTTCCATCAGTCGGCATAGGTCCGTTAAGATCTATCTGAATTGCATGCAAATAATTTTTTTTCGGGTTTAAATAATGATTCATATGAGTAATAGTTCCCGTGAAGAAATCTTATCAGGGTTTTGCCATGGCCCTGATTAATTTTCCCTAATTATATTAGGGGCCTTACGTGGAAGCCTTATAGGGTTTCCAAAAGGACGGTCACGATTTTTTTTTTTTGGCATATAAAGGCTCAATATTAGGGGCCTCTAAAGGCTGTCCTATTAAGTCCTTACTAAAATAATAGTAGTAGTAGTAGTACATTTATTGTCAACATACATCATTGGACAGTTATTGGTACATTACATCTTAACTCACATATACATATATAAACGTTGACAATTGGCCATCGACCGAGGTCCTTCAGCCATTGATTCTCCTTTTTTTTCTGATTTTTTTTTTGCTTTTGCATTTAGTATATTACGGAGATTTGGTACCTTGGTTTTATTCGTTTATTCTTTCTAGTTGCTGGTAGGTTGTATGTGTAGGGTGTTTGAATGTAGGGTTTATGTTCGGTGTGGGTTAAAATAATAAATAAATTCAAATTAAAAATATATATTCTTTATTATGTAGTGGAGTTGCACTTTTAATGAGATATTTTGTCTTTCTCTACAAGATTGTACATATTAATCGCTGAAAAAACATTTTGTGCATCAAAACGGCATATTTGCACCTATTAGAATAGTTTTTGAAACTATTATCATTTTAATAATTGCTACTATAATTATATTTGCTATAACCATAATATATAGACGTTCCTCCTAGGAATTATATTAGTGGTTGATCCAACTATTTTCTTATATTTGCAATAACCATAAAATATAGACGTTCCTCCTAGAAATTATTTAGTGGTTGATCCAACTATTTTCTTATATTTGCTATAACCATAAAATATAAACGTTCCTCCTGGGAATTATAGTTTACAGTTAGATTGTCGTCAGTCCAACTATATTATTTTCAGAATTACCACATTTTTCTCTCAGTGTAAAAAACTTCAGACAGTATTAGTTTTGCCTCCAATTCCTATTTTTATTCGAAATGCTCGTTTTGCCCCCGATTCCAATTTCTATTCGAGGTGTTCGTTTCACCCTCACTTCCTCTGAAATAATAATTACATTACTAACAGTGCTATAATCATATATAGAAGCTTTAAAAATATATTTTTTGAGGTTACGAGAGGTTACATCTATGCCGTAATTATATTAGCATTCGAAGGAATGGTAACAATAAACTTGTCTTGAAGTTGTAACTAATTTTGTAGAGCTTCGGTACAGCGAACTAAAAACGTTGTTGTCACAATCAATAACATCTCTCGCGCACCGCAAATATAAACCAGCAAAAATACAGAACCATCTGCACTACAGAAATTGCATAAGCGTGATGCACAGTCTTGAAGCTTATGAATACGACGTATGACACATCAGCGTATGTACAAATGTGTCACACAGCTGCTCGCATAGTGTGTAACCGAGAGGAGACAGGGATTGGGATGATATGACGTCGAAACGTCTGTCAACCGTAGTCTTATGATTTTATATGTATTTTAACGTTTCGAAAAATCTTCGCGCCTTCACTCGGTGAGAGAAAAGACATTTCATTTCCATTTTGACTGTTCTCTCTCGTCTCTTCTTATCGTCCGCAGCATCGCTACCAGTTATGTGGCCTTTTCGGTATTACTATACGGTGATGCAGGAAAAGAGACGATGTACTGTGTGTACTGGTTTGCTGCTACTGCTTATATACAGACTATATCGCTGCGCTAGTCCGTGCGGACACGCAAAAGATGTGGAGCAAGATTCCCAGGAGACCCCGTCGCTGCCGGATCACCTCATTACCTGTACGTGACTCCCGCGTACTCGTAGTCGTTACGCAACCCTTACCGGTCTCGTCTCTTCTTTTCCCGTTACCGAGTTTGACGGAGCGACTAACCATCGTCAGGGACTCTCATCCGCAATAAATCCAGGATTAACCCTTTTTAGGTCCCAATTAAGAGCTTTGCTCAGTCGTTTTTTTCACAGCTTCCAAGGTTTTTTTACATTGACAAATTAATTGAATGCTATATGTCAAGACGACTGTTAACTCTAATTTATTCATCAAGTTGAAATTAATATTGAAATGTTACACTTTTTTGTTTATTAACGGTAACAAAAAAATGTTACACGCTCAATGAGAGAGTCGTGAAATTAATTAGACAGAAAAGTAATCCGGCGTAAGAATAATCGCTATAGAAATTGAACTTATTCTATTTAAGATGCACGGTCCGACGCCGTATAAGTTCGAGGGAGAATTAAACAAAATTTACGAACAGTTCTCGATGAGATATAAATCTGAAAAAAAAATCAAGCGTATAGAAAATGCTGAAAAGGTTATTTTGGCATAAAAATAATTAAAAAATGTTATTGACAAGTTACTTAAATAAATAATAGTGCAACAAAGTACCCGGCAACCTAACTTTTTTTTTGTTATGTAAAACATTTGTTTATTTTTCTAAATACGTATGTATTTTTTCACATTTTTTTCTGATTTTTAATTTTACACTTGAAAAAAACGGCCATTTTCGAACATCAGATAAAATTCCAAGTAATAATAATTGTAATAATTAAATTGGCTTCTCTCAATCGTATTTTTTCACAGTATTTAAGTTCTTGTTTACATCGACGAATTATTTAAATTCTAAACGTCATGTTAACTGTTTACTCTAATTAATCAATCAAATTGGAATGAATATAAAAAAAATAAAATTTGTTAGCATATTAACAGGAACTGAAAATTTTTTCTGGCTTGAATGATGGGCAAATAATTCGGACCATTGAATATTTGCTGCAGGAATCGATGGTGATCATTGAACGTGATCAAAGCTGAACTATCCAAGGTTATTTTATAATATTGTGTCAATTTGTATTCATACCGCATACATTGTTATTTTACTAGACAAATTAATGCAATGCAATATTGCGAGGCTAGGGTGACTTTTGTTTCCAACTAATTTAAAATAAATTATATTTTCATGTTGTTTAATTGCAGAAATATATTTTGCATATATAACGAATCCTTGATCAAAGACTCACAGCAACGGAATTATCTAGATGGGTAAATAATGTTTTTAATTCGATAATCGTTATAGAAGTAATAATTGTAAAGTTTGCTAATAATAATTAGCATACTGATGAACGTTGAACTGACTAGAGCGCATTCATACACAATTTTACGCTTTACTGCGTCTCTTTTATACGATTATATTATTATTACTATCGAGAAATTTAATGAATGCTGCATGAAAAGGCTACGTTTAATTGTTATTTCGAACCAATTAACTAAATTGGAATATGCATAAATTGAATTTGTGAATTATGTTTTTAATTGAATGCTTAAGGGGAGGCAGTCAGAATTAAATTGCTGATATTCGTTGACAGGTATCACTTATTTCCCTGCTGATGATATTCAATCAAATATATTCATTTAAGCTGTAATAAAAGATTTTTTTTCCTTCATGGCGAAAGTATCTAACTATCAGAAATGAGCTATTGGAAATTGACGGGAAGCTCCTTCAGATTTTCCTGAGATAATCGACAAGCAAAGGATTTTTTTATTGCTGTATTGTGCATAAGAACAATTTTTCGGCATGAATGTAGTGATTTGAAATGAAGGTAAAATTGGAAAAACTCCGTAGACTAGAGTTTTTCTATTAATTATTTTAATAAAAAAATTATAACTTCCCCAATTTTAACTAAGTTACCTTAAAATATGGAAGCATACTTGCTAATGGACATTAGTTATTAAATTTCGACTTCCTCCCCTTAAGACAACTATCTAATTATTTATCCAACAGAAGGGCTCGTGATGTATAATTATACGTAAGCAACCGTATAGTTTGACGAGTTAACAAGATAAAATAATATAAGGTAAGTCGACCAGTGAATGGATAGTTAAGTTGACGAAAAAAACCCAGCGAATTGACGCCTTTTAAGGGGATACCTCCCTGCCAAATCCAGTAACATTATTTCTCAGGTGATCACGACGAAAATCTTTTTCATCGCTCAACTTCTCATCTCAAATAAGAATATATAGTCAAATATGAATATAAAGTTTTTTTTTCAAAATTAAATCAAAATAAATTTTTTTCTTTATTTTATCGCAAATTCCAAGCGTGATCTTTTTCTTAAATGTTGTTTTGAATGTGGAAGAAAATTCTTGAAGAGAAAAGGCAAAATATGCGATAGTGGTTCCTTTTTTTTCATGTTCATTTCATTTTTTTCACTGCCCAGCGCCTACATTGATTGCAAAGTCATCTCATTTTTTTCGTCAATCATTTCATACTCAAAATAATATCAGATGCTGATTCTCCATAAATAATGGATTTTTTTTTTCACGAATAATTCGAACGTTTCGAGTTTTCAATAAAATAAAAAAATTCCATTCTTCATGGAGAATCAACATCCCGCGTGGATAAAAATAGTCTTTGACAGTGTCTTGGCGCAAGCTTTGCAGCGCGGCTTCGAAATTGTCTTGTACAGGCCTTGCACACGCACACGCACACGCACACGCACACACACGCACGCACACATTTCGTACGAACGACTTTTCTCGATGTTTTGGACCAATCTAAGTGTACATGAAAAAAGAAAATGTTTTCGAGAAAACGAAGCTTCCTATATGAGAAAGCAAAAATTACAATTATTTCGAGTAAATGCCGTTCGAGAGTAATAAAATAAAATAGCCACATAAGAAGAACACTTCGGAACACATAAAATAATTGGGGATACTATTCAATATGGATTGCACTGATCACATCTCCTAAATTCAAAATGGTTCTTCGGATGTTTTGTGCCGATCGTGATAACAGTGAAGACACGAAACTTGGAGTAGTAGGTGATTTATATTGAAAGTTTGTATAAGTATTTCATCCTCGTCAATATTACGTCGGAACGTAACTTTATTGAAGTAAACAGAATTTCAATAGAATAAAATAAACAATGTCAGAAAAAAATACACTTTTCTGACATTACTCGGATGAAAAATATTACATTGGAATCTTGACCTCGTTAGCGCGAAATTAAGCAGCTCAGTTACACTGTCACGGGGCGAAGAATACTATGATTCAAGCCGCAGAGATGCCGTAGCAATGGAAGCGTTCGAGACGGTGTGTCTAACGAAGACCGAGTAATTATAAACGTCGAACTCGAACTCGACGAAAATCTACTTACGAACCATAAGTCGAGGGCTCCAAAGAAGTCTCTCGACGCTGGAAGACTCTGATCTGGCAACCCTGTATACGGGCCTAATTATTGACCGTCCCAATTACTGAATATAGAGCTAACTCAGACTCACGGTTTTGATATCGAACTGTGCCCCGTATTGTTCCCTGCCTTATTGAGTTATCGAGGGGGCTGAGACTACAAGTAAATTATCCATAACGTTTACCGAACAAATGTGGAGACAATTCTATTTTCCCTCTCTTTATCCAGGTCCCGTTGGAGGCATTGACAAATAAAACAATTTAAATGATGATAAGCTTGAAGGCTTATAACATTCACCTCAAAATCGAAAATTTATTTAATAATTCAACCAATTTAATGATTCAATCAATTGGAATATTTAAGTAAGAAAACTGGCAATATTGTTTAAAGACTAAGAGAATCAGGAAAAAATATTAAACCAAAAGAGGAAAAAACTAAGATTTTGTTGATAACATTGATACATGAAACAATTTAAAGGATGCAAAGCTTGAATGCTTATAACATTCACCTCGAAATCGGAAATGTATTTAATAATTCAATCAATTTAGTGATTCAATCAATCAAGCATTTAAATAAGGAAACTGGCAATATTGTTTAAAGACTAAGAGAGTCAGGAAAAAATATTAAACCAAAAATACACTGAAAAAAAAATTGATTTTAATTTTGGAATTTCGAAAAAGAAATGTTGACTTCATATTCTTATTTGAGATGAAAATTTGAGCGATGAAAAAAATTTTCGTCGTATCACCTGAGCAATAATGTTGCTGGATTTGACTGGGAGCTATCACCTTGACCACGTGCTCTTATAGAATGTCTCCATTTACTGGTCCCCATCCATCCACAGGGGCGTTTATCCTAGTAGAGTTTTATTTCGATCTACAAGTGCTTGGTATCATTGTTATGTCGTAACTAGCAATAATGTGCTTGCTGTGCTCGCACTCCTTACTTTGAGCCAGACAAGATATAATTGCACGGGTATACGATTTGTGACTCTAGTCTCTAAGTCTAGTTCTGCTTGAGTATTATTCGATATAATCGAATTTCAATGTGCCACATCTTTTTTATGAAAGAATCAAATATGTTATTCTTCTCTTGTTTGCCTCTGAATTTCTCTTAATAATATATATACCAGTTTAATCTATCCAGTGCTACCCAATGGTTCATTCGTATCGATATCGTATCTTTACTCAACAAATTCTAAGCATTTTAATTTAAGTCGAATTTTTCAAGTCGCCAAAAATTTCCTGTGACCAATTTTCCCGCTATCGAATTAAAACTTAGGATAAAACTTTGACAAAGTAATACGACCTTTATGGTACTACATTTAGTATCGACTTTGGACCAAATCGATAAGATGGTTCGGTTTTTTTGGAGTCTTGACATTTTTTAAACATTCACTTTACTGCATTTATTTTCGCTAAATATGATGTAGCAAACACAAATTTAGTACGTTGACGAAACTGTGTTCCATCATGATAGATGTATAATTTAGTAAAGTCGGTAGTAGGCATCGAATTTAATAGGAATTTGAGTTCTTACATATTTTCTGATGTTTGACGTTTCGCCAAAATCCAGTTTCTCAATTAATTTATCAAAAATAGATTGCTCATTTATAGAGGTAGCTTTGTAAAAAGTGAAGAATAATTAGAAAGCAATGGCGGAAGTTCTCGTTTGCATCCGTTTCTACAGGTGGAACTGCATTTTTTTTATAGAATTTTATTTAACCGACATACTCATATCATTTTTTGTTTGCGTAATATCAAAAATACAATTTAATGGATCTCTGGCTCTAACGAATTAAATTTTCCGTCGATAAAATTAATTGTAGGGTAAAATAATCCGGAAAACGGAATTATCTCTACAAAAGGCAGGAATATTCGTTTATCGTGTCATTAACAGACCGAGATAGAGCTTTTATATAGCAGGCAGTTGGAAAGGGTGTACAATTACGTACGAACAATTTACCGAGGGTCCCAACCGGATATGTTGGATGGCTCGGTGTATATCAAAATTCCCCACTCGCGACACGCCCTGCGGCTAAACGAATTAGGAAGGAACACCCCAAATACGTCCTCCCTTCGATGCTATACTCTCCATCCTGTACAAGCTCTTCACGCTTCTACGAAAATTCAATTATTCTATTTTGCCAGGAAATTGACAAACCGTTTAACAGCCTAGCAATGACTTAAATGCCTTTTATGCCACTTCCATCTAATAACTTAATTTCCGACTTGGATATGACATTTTTGGTAAAAATCTTGATAGATAAAAAATGGAAAAAGTTTATTTCAAGTCCCCGTCTTTCTATTTGTACACTGTCAGAAATTTTAGTACGAAAATTATTATAAAGTATTGGAAGTTTTTTTTGCAGATGCGCGTATATTAAATGTAATATACAAATAGTAAGAAATATACAAAAAAATGTTCATGAAATTAATATACAGTATACTAAAAACTTCATAATTGTAGTGTTTATAATGTGTTTTTTGAAATTTTACAACATATCCGTATATTAAATTAAAATTAATAAATTGTATCTGCGAAAAAACTTCCAATACATATATTAATTTTTGAAACTTTTTTAACAGTGTAGGCGCTTATAATTTGCTTGGAAAACGCAGTCATATCAATCACCTAGGAAAATTCCTGACCGTTAAGTTCATAGTAAAAAGTAGATAACAATTAAAGTACTGTTATTGAATAGTATTTGCCCTTAACTTCCACAAAAACATATGAATTATGTAATGACATTAGTGTGAAAATAATTTTTCAATTGTTCTCTAATTCAAAGATTGAACAAAAGTTTTTCGTCACATGTAACGTTTTAAACAAAATGTGCAATCAAAATCTGTAGACATTTTGGTCTCTTGGTTCTTGTTTAAAGTATGAACATCGAATATATCGAGTATATACTGTGTATAGTGCTATAAATGATTTGGATGTTTTTTATGTTACTCATCTAATAACTTGATTTTCCTACAAAACATTCAGTATTTGCATCTTTGACACATAAAGTCTCACTATCGTTTGCGTTTATTTTCAAATCGTCGCAGACATGCTAATTTTTTTGAAATCTTCGATAGCCAATGAAAACTCGATTATCCTAATTTATCAGAGAACTAATAAGCAGACCGTTTGTCAGCTATGCTACGATTTTTCTAATTTTTATACCAATTCTGCAAAAATACTGTCAGCTTGAATGATATTAATATTAGCTATGTTCGTCAAAGGTTGAATAAAATCGTTTGCGTTTATTTCGAAGTCTTTTTTTACTTCTAATTTGCTCCAGATGTTCTTATTTAAATTGTTGCTACTCAGTAAGTTCTGAAATAATTGCATCAGGGTCCGCAATGAGATTCGCTCCTTCTGGCTGATTATCAAGTTATCAGATGTCGAGGAGGCGAGAGAAAAAGAAGTAGAGACTTCCACTTCATAGACTTATAACGAGAACATCGAGAAAATTTTGCGGTACACTTTTTTTTTTGTAGCCACTAGCTACACGGGTATTTTAACCTTTTATCTCTGTTTTTCCTTCAGTGATTCGATTGGCTCCACAGCTAGACCCAAGCTCATTACTGTATACTGAATTTTTTTTTGCTTCAACAACCCCTTGGTTTCAGTTCCACAGGCACTTGATATTCGAGCTTGCTGGAGATGCGACGTTGAAAAAGCTCTCAGGTTTCTCAAAACAAGCACCGACAACGCCTTGTTGTGAGAGGTCGATTGTGATTCAAAGATGATAAAAAAGACAGTTAATAAAATATGAACATCGCTTGTTTGCTGTAAAAAAAAAACGTGGATGAGTTTGTCTGAAAAAAAAGCTTAAGGATATTAAGAAAAATATTAATATAATCGAAGCTGGGCAGTTCTTCAAGTACATGGTACTTGATTAGTACCAGGCGAAATAGAAGTATTTTAAGTACAGTACTTCAAGTACAGTTTTTTCAGTAAAGTACTTATAGTACAGTACTTCAAGTACAGTAAAGTACTTGAAGTCTGAGTTACAAATATTTTAATGGGAAAATAACACATTCTCTTTTTCGAACACTCGCACACACCCGTGCACGCACGCACATACTCACTTAGACTCGCACATGCTCCTGCACATACTCGCACATACTTGCATACACTTATACATACCCACGTATACATTCGCACACACTCCTGCGCTCATGTGTGGACACGAGTACACCCGTGCACACACTTGTGGACACGAGTACACCCGTGCACACACTTGTGGACACGATTACACTAGGGTGTCCCAAAAAAAAATTCTCGGCTGTTAATGGAAAAGTTGAAATTAGTGTTGCGACAAGAGACGAGAATAACGAGACGAGACGAGAAAATTAAGTCGAGAGACGGGCTGAGACGAGACGAGAGAACGATATTTGTCTCATCGTTCGACTCGAGACAAGACTAGATTTTTTTGCAAGCTGAATAATTTTCTCCACCATACCTGCGTGGAAAGTTCGACTTTCCGCCATACGGGCTTTACGTAATTCGAACTTTCCGCTGCAGATATGGTGAAAAATAGTATACTTCACTCGAGAGTGAAAGTAGACTATCTCCAACCACGTGCTTACGACCCTCGCCTTCGGCTCGGATGGTAATCTTACACGCGGTTGAACATAGTCTACTTTCCCTCCCTAGTGGCGTAATATGCTATTCTCGAGATGAGAGAATATTTCGAGACGAGAGAAAAATTCTCTCTCGACTTTTTAGTCGAGGCGATACACATATTTATTTCATATGTGTCGAGACAAGACGAAAAAGAGCCAATTTTCGTCTCGACTCGTTTCGCGTCATCTCTAAAAGTAATCCTCACGACGAAATGGTAACAGAAGTACTGAATGAAGAGGTCAAAATGGAAGATGAAACGAGGGGAGGTGATGATGATGAATATGGCGATAATGGGCCCAGAATGAGTAACGACGAAATGCCAGAAAGAAAAAGAGAAATAGAGCTGCACATTGCAACTGACGAAAAAATAAAAAATGAAGAGGACGAAGACGTTGACGAAAACACCACGGTGGGCGGTCAGTTCATCGATGAAGTAATCGACGAAGACGTCGATAACAATGGTGACAAAGTCGTCGATGAATATAATGACGATAATGATGAATACAGTGAAGATGATGTACAGAATGAAGTAAAGAATGATATGGTAGAATTATAGAGGCAACTGAGCAGAGCATCTGAATTAAAACGCAGGCAGAGTGAAGCAAGAGAATTTTACAAAAACAGAGCGAAGAAGCTGCCTCGACGATGTATCTTAAAGGAAAATGTGGAAGACCAAAAGTAGTCAGAGTTGAAAGAGTAAGTATTGACATTCCTACGAAAATTGGTGCCAAGAATAGACGAGATATGGATAAGCCGAAAGATGCAGAAAAACGAAATGATAAGAAATGGAAAGTGGTGAATTTGGCAAGCAACGAGCGATAGGAGAAGGTCGAAAACGATACTGATAAAGAAATGGAAAAAAAATCACAGAATGAAGGGGACGAAATAACAGATGAAACGAATGGAGTTGAAGAGAATGACAATGTTACTTCCCGACGTACCCTTACCCCAGAGATAGGCAACCCCGCAACCACTGATGTATGCACGAGAAAAGGCCGTGCAGTCAGTGATCGGTAAAAGAGGAAAATAGTGTTGATCTCCAAATGAAATACATCCTTCCGAGCATTGCTACATATCCGAGAAAAAGGCCCTGTAGTCGGTGTTCGGTAAAAACGAGAATTCTTTTGCTATCGTAGGAGGGGTAGACGGGTCTGGTCGCAAAAAGGGAGTGTGAGGCCCTCCACTAGCTCGCAGTCGATGAATACCCAACGCAATCAGCAGGGAAGTGGAAGACGGCGGATTGACAGTCAATGAAGCGTGAACTTTGCCCTCTCCGAATCCCCAAAAAATGTATTCATTAGATCTAAGATGAAACTAATTTGTAAAGTGGGAGGCGATAGTTTTTCCGGCCAATTAGAAGGTTCGTGAAACTGCCCCCTTCTAAGTCTGCGTCAGCCAAGAAGTTGCCTGTATTAGTATGTAAGGACAGAATTTTTGTATTTTAACCAGTCTCCAAATTTTTTAATCATCGACCAACATGCTTCAGAGTTAAGTGAATAAATAGTGGTAAGAACAAAAGTTTTTCTGGTACATCATTTGGAGTTAGTAAAATGTGCGAGGTCAACCCCCGACACTTCTAAGTCCTTTTATTCAAAAAGAATGTGCGAGGTCAACCACCGATGTATGCATGAGAAAAGGTCCTGCAGTCAGTGATCGGTAAAAGAGGAAAATAGCGTTGGTCTCCAAATAAAATACATCCTTCCGAGCATTGCTACATATCCGAGAAAAGGCCCTGTAGTCGGTGTTCGGTACAAATGAGAATTCTTTTGCTATCGTGGGAGGGGTAGACGGGACTGGTCGCAAAAAGGGGGTGTGAGGCCCTCCACTAGCTCGCCGTCGACGAATACCCAACGCAATCAGCAGGGAAGTGGAAGACGGCAGATTGACAGTCAATGAAGCGTGAACTTTGCCCTCTCCGAATCCCCAAAAAATGTATTCATTAGATCTAAGATGAAACTAATTTATAAAGCGGGAGGCGATTGTTTTTCTGGCCAATTAGAAGGTTCGTGAAACTGCCCCCTTCTAAGTCTGCGTAAGACAAGAAGTTGCCTGTATTAGTACGTAAGGATGAAATTTTTGTATTTTAACCAGTCTCAAAAATTTTTAATCAACGACCAACAAGCTTCAGAGTTAAGTGAATAAATAGTGGTAAGAACACAAGTTTTTCTGGTACATCATTTGGACTTAGTCAAATGTGCGAGGTCATCCCCCGACATTTTTAAGTCCTTATTTCCAAAGAGAGTGTGCCAGGTCACCCCCGACACTCCAAGGAATTCCGAGATCCTCCAATATTAAGAATTAATATTGGAGGATTACATCTTAAGAATTCAATTCTGTGTTCTTAAAGAATCTTAAAGAATTCAATTCTGTGTTCTTGGGACTTAGTTGAATGTGCGTGGTCAACCCCCGACATTTATTTTGAGTTTTCTTGAACATTTGACTTCACATAAAATAATCCACGACTCTATCCTCTCAATTCCTCAAATGGGCAAAAATCGACAGAATTGTGGCCGAAAGAGCCAATCAAGAAAATTATTAAAAATCTGTCGTGGGGAGATTGAAGAATCTGGTTATCACGGTTATTTGACGACCGAGTATTGTGAAAGTTAACAATTAACTAATTAATTTGAAGCTGAATGTAAATTGGTAAAAATTAGCTATTCAATTAAATGTTTAAAATCAAAATATATTCCATCAACTGATCCGAGACACGAATTTTATTTAAATAAAAAAAAATCATCTAAACATAAAATCGTTCAGCCCAAATCTCAGATTAATTAGCTTCTGCTAAGGTCCAAAATAGGGCAATTGTTTTTGTTACCCGGGCGTAACAACAAACTAGATAACGAGTCCGAAATTCGTATCGATAAAGTAATGAAAGTAATGAAGTAATGAAGTCATAAAGAATGAAGCAATCATAACTTTTGATTATGGAATAATAAAACAATAGCCTTCAGAGTATGTTCGAAATTCTTCGTCATTATAAAACTTTTTCATTCCAAAACTGAATAATTTTTAATCTAGCCGTGACGAAATTCTTCAATGGAAAATAAAACCAGTTTGAGGGAAGATGACAGGCATTCGACGAGTGAGAAAATAACATTTTTCTGTTTTTCGCAATTCACTGGAGGATGCGGAAAAGTAGAACGAATTTGCTTCAATCGCTTGATATATTTTCGGATAATGAATTCAGAGTGCGGATTAGCGAAACGATTGAAAACCGATAAATGAATTTCTTCTTGTGCGCTCGGGTTGCCTAGGGGAATGCGGAATTGGGGTGAGTACTAGTGGAGGCGGGCGACCTATCGATGTCGATTTACGTAAAACACTCTGTCCCTCGTTTTAGCATGCATTCAGCCTTCTTCTCTTCCAATGTAGTAAATTCGGTGCTCAGCCTCACTGTGGATTTATTTCAATCTAATTCGTTTCGTTCGGATTATATTCCAATCAGCGCCGCAACTATATAATGTAAATTTTTATCGTCTCACACTATATTTGTTTCTTAATGTACAAATATATAAGTCATTTGTATAAAATTCCTCAAGGACATGGAAAAAGTGTTCAACTGTTAAGCCTTATTCGTGATTATTAATATTACTGTTACTATTTAACAATTACGTGCTTATTAAAATGTCAAACTAATTTTTTCTTCTTCTATAAATGTCTAAAAATCTCAGCTTATGCCTTGACTTTGAGTCTAGTAACAGGTGACACCGTGTGGATTTTTGTAAGAGGTGGCATGGAAAATGTTCATTTTCTCCTCTGCAGCAATTTGTTGTGAATTGAGTAGAATAGCGAATTTTACACGCTACCTCTTAGGAAAATTTCAACAGTGTTGTGTTTATACGAGGCTCGATATTATGGCATAAAGCGAGATTTCGGAACGTATACAGCAGTAAAAAAAATTATTAGGTATTTTATTACGCAATTTTATTGTGAGATAATGATAGTAAACATGATATTAAAAAATCAGGCTACATCATACGAATAATAGTTTTTACCATAGGTGTTATTGTATGCGACGATTAGCGGTCAAGTTATATTATGATGGAATTTTTGCGAAGCACATCTCGGGTGAGCGACCGTGATCGCTAGATTCAAAGTGCGCGAAACCGAAGCCCAATTTAAATTTCACTAATACGAATCCTTTTATAAGTATCGATTGTAGCTGCTTAATGAATTTATCTAATAAATTAAACAAATTCATCAATCAGCCACAATCGACGAATTTTTATCTCGAACAAATTGTTAAAAAAATTTCCGTAAAATAGTTTTTACGTCTCCTCGACCGATTTTATACAGATTTTCACTGTATTCGTACCAACGAAGATCGTTGACGCAGTTTGTCTTATGTAACCCTTTTTAGAAAAACAAAAATACATCTGATACGCAATATTGAATATCTTGTGTTAATCAAATAAAAAAATACACAAGGTCGTTGAGCCACTTCTAAAAAAATTCGTACGAAGTGTTCCTTTAACGAAGACCCATATTATGATCCAGACTATAACAAACAAATAAATTTTAAACAAATTTTTGTTTCGACACATCCTAATATATATATATATATATTGGCTATAAATACGTTTATTACTACTGTATACAAGGATCGGAAGAGAGTGAATGCCCTGAAAGAGAATGCCTCATATATGTATATGCGTGCGACGCAGAATGATTAAACAGAAGGGATTATCGTGACATTATGCCCATTAGACTGCACCGAGCGAAAATGTAAATGATTCCAGTAAAAAATGCATTAATTCTATGGCACACACCCCAAACCATACACACGAATACCGAGAACTCGTAAATAAATCACGCGGCAATAGGTTATGTCATTAATCGGGCAAAAAGCTTGTATAGGACCGACCAAACGTGATCATTCGCGTGTCTGTTGCTACAGTTCCTGGTGGCGGTGAATTCAGCGGTTTTTCATCATTACGGAATTACATGAAGCAAATAGTTAAAGAGTGTGATCCAACTCAACTCATGAAGAAAATCTGAAAATATGAATTGTCTGTAAATTCAGTTGCGTTAAAAAAAAATATTGAAAAACGATATACATCTGTGTGTTTAAAAAGTGAAACCTCCGATAAATACCACATATTTTAAACTAATTAATTTCGCAATTTTGTGCACATAATTCTGTAATTGTTTTGTATACAATTCTGACTTTCTTCGACAGTTAAAAATCCACAAATTTAGTTATTCTACAATTTCCAATGACATAGAATTTTCAAAATAAATCAATGAATAGCTCCATTCAAAATAGCTCAATTAATTCTCCGGGCCAAAAATTTCAAATTTATCAGAAGATAAAGAAAAAAAAATCATATTTCTGGCAGAATCAGGGAATCAATTCAATATTCAAAAAGTAATACCGTAACAAGTAATAGTAAAGTTTATTACCAAGCTTGTCAAGCTACTTCATTGAATAGCGATTAGACATTATCATTATCCGTCAAGCAATTGAAAAAAATCCTCCATGGAAAACAACGGTAACAACAATTGATTTCGGAAACAAGATTATGTATCGAAATAAATTCAAAAGAATTGAATAATTTCTGTACAACATGACTAATTATCTAAATTATAATAATTAAATAATGCCGCTACTACAGCTTATTAGAGCCAAATAATTTTAGTATCTACTTTGACGTTATAGGAAATAGAAAAACTACGTTTGACCTAATAGAGACCATGAGAATCAGGAAAAAATAGGAATTTCGTTGCAGTGACTTTTACTCGAATATTTTGAGTACTATATGCCAAAGCACAATTGCGTATTTCAGGCACTTTTTAGCAGCGGACAAAACGATACGTCTTATAAATTATTCTGAGTATGCTGAGCTCTCGGCATCCTCTAGTTATTTTAATTGAATCATATTAACTCTTTAACTATAGGATATTGAGTATGCTTTTACCTGGGACCTAGAAACGAACAGTGTTTCTTCGTTGATGCTACCCCGATATACGTTGCATTACTGAACGTGAATTTGCTATTCATTCTATCGAGGAGTTAATTTTGTCGTTATTTTTCAAATTGAAATTACTATAAGATTCAATGTCGTCTAAAAGTTTTCGCAAAATTTCATATTCAGTGATGCTGAATATAAGTTAATTCTTATAGAAAATTTGAACTGCATTTATGGCTATTGCCTTGAATTACAACGACACCGTCACTTTTTCGTAAATTCTGAATACTACAGCTGAATGTTAGTTCGTCTCATTGTTACAAATTTATACTGCGTTAGTAAGATATAACTTGAATTAAAGCAACATGAATTTTTGGACAATTCGACATTTCATAAAATTCGAACCACTTCATTGTAGCTCAAATTGAATACCGACCAACCTTATTCATCACTTCATTTGTTAAAAGCTATTGAGTTTATTCGATGAATAATTGCGGCAGCTCTGTGCAGACTAAAATAATCGTACAGATTGTTTTTTAAATATACAAATTCATTAAATTTGATAAAGTGATTCAACTTCTTCATAAATATTTACAAAGAACATTGCTTTCTCCAGTGCACTAAATTGTGGCTTGATTGTTAAAGCGGTTTTTGACGGGTACGTACGGCAGTGCATTGAATTTTGCAAGATTGCTATTCACACACACAAATGTATTGCCGAGCTAGCTAATAAAGGACAGCCTTTCGCTTTTTTGCTAGACTAACACATTTTTCCCTGGCTCAGTAAATATGTTTTCCAGACTTGCAAATGATTCGCTAAGCTGGCAAAAAAATTGCTGTCGTATATTAGGAAATGAATTTCCTTCATGCACACACACACACATACGTATCCATCCGGACGTTTTACATGAAAATTAATAAAGAAAGAAAGGAAAGAAAGAAAAGGAAAGCAAAAAAAACTATGCAATACCCGAAAATAGAAAGTCATTACACTCAGAAATTGCAATTGCTTCAAGCGAATGAAGTTATTATACATATTTCTCTAAGTTCATAGAAAAATTGACATAAATGTACCGCTGATAATACTAGCCAGCTAACAACACCATCTTCACCCGAAACTTTCCATCTCTCTGCAAAATAACCTCCTTTTTCGTTCCCTTTAATTGTGAATCAACAGACGGGATAGTATATCCCAATACACGAATAACTGTGAGATGACGATTGACGGGACAAAGAAATAAACGCGATCTAGGAAAAGAAAGAAAAAAAAAGAAAAAAGGGAAGAGCAGCCGAAGCGGGTTAATAGCCAGGAGCGTAATAACGTGTCTCTGTGCGATGCAATGCACATGTGCAGGACAAGAAGAGCGTGCGAATACACTATAGATGGTTGACTGCCTCACTCGCCCGAGTTTCCACTATTTTGGGCCTCAGAACGAGACCGTTGGACGGCCAATACCAGAATCTACATCGAACGTGCTTCGATCGATCGTTTTCTATAGATACATACACACGATATTGGTGTGTGTATAGGTTAGAAAGCCTGGTGTCTACATACCTATACCATTTGACTAGCAAGATTCGCAGGGGCTTCGACGCGAAAGCGCGTCACGACGAATAAAAAAGAAGAACGAAAGCCCAAGCCAATAGCCGAGGTCGGCCACGACCACGTGGTCTCGATCCCTCTTTCCCGTTGCGGCGTTCGTCCCAACTGTTCTTTGCCGAGCACTCGCCGAGCCGTAATCCACGATGAGCAAAAAAAAATGCATTGATTCCCCGCTTCCTCGCTCATTCTTTTTTCTTCTTTGATTTTTTTTTAAGTTTTTTTTATACCCATAGTCCTCTCTTTCTATCTTTGCTTCGTTTCAACCTGGAAATAGCTCCGTCCATACAGATACCGCACACGTGCGTAAAGCACAGCCTGCAAAATCACGAAATGAAAGAAGATACGATCGACCGGTGAAAAAAAAATAAAAAATAACTCGGCTAATTGGAAAAAATTGGTATTGGCGACGATAGGCAGTTCATGCTGAGCTTTTTAGCCACCAGAAAGCACCTAGAGAGCAAAGTATTACCTGTTTTGTTTCTTTTAAAAAAATATTTCGTTTTCTCATAGAGAAACGTTTGTTTTCTTGAAATTGGATTATTCGAGGTTTTTATTTCGGGATACTTAAATTTGTCCGAAATGTCGAGATCAATGGGTTTAGAAAATGCTCGTATGCATAGAAGTGAGTGTATGTGAAGCTTTTGTGAAATAAACGATATTTTGGTGAATAGTTTTTTGTAAGTGCAAGTGTATTAAATGTTGTTTGGCATTGAATATCGCCGAAATCACGAAAGCGGTTGAGTTTTATGGGGTTTTGGAATTTTCGAAATGTTAACGTTATTCATTAACTTTTGCAAAACATAATATATTTAAAACAAGAATGCAAAATAGATTGTATATTGCTTCTGCATTATCTTTAATTTTTTACAAGTTCCTCTATGAAGAAGCAATATGAACATCCTACTTTGCATCCTTGTTTGATCATTATTTTATGTTTTCCGTAGTATATAATGGATAATGATCTTTAAAAAATTTTGCAGCAGTTTAGATCATTTCAGAACTTTGGACAAGGTTATGATTTTAAATGTGTAGATAAATCGTTATCAAAATATCAGTAAATAATTAGTTACAGTGCGGTGGGTTGGTCTAGTGGTTAGAAGTACTGGCCTCTAGACCAGAGCATAAGTAAGTCGCGGGTTAGATTCCCGGTGCCGTCGAAAAATAAAAACACAGACGCGTTAAAGCTCCAGATGTATACGTGAGACACACACAGGTAACTGTGGTGGTCACATTACACTGAGAGAAAAGCATATCGTTTATTTAACGATTTCACATGGTAAAACGAATATAGGAAGGCTTACAATGTTTTATGGTTAAAGCCATGATAATATGGTTCAATAAACGATACTTGCAAGGTTATTGGAAACAAACGTTGAAATCGTATGTGCAACAAAATGGCATATTTGAAACTATTAGGATAGTCATTGGAACTATTATCATTTTGATAATTGCTACTATAATTATATTTGCTATAACCATAAAATATAGACGTTCCTCCTGAGAATTATAGTTTATAGTTAGATTATCGTCAGTCCAACTATATTATTTTTTAAATTACCATATTTTCCTCTCAGTGTAGAGTGTCAAAAAAAATTTTTTTTTTTCTTTCGACCACCATATAGTCCTCTACATGGTGGTCCATTTGTATATAGGTACAAAAAATGACAAATAAATATTTCTTAGTAGTAGTAAACAAAATTTTATTGACCTTATTACATTATGTATACATAAAAAGATATTTGTTACAATAAATCGCTTTTGTTTTCGAGAGCCATTGACCGAAGTCCCTCAGCCTGGAAATTTAAACTATCTTGCGTACTTGTTTAATAAAAACAGAATGAATTTGAACTAAATAAAATATTAAATAAATTAGGCTTCGGCTGATAAATTATTCAGCTTAGCGAAAAGCGATTCTGTAGGTAATTTGCATTTGCTGACAATGTTGGGAGGTGTTGCGTTATTGACCAAAAATCTTAGCAAACTTTTCGCAGAACAACACCTAGATAATATAGCCCCTATACTGTCTAGGTCTTGTTCTGCGAAAAGTTTGCTAAGATTTTTGGTCCTGTTCATGATAGGTTCTACGCTTGTTTCAGCATACAGAAAGATATTTCTTAATTAAATTTTTTTATTATTTCAGTAAAGGCTTGACCGGGCATTCTGTTCAGGCCCAAAATCGGAAAACTCATGAAGACCTATATTCAGCCTTGAAAGGTCCTCAATATTTTGCCCGTAAAGGTCCTGGAGAAAAATGCGTGATCGTCATTTTTGAAACCCTATAAGGCTCTCACATGAGGCCCCTAAGAGAATTGGGGGATATTAATCGCGGCCTTGGAAAAACCCTGATAAGTTTTCTCCACGGGCAGGATTGCGACACTCACAAGGTGAACGGCCCAGTTTAGGTCACAATCCCAGTTTCAGTCATGGGGATCTCTAGGATGGTCGGATTCCCCCACCACTCGATACCCAGCCAATTCGTGGCGCACATTTGCAGTGACCGAAACTGCGACACTGTCCACCTGGCTGATCCGTATGATTTTACATGTGGGGCGGGGTTAAAATTCCGAATGATAAATATACGAAGGTGAGAAATTCCGAAAATTAATATATCACCGACATTCTTGACGAAAATTTTTCTAGCGAACTTCGTCAAAAATGTGGGTGAGATATTAAATTTCGAAATTTTAAATCTTCGAGTATTCACCATTCGGAATTTCGTCTCCAAGACGCAAGGGAATCGGGGTTAAAGTTCCGAATAGTAAATGACCGTAAGTCTAATATTCCGAAACTCAATATCTCACCTACATTTTTGACGAATTTCGCTAAAAAACATTTCGTAAAAAATTCAGGTGAAATATTAAATTTTGGAATTTTAGACCTTCGTCTAAATATTTACCAATCGGAACTTTAACCCCGTCCCTTACACGTGTAGAGTGAGAGTTGCCTAACAGTGACCAGAACTAGGCTGGTTGCCTCAATAGAATACACTTTTCGACAGTTAAAATAAGACACCAAAAACTGAAAGTGACCGGAAAAAAAGATATCATTGATTCAATAAAACCTTGATTTGCGTGCTGCCAAAAACAAGCGTTTTCAATTCAATTTCACTTCCATTTCCTATAATTTAATATGATATTCAAACGATAACTTCAATACTGGCAGAAAAATATTTAATTTTTTCAATGTTAAATCGGATTGTGAGAACAACAAGTGGAGTCGATTGAAAAACATTAAACATTGTTTTTGGCATCCCGCAAACTGTGGTTTCATTGAATCAATGATATTTTTTTTCCGTGTAGCTTCCAGACCAGTTTGATCTGAAAGCTACCGAAACAGCCTTAAAAAGAAGGCTATTACTTACAGAATTTTTTTCCTATTACTTTTTAGGTGTCTCGAGGCTCTTAATATTTTCACGATGCTATTTATACCGAAACCGTAAAGTCCAAAATTCCATAAACCATACCAAACCACCTCGAACCCTATACACAGTCAACGAAATACCGAATAACCCATATCCACAATCTCGTCAGTCATAACTGCGTGTGAACGATCTGCGATAATATTTATTTAATGGGATGACATAATAGTAGCAGAAATTTGCCGGCGCATAACCTACAAGTTTAACTATTGTGATAACGCGATAGCTCCCGATAGTAGCACGTACATAATATTATATATAGTATTCAGTAAGACTGTGTTTATAGTGTTTGATGTAACGAGGGAATGAAAACCCCTGTAATAGACTGAGCGATTCGAGGCTCTTCCCACGAAGCAGTGAAAGTGAGTTCTGTGTGCGCCAAGATTAGTTCACGTGCTGTCGACCGACATTTTTCCCCGTGGAGAAGAGCTGCGACGTTGGTTCGTGGGTTTTGTGTGCTTTGTGTTGTATTATACCATAGATGCGTCGTCAAAAGGCTGTTGAGGCAGCCTCCGCACTGCGTCCTCCAATGCATTTGCACGATATGCACAACGATGTGTTGGTGGTGGCTGTGTTCAAGGTAGGCCATTGTTTCTCGAATCGTAGGTACGAGAGAAGAAGGGTAGGAGGATATATGCAATTGAAACGTTCATGCAACTCAGAATGCTCTCTTCGCACAACGGTTACGCTTCGAGCGCGATAACTATTGCCTTGTAGTTGCCAGCTGGTGTGCCATGTTCTTTTCCCAAAGGTCGATTAAACGTCGTTGGCCGAGAAATAACCGCGAGCAAAAAAGAAAAATGAAACGCTTAAGTAAAACAAACGAAAAGGGGAATTGTTATTGGAGCAGCCAGAGTGCACTTAATGAATCAATTCATGTATTAAATATTACGGAAGTACTTTTTCTTATCCACTGAGAGAAATCTTGGTCAACTATAAGGTGACAGCTATTCATTTTTATTCCATGCAACTATGTTCTTACTTACGGTAACCGAGAAAGTAGTTATAGTAACTATTTGATAGGTGAGGCAACTATAAGTAAATTGGTCGTATAAAATAAAAAGGAAAAGTTGTCACTTTATAGCTACTAGTATGTACCATAATTTTCTCATTGTGTACTTGGGCATTTGGACCATGAATGAAAGAGTAAATAAAAAAGACCGATCAAATGCTGTTAGCCAAGAAATAAGCATGAGCGACGAAATAAAATGAGACAGTAAAGTTAAACAAGCGGCAGAGATAATTGTTGTTAGAGCAGCCAAACAGCACATAATAAATTAATTTATGCATGAAACATTGAGTAAGTATTTTTTTATGTACTCGGAGAAATCGTAGTAGTACAGTCAACTATAAAGTGACAACTATTGTTTTTTATTCCATGCAACTATTAACTATGATAACTATATGATAATAGATTCTACTTTCAACATTTGGTCGTATAAGCTGAAAACGAATAGTTGTCACTTTATTGTTACGAATACCATAATTATTTCTGAGTGTAAATGAGCATTTGGACTATGAATAAAAAAATAAATATCAATAATAGAATTTTTTTGGGAACTATTGGAAATGACAAATTATTGATACTTCAGAAGATGAGTTACAGTGGAGCAAAAAAAGTTAGTGATTACAGAATAACAAAAAAGATCAAATGAACAAAAGCTCGCTGGAAATTATGATTCGAGAAGGCAAATAGTACTTAATGAATAAATTTATTTGCAAAAGTTTAGCTAAGGAAGTTATAAGTAACAAAAATGTGCACTTGGCTGATTAACTAAATTTTAATCAGATAAAGTGGTTTTTAATTATTTAATATGGGAAATAATTGCTTCATCGGAGGAGACAAAAGAAGAATTATGTTGTTTAAATGAGCCAGAGCCCTTCGATTGCTTTGAATTTTCTTATGTGTAATTGTTTAATAAAACAGCAATATGGCAACAAATTCCGAAGTAAAGAGAAAATCTTTTTCAACAGTTATTGCGGAAATAACGAATTCTTGTTCCCTCCGAGGATTAAACATGAGAAAAGAGAAAAATGTAGCGCAAAAGCTATCGAAGGAAGCAAGGTCCTTTGTAAATTAATTTCAGTGCCCAATTACAGCTAATAAAATAATTGTTTTACAACAGTACATATTTCTGTAATAATACATGCGAATAACTTGCAAACCAATTTCAAAGTAACCAGAAATTCATTTCCGTAGATTATTACACGGTGTAAATAACGAACTATTTTTCCTCGTAGAATAATAATGAGTACAGAGTATAGCAGCTCTGAAAATTACGACAAACACTGTGGCCGAGAATCACGATCCGAGAAGTGAAAGCATTTTACAAACGAATTTCCATACTACATCCCAGATGAGAAAATAATTGTTTTGCACTCCAACCAATAAATTACAATAAAATTCCGACATAGTTCCAACACAAATTCCGTCATTTTCATACATTTATAGAGGAAATGATAAATTATGGTTCCATCAGTTCTATCCAATTTAATTTATACATGGATTAAGATGACCATCAATCTGATGAAATCTGACAGAAATTGTCACTATTGCAAAACTCGAAGCAAAGAATTATTTTCACGTAATAGATACTTATCTCACAATCAGCTTGCGTGCAGTCATCTTCGTGTCGAGAAACAAAATTAAGAGTCGAAAAGAGATAGACAAAAAGTGAAAAAAAAAAGGAAGATTCATTGTGTATGTAGCGCACTCGCATGCAGTGCTCATTCGAATTGTAGAACGTAGCAACAGCTACAGTACATACAGTGCATGTACTGCAAAACGCACAAGTGTAATCTCGAGTCTTGACCTTAATGGGCTGGTCGTTGTCGTCTTCGTCGTCTTCGTGGTTTGGCTTCAGCAACGTCGTCGTCGTTGTCGTTACCCAGATGGACTTTCCGAGTTTACGCTATTTCGGACCATACAGTTACGTAAAGCTCGTCATTGCTGAACCTTAAGGTTTCTCTCTGCCCTTTCACGTCATTCGCCAACTCTTGTATATAACACGCACATTTTAGATGTTAATGAGCGCATCCATGAGGCTTAAAACAAAGACTTGTAACTATATTTAGTCTATTTTCATTGCTAAAAATCGTGTTACACATTACAGTGCTAATATAAACACGTTGTGATGTAAAATTGACACGAACGATGTCGTTGAATTTATTTCCGTGTCAATTTTATCTATCAACACTGACATCATAATTTTTTCTTCATGGGACATACGTATTGTTTTGAGTTATGCTGTAATATTAATAATATAAAATTGTAACATAATTTTGATTGCCAAGATTCATGCAGAGTTTTGAAATAAAATGTACAAATACTGAGAATTAGTGCAAAAGTCCAAAAATTAATACCAATTCTGATAATACAAAACTGAGACCAATTTGGTGTTGATAGTAGTGTTGTATTAGTTCCATTATCACTTAAAATTATTTTTTTTCACACCGCTCGTTATCACTCCAAATTGTGTAGACTGATATAAACACCGTTTTGATGTCTATTTTAACACCGCATTTTTAGTGATGTGCTTATTTAATCATAAGTGATTTCATATTTATTATTTTTGTAGGATATTTCAATGAATTGATAACAGAATGTATGTATATTTCATTCATAAGGATGAAAAAAAAAATGTTATATGAAAACATGGTGCAAACGGTCACGGAGATTTAATGAAGAAATGTTCCGTTCGTTTATTTATTCTGTTTTATTATAGTGAGCAATTATTTTTTCATTAGAAATTATTTATTCACAGCATCTTTAAGTGAATGCGAACATATTCACTTCTTTAGTTTCATCAGAATATTGGCGTTAAATATTCTTTAAAAAATGAATTAGATTGAATGCCGAATAATAAATAAAGAAAACTGTAACTATAAACGTAACTGATAAGTCCAAGAAATCGCAATAAAAATTCTCAACGCCTACAAAAATTGAAAAGAGAAGCAGAATTTAATTTGTGAATACCTCTTCGAGCTTGGAAATTGAAGTTTTGTTTTTAGATAAAGATTACAATGTACTGTAAAAATGCAGCTATTAATAATATTTCATAATGAATCCTAGCCCAATTCTAATTGCTCAAGTATCTCACAGATGACTAAGATGAACTTTACCCAATATTATGGTTTTTATTCCTTAAAATAAAATATTGAAATTGAGAGAAAAATTTTGCAATTGTTGTTTTCAATTAATCAGTCGAAGCCCAACTCGACAAACTAGGACGACAGGAACTACATTTAGGTCTTCACATTCAGTAACAAATTGTTTCTTAATTTTTTTGTCTTTGTAATTAGAAAATTATATTTTGCTCATCATTGTCACTAAATTTTATACATATCAGGTGTAGCATTCATGAAATAATGTTTTTCCAGTCACAAGACTCCGTTCCTCAATTTCTTCGTCGTTTCTAAAAGCATTTTTATTAAATGTTTTATCGATTTATAAGATATATAAAATAATAATAATAAAAACACGATGAAATTTGATATATTTATAATAATACCGAGATTGCGATGTTTTCGGTATGTAGTTTCTAGTATCCTCGGAAATTTCCTCCAGGACCTGGAGGTCGTTGAAGATCGAGACGCGGTGTGCCTTCGTAACTAACTTGAGCACTAAAACCATGCTTCCAATCGGCAGTGTAGCGGACGATTTGCGTACGGCCATCAGGCAATTGAACCCTGTATTCTCCCCTAGTGACGTCACCGTCACTTATCGCATTGTGCGAATAATCGTTGCCGAATGCATCTTCCTTGACCGCGTAATTAAAATCGAAGGGCATTCCCGGCTCGTGAACATGATCGGGATGCTGTAACATATAAGTCATCTATTAGATATTGGTGGTCTAAGCTGCATTGAAGAGTTTTCAAACTATACAATTTTTTTTAATATTTAGAAATAAAGTTTTAACCATTTTTTCACTTTCGAAATCCGTGCGGAGCGATTCGAAAATTATTTACGTTTTAAAAAAAAATAAATAAAAATAAAAACCAATTATTAATTTAAAAGCTGATTGCTGCTCTTCAGACGCAAATTGGAGATGCCACAAAATGGTCATCTTTTCTGTATGTGAGCCATTCCACCGAAATTCAGCCGCCATTTTTTCTTCAAGAAATTCCAAATAATCTGGTTTTGTTATTGTGAAAACTTTTCCAAATTCAAATACGATTAAATACACCATTAATTCGGCTAAAAAGTGGCGATATTTCCGGTTGAAAAGAAAATATTATTGATTATTTTTCCCATCCAAATTTCGACCAATTGCACCATTTGATGTCACGTGCTACAACCTACACGGTATTATACTGATAATTTTCCGATAATTTTGTCTCTTGGTTACTATATACAAAACAAAAGATTATTCAGTCGCGATAACCGTTTGTCAAACGGACAGATTTAATTTAATTGTGATTTTATTAAACATAAACCGTAATTTTCATCTCATGGTGCAATTCCATTGGTCGCAATTCAGATGGAAAAAAATTATAATTTGTAATACCACGAGAGCTCCGAAATTATCGGATATTTCCCGATAGGTTAGTTGCAAACAAATGAACGACTCAAGTTTTCCAGGTTAAAAAATCATGAGCGTGTAGCGCGAGTGATTTTTCTGGAAAACTTGACGAGCTCATTTTTTTTGTGCAGGGAACCTTGAAAAAAATATTAGATTAATTTCGAAGCTCGAGTGTTATTCGGGAAATTATTCTTCCGATCCAAATTGCGATCAATGGAATTGCACCATGAAACGAAAATTACGGTTTATGTTTAATAAAACAGTTCGACACACACAATTGAATTTAATCTGTCCATTTGGCAGATGGTTAACGTAACTGAATAATCTTTTGTTTTGTATATATAGCAACAGACAAAATTATCAAAAAATTATTATTTGTAATACCACAAGAGCTTAAAAATTATCGGATATTTCCTGATAGGTTCGTTACAAACAAATTAACAAGTCAAGTTTTCCAGGTTAAAAAATCACTCGCGCTGCGTGCTCGTGATTTTTCTGGAAAACTTCACGAGATTCTTCAAAAAACATTATGACAATTTCCCATATATCGATAAAATTCGGCGCTTCCAAAATAGTAAAAAAATGCAGTTAACGAATTTTTTTTTCAAGCATAATATATCTTGCGGCTAAATGGTACTAAATCATTTATATTACAAGAATACGAAAATTTATTCTCTGGGGTGAAATAAATTTCAAAATTGTGTGTCTTTCGCAAAGTTATGATTGGTTTTCGATCTTCTACAAACTTTTCGATTTCATATCTTGATTTTTTGAACACTTTTTAAATAAAAAATGAAGATGAATAAATTGATAATAAATCGTCAGTTAATCAAACCGAAATAAATCAAGAGTATATTGAAATCAGACGGGAACATTTTTTCTCATACTACGTACACGTATTCTGATTCATCACTACGATAAGATACTTCAATAACTGTCGATGCTTCTTTTTTATTATCGAAAGAATGTCTGAAGGCGTGGACGAGAATGCAGCTAAGCCTCGCCCTTTCATAATATTCCTCATATTTTTCATCGAATGCATTACAGTCCTCAGGTATGATTCCAACGTTACTTTATGCGAATCTCTCTATTTCATTGGTTTTTTTATTAAGCTCATCATTCAAGCACTTACTTCGAGGCTGAATAAATATTTTCTTTATCCTCATACCTTGAACGGAAAATTTAAATATTGATTAGAGGATGTGTTACACATACATTGAAATATCCAATCATTGACTCTATTAAGATTTCAGAGAATTGCGATCAAAGACAGATTTTAAGGAAAGACATTAAAAATAACGTCATTTAAAAATAAGAGCTTCAATTTTGAATAATAATAAAAACACGAAGATCTTACCAAAGAAGCTATTTTAAAAAATGGAGCGTTTTCAAATTTGTCAACCCATTTCATTAACAATTTCTTGTCATTATTATTATAGGTATTAATATTCTTAGAATCTCCAATGACGTCGATTGATGAAGATTTTTATCTTGTAAAATTGTTGTTTAAACGAATTTTAAGGTGAAAATTGAAGTCTAGTTGACTTATTAAGTCTGGTCATCCTGGACACCGAATTCCTCGTTCTTAGTTGAACCCGTACAACTTTAATCGATTTAAGGATAAGCATAATTAAAAAACCTTTTGAGAAAATTAATTATTAAGTCCAAAATATTACAACAGTTTGGAATATTTCGCGGCTATGTTGCTCCAATAAGAAATTCTTCCGTTATGTAGTCGACCATCTTCGGGCTGGTCATCCCGATACGAGGAAGAAATATGATCAAATCGCATAATCGTAAACTCTTTTTTGCAGTGTATATACGGGCAATCGAGTAAAGTGGCACACCCAGAAAAAATATCTAGTTAACTGGACTAGAAACTGCGCATCGGAAATAAATTTTCTTATTTGAATGCTGACCTAATAGTATTCAACTCGAATAATTTTTTTTACTTGTAAGTAGTACATCTGGTGACTAATAAATATATTCAAACCTAAGAAATATGTATTTGATTGCAATATATCTTTATTACTTCGTAGAAAAAAATATGTTTAAGTGAAATATACATTTCTTCGTGTCGAAGAAAAATATATTTACGTTGAATAATTTATTCTTTCTGTTTACAAAATACATAAATTTGTAAATTCATTTCAAATGGATCGAGTACATTTGTTTCTTTCAATGTTTGTTTGTGTTTGTTGTTACATTTGTTAATGTGCTTCTAATACGTTGTATGTATTTTTTAAAATCTATTTTATCTAAGGTCAATATCGATTAAGTGGAATTTTTTTTAAAAATAAAAAATAAAACCAATTATGAATACGTTACTGACGAACAGAAAGCGGGAATGCGTATTTCGAGAATCTTCCGCATTATATAGTCTTCCATTATGAAAATTCAACACTTACATTGAAGTTGAATTTAACAATATATATTTTTGATATAAATATATGACAAGTCGATTGAACCAAATGTTTTATATGGATGAACATAAATACGTATTAGAGTTAACTTTGGTGTTTCATTACTAGATCATTCACGAAACGTTGATTTAAATAACTAAATAAATTACAGAGAAATTATTTCTAATGATAAAAGAAAATAATTACGTATTGGATTAAAATAAAGTTCTGATTGATTTTGAATAAAAAAGATCGAATACATGTATCCAGTCGTTTTCACTAGATATTATTTTCGGATAAAGAAAGTATTTAGTACGAACGAATATAATATCTATTTAGTGTCCACTGCACAGTAAAAACTGTTTTAAATAAATAAATATGTTCGAAATAAATAAATTGCAAAATTGAATGAAATACATATTTGTACCAGGGAAAACAAATTTTCGTTGATTGAAATGAAGAAATGTCGAATAGACAAGTTTAGTTAATATTACTCAATCTTTTTTCTGGGCGCATGAATTTTCTTATGGGAGTCGGTGTTAAATTGATGCACAAATCGGTGTTCGGAGAGCCCATCGTGTTTCACTTTGGCTGGTAATCACAGAGCTCGAGAATCGGCGTGAGGCTGCCAAATAAAAAGGCTCCAATGCTGTTACCTTTAACAATTCATCACTTTGACCGCTTTGTGCAATTTTTAGGAAAAAAAATGTGTGTGAACTGCATTCTTAAGCGTGATTTTTTTGTTCACATTTAAATGTCAATAAAACGTTATTGCACTTAAAAAAATATTATGAACCACCTTCCAACATTGCAATTCCGTTCCAATAATTAAATTGAATCAATTTCTATTATCCGTACCAAGCCTGGCATGATAAACTCAGAAATATAGTGAAACCAATGCGAAAAAATGTACCAATAATGAAAATAACAAAATTTGAATTTATCTTCAGAAATTATGGAAGAAGTACCTCAGAAATATTCCAGTTTTTGACCTTTATAGTGTGTACCTATTATTATTAAATAATAATTATATAATTAAATTGAATTTAAAATAAATAATATTGTGTATAAAAATAATAGAAACATATACAACAAATATTATTTTTATAATTTTTATACACAATATTATTTAATCATAATTTTTTTTGTATGTTGTAAATAGAAAGAAATAAAAATATTTCTGAAGAGGCTCTGATCAGAGCGAAACGTAAAACAAAAAAACAAAACAAAGAAGCCGTCAATCGCCGAAGCACATCCAACATACTATTGTCATTAAATGCTCATTTACTGCTACTCCATAGAAATGCTTCGATTATGTAGCAAAAGTCAACTTTCTTCATGCTGCTCAACTCGATACGAGAAAAGAAGATGATCGGTTCGCATAATCAGGTATAAACTCTCTTTTTGCAGTGTATATACGGACACCCGAGTAAAGTGGCATCAATTTCCTTATGCGCGTCGATGTTACAGTGAGGCACAAATCGGTGTCCGGGGAGCCATCGTGTTTCACTTTGGCTGGCAATCACAGAGCTCGACAATCCGCATGAACCTGGCAAATAAAAAAGCTAGAGTGCTGCTACCTTTAACGATCCGCCACTTTGTTCGCTTTGCAGATGCGTCCGTAGGAAATCGGACAATTTGTGAAGTGAAATACCTTGCCCCTTTCCCCTTCCCCTATTTTGCTTCTCCTCCTTAACTTCAAATCCCTTGCAATGCGGTCTTCCAAAGCGAATCACAAAACGTGTACGCGCAATATACAATTTTCTCCGTGTGTTACGAAGCACAGATAAAAGGAGACGCTGGACAGCAACGATTCCATGAAGATACATTCCCCTACCGGCAGATGAATCACGTGAGAAAGTATCGCGAATCGAACACGATCGCTCGATCATTTTCGATCCCGTCTTCTCATTTCTCCTCCTCGTGATTTCCTCATTCATACTCGACGTGATTCGTGACGTTTATGATGCAGCTGGTGCATACCTTATATAAAAAATTTGTGATAAATTTCCATACCTCTTAAAATATGGTTACGATCTATTGGGTATATTTTTTATGTGGTGGGTTTTAAATGACATCGAAAATATTCTTAATGACGTAGATTCGCTCGCTGACTGGTCGGTGAATAATTATTTATGAGCGACGTTGAGATCAAACCACTCCTGTTGCTTGTTAACTCCTGGTTTTGAGTCTATTGCATAATTCATGAGGTTGGGGTAAGAGTGTAAGGAGAAAATCCTACTTTATTTTTCCAGGGTTGAACACAAAATAAATCCTATTTATGATATCATTAGAATTCTCTTTGCGAACATCTCTGTGCTAAGTTGCGTCGAGTGAAAATAGTTTACTATGAATATATCTTTATTGAGGATTATCATTTAAGTTCGTTATTTTTGACGTCAATGAAAATTTAATTACTTCAGGAATATTATAAAATTATTCTCTGGCAGAAGTTGAATTTTTTTCATCCCAACGTTACTTCGAAATATTTGTAGAAACGGCTATTTTTTTTATATTTTCTAGGAATTCTGAGGATATGTAAAATTGCATTTTAAATTCAACTAAATGGAAAGCGTATTTTAAAGGGGATTGTACAAAAACATCCATTTTCTTTTTGCATTTTTAACGCGTCATGCAATTTTTTGCTGGTTTTTGATCGGAATATTTCCAGAATATTGAAAAAAAATCTTCAATATTGAATCAATGTTGCTTCTACATTTTTTAATAATCTGAAAACATTCTAATATTTAGAAGAATATATAATTTTATAATTATTTATAATCATTCCAGTGCTTTGTGAGCAGAACATTATGAAAGATGGCATGAAAAGTATTAACATTGCTACAAAATCATTAACAGCATTTTTCCAGTGATCAGTTAATAAAATAACTGACACTGAATATGTCTGTTAACCCATTTTTTCTCCTTATCCAAAAATTAAGATATGTACCGAAATTATTTTTCGTCAATCGTATATACTAAATATAGGGAGAAGATTATTACAAAATACCTATTGAAAAAAGTTAATACTTTCTAGAATATCATAATAAGATTTTTTTGATTGACTGGAAAATAAAAATTTGGCTTTGGAAAAGAACAAATGTATTAGACAAAAGTTCAATTGTTTTTTCCAAAACCTCGCCACTTTATCAGATATTAATGTTTTTCCAACATTCTAGTTCATGGTACGAAGAACACCTTCTCGTTTAACGACGTTTTCGTTTTAGGCAATCTAGCGGCCGTAATCACCGCAACAGTGAAAGTGACTTTTTTTTTAGAGCCTCGGGGGACAGCGCATAACTCGCTTGGATATAATGATTTCTGTATAAAAAAAATTACTGTCCATAATTCATTTATGGATGGATAAATCCCTCAAATTTGAAAACGTTCCATATAATCATGTCCTTCAAAATAATTCCTACAAATTGGCTGATTTTACAGCGCTTTGCTGGTCAAGCGTCTTAAGGAGGTTCGTCAGTAAGATTGAGAATGCACAGAAAAATCTAAAATAATTACCGCGTTTCAAATAATTCATAACAAACTCACATGAATTTTTTGGCAATTTTCGTCTACATCGTTTACACAAAATTAATTTTTTTATGCATGCATTTTAACATGGGCTCTTATGGCATATTTACGAATAAAAAGAAAATTGAAGAAATTGACGAAATTTTTCACATAAAAAAAAGAACTAATTCTACCAAATACTTAAAAATTCAACGATGTAAAAAAATTATTCAATTTTTTTTTTTTTTCAATTCTTAAACATGCCATAAAAGCCCATGTTAAAATGCATGCATAAAAAAATTAATTTTGTGTAAACGATGTAGACGAAAATTGCCAAAAAATTCATGTAAGTTTGTTATGAATCATTAAAAACGCGGTAATTATTTTAGATTTTTCTGTGCATTTTTAGTTTCACTGACGAACCCCCTTAAAAAATAAAAAAAAATTCCGAAGCATTGTTGCTTACGTCTGGCGGAAGCTTGTTTCCATTGTTGCCGGTGGGCACTCCAGGATAATCCGGGAATATCGGTGTCGGTCTTGGTCCCGGCGTGGGATAACCGCCACCTGGCGTGGGCCTCGGCGAAGGGAATCCTGGCGTGGGTCTGGGTCCTGGGCTTGGATAAGGTCTTCCTGGTGTCGTACCTGGTCGGCTCGGGCCTGTAGGTCTCGGAGTGACGGGGAACGAAGGCGTAGGACGGGGCCTCGGTGGAAATGAGGGGGTCGGCCGCGGAAACGGCACGCTCGGTGTGTTGTAATTGTAGCCTTTGGTGGGCTCGGGCGGCAGATACGTATTGCGTCTCGTTCCTGGTGGTAGATCACCCAAGACGCAGCTCAACGTCGTCCAGCATAGGATCAGTGCTAACTGCGAATAAATCGGTCAAATGTTATGTACATATATACAGCAGACAAGAAGAGCACATGGCCATTACGTAATTGTGTTTTTTCAGGCTATGTATGGAAGTCACGACTATCGAAATCGCTAATTTAGGAATCGACACGCAATACCCATAGAAAGACTTAAGATCGAATTTATAGTCCCAATGAGTTCAAACTTAATCAAGTTTGAACTCAAGTTTTAACTTGGGACTATAAATTCGACTAAGTTAGAATAAAGCCGATTTTTTTGGAATGCATATACAAGAAGAGGAGATCAATTGGATTACACCCTGCGATTTCACTACTTTCGGTCTGTAGGGTGTCACGATCAATCTTAAAACTTAAGTTCGAACTAAAGTTCTAAGTTAGTCGAATTTATTTGATCGTCACATCTTTAGTTTTTTTTTTGAGGATTTTTGGTACATCCGAAAACCGAAGATTGAGTCTATTGGAATTTAACTACTTCGAGATTGAAAAAAATGGGTATTAGAAGTAGTTTTAAAAAGGTTTAAGAAAAGTATGTTTTGGAATAGTTCGAAAATATCATCATAGTTTTGAAAATAAATGATTAAATTTAAATTTGATGCCCATATGGGGAATATAGTTACATTTTTGAGGCCAGGTCTTTCGGCCAAAGCATGTATCTGTTATCTTGATTTATTTGTGTATATGCAGTGAGATTGTTAATACTTTGGTCGGAGAAGCCGGCCTTAATTGAAATTTGTTATTTAATGGTGTCTTTGCCATGAGTGCAGTGCATATACACGAATAAATCAACATAACAGATACATGCTTTGGCCAGAATATTTGGCCTAAAAAAATAGAACTATATTCCCCATGTGGGCATCACATTTAGGACAATAACACAAAACAAAATGAACATTCACTGGATCAAGGCATCCAAATATATGGATTGCCGGAGCATTTCCGAAAGGGGAAAAAAATTATCTTTTATTTTGTATCTGTGTAAACCACACATGTTTAATAGATATTGTCAAGATGATTTCGACCGGAGTCGAAAAATAAAGAAAGTTTAATACCATCTTCAAGGCCATTTTAAGCCGCAACTCTGCATCATCGTTGGAATAAAGTTTTATTTAAAAAAAATCAGTGAAAAAAATCAAGTCTGTGCATAAAGTTGAGACATGGAGTTTCATTAAAAAATTAATAATCAGTAAAATATGGCATGAGAAAACAGAAAGTACATTCTTCAAAGTAAATAAGGGTAGCCTTGTCTGCGGGAAAAGGGCGGCGTCGAAGTTTTATCCAAGAAACAAGAGCCCAGTGCCGTAAAACGACTACAAAGAATGAGAAAAGCGTGCGGAGCGGTAAAAAGAAAATCTGAAGATAGAATAAAAAGGGAGTAAGAAAAATAGACGAAGCTGCGCGAGGGAAGGGGAATTTCCTCCGCTATCTTTACTAGCTTGTTAAATATTTATGAAAAATTTTCATAATCCACCAAGTTTCACCGGTTCAATTCCTCGTGTCGAGAGACAGGGAGACAGAGAACGCGATAGAATGCCCCGCGAGACCGAAAAAACACACGCCCCCGGGAAACGAAAAAAAAATCCAAGCCTCTTAATGCGCTACTGGCTTTAACCATTGCGTTTGTCGAATCCGACATTTACGAACACACGCATTGACGGAACAACTACTTTTATCATTAAAGTATCATCACAATTATATAATAGTGCTTACGGCATGAATTTTTATCATTTTTTGCAGAATAATCAATGCAAAAACATTTTCATACGAAGTATGTAAAAAGAGAAAGTATTGCAATATTTAAAAATAAGATTTTCGGATTTTTTTAGTCACAAACATGTTTTGAGTGTCCTAGATTCCAAAAATCATATTAAGGTTGCTATGTCAGTACGCACTGAGAGAAAAGCATATCGTTTATTTAACGATTTCATATGGTAAAACGAATATAGGAAGGCTTGCAATGTTTTATGGTTGAAGCGATGATAATATGGTTCAATAAACGATATTTGCAAGGTGGTTGAAAACAAATGTTGAAATCGTATGTGCAACCAAACGGCATATTTGCACCTATTAGAATAGTTTTTCAATCTATTATTATTTTAATAATTGCTACTATAATTGTATTTGCTATAACCATAATATATAGACGTTCCTCCTACAAATTATATTAGTGGTTGATCCAACTATTTTCTTATATTTGCTATAACCATAAAATATAGACGTTCCTCCTGGGAATTATAGTTTATACTTAGATTATCGTCAGTCCAACTATATTATTTTCAGAATTACCAGATTTTTCTCTCAGTGCGGCGGAGTCATAGACAGCAGTATCTATATGATATCGAAAATGTATTATAATAGGCTTATCACAGGCGCTAGCGCGCGTACCTGATATTCTTTTGCGCTACTGCGCACTTATGACTCTTCACGAGAAAAAAACGGGTTGGAACAGACCAAACTTAGTTGCGGGGACTCACTTTTCCGAATGAATCTGTGCCAGTAAATCAATCGTTAGAATAGATATGATCTCATGACATCAACAACTTTCTGTTTGTTATCATATTGGGATTGACCCATGGACCTGACTATAGGACCCATCGGCCTTATTTACGGAAATAATTGTTCGGTTGCGATAACTATATATACTGTTAATTTTCTCTACGGCAAGTCGTAAAATTTGGTTACTCCATTCAAATTGCACTGAGAGAAAAATATGGTAATTTAAAAAATAATATTGTTGGACTGACGATAATTTAACTACAAACTATAATTCCCAGGAGGAACGTCTATATTTTATGGTTATAGCAAATATAAGAAAATAGTTGGATCAACCACTAATATAATTCCCAGGAGGAACGTCGATATTTCATGGTTATAGCAAATATAGGGATAGTAGCAATTATTAAAATAATAATAGTTTCAAAAACTATTCTAATACTTGCAAATATGCCGTTTTTTTGCATATACGATTTCAACGTTTGTTTACAATAACCTTGCAAGTATCGTTGATTGAACCATATTATCATCGCTTCAACCATTAAACATTGCAAGCCTTCCTATATTCGTTTTTCCATATGAAATCGTTAAATAAACGATTGTGCAAATGATTCAATATGCGAATCACTTCACATAATCGGCCCAGATGCGATCTCGATAAATAACAAATAAAGTGATAAATTAATTTGAAAACAAAATCTGACGTATTTTTCAGTAAGAATACTTATTATCATTACCTTGGTTTTCGGAAATCACATATTTTTTACCAGAAGCCTCAAAACCGCCAGTAATAATTGATTCTCCCCAATAGCTACTGAATAATCGTTTCATCATCATTTAACTCCTATATCTATAAGTAGGCCATTGTCCTTTAAAATGGGTTCGTTATTCGCTAAGCGTAGCACAAATCGAGGAACCTTTTCTTTCAGTTTTTTCAGAACAATGAGCTACTTATATTATATCTTGCCTTTTTGCTTAACACATCAAGAGGCTATACCACATAATGATCCTATTACAATTGTCAAATATATTTTTTTCCTATCGTATCGTCAGGCCTACCTTAAATTGAGGTATCAAAGAAGCTCTTATTCAATTCGGTTTTCTTATGCTCGTTAATTAAAAGGTCAGCGAATGAATAAAAATTCTTGTCTATTGCCAGATATTTTTCCAAATCTAAATATTTTCAACGCACTTCCAAATAATAAATTAAAAAACATTGATGAGTGTTAGTACATTTTTCAATGGGATTAAAATTAAAAAATGCCTTTTCAATAGAATTCTATTATTCAACAAATATCTTATCGTCTTAGGATTAAAATTTAAGGGAATGTTTTAGTTTTCATTTGAACGTTCTAGACCGTAGAAATATTTGGCGAGCCCAATCTCACACCCTAAGAACCTGTCATTTATCCCTTCGTATAGTCAGAACTCACAGATCTTTTTGAGATATAAAGGTTGTGGCCGCAGTTAATAATATTGGATGAAGGTTTTGGCTATTGTACAACCTTTATATCTCATCTTGATATCTGGCTTTAAACTTGGACAACATCTCCACGGAGGATCAGAACATCTTCCTCAACAATCACGGAACACTAACATCTTGAAGTTTCCACACGCTCATCGACACTTTGATTTCGAAAACTCTTCGCAACATGAACTCGTTCTTCAACTCCATCAAGCTACAATTTGGAACCAAGATACGTAACGCATTTTCCAACTAGAGCAAAAATAGTTTACTAAAAATAGAATTAAAAAACAAATTAAGATTTCTACTTAGCTGCCGACATCGCCAATAACCAAAACCTTCTCACAGATCTTTTACCAAAGGCCTAAAAACCGCTTTTGATAATATGGGTTCTCACCGATAGCTACTGAATAATTGTTTTATCGTCGTTTAGCTCCTAGATCCAAAAGGCTAAATAGTCTATTGCCCTTTAGGATGGGTACTTTATCAGCTGAGTGTGACACAGCACGAGCTTCCAGTTTTTTCCATCTCGCCTTTTACTACCCAAGGAGAAGAAGAAGCTGCCTATAGCATATCGAACCTATATACTTAGTACGTCAAGAGGCTATAGTCACTAATGCTACAGTACACAAATACACTAGTCGAGAGAAGCTTATCGAGACGAGTTAGACTACAGCTGCTACTGATGTTCATAATTCATAGGATATTTACAATCTACGAGGGGCTATCAGAGAACCTCGCGTCCAAGTCACCACTCTTGTCTCGCTCTGTCTGTACATACCCAACGCGCCTCATACAAACTCTTCTACAGTAATATATATATGTATATTTACGGAATCGTACATTGGCAATAATTTATTAACGCGACGATCATAAACAACGCGTGTACTCGACGATACAAGCTTATTCTAATGCTCTTTCTCTCGATTTTCGTTGAGAGGAATAAATGTTTATTTGCCTGTAGCAAACAAGGCAGACATTTTCGATGTAGGGACAATATATGAGGCATTCTCTGTCAGTTTATACACTTATTTTTGTATCGATTTTGTAATATTGTTTTCACACGTTCAGTATTTTCAATAGTGCTCATAATTTTTAATTAGCAATAATAGTGTGCGCACAGCCTATAAAAAAATTGTCTAGATGGACGAAACACATTCGACGACGTGGAAAATGTTTTAAACTTCATCGCGGTTGACACCTATTTCGGGCTTTTTATTGTAATTATATTTATTTCACTCATTGGGAGACTTTCAATGTTGGTGGTAATTATATATGAAGTGAAATTATATGAACAGGAACTAGGGAAAAATTGGCTATGTGGATAAAAGATATTCGGAAGAATTAAAAAAATATTCTCGAACTTCGCCACTGTTGAACTTGGATTTTATCTCTTTACTTAAATTAGATTTTTGCATACATCCGGATTTGTGCATTTTCCTTATAAGTATCTCGAACGTAGAATAATATATACAGAAACTATTTAGAAATATTCATAGTGAGTGGAACACATTTAAGGGGGTAAAAAAAAGTTTTTCAAAAGTCAAAGCGACAGAACTGAGGAAGAATGTTTCATGTACGTATTGAAATGTATATACTAGGTGTATACGTATACACATAGATAAAATCATTTACAGAAGTGTCTATATACACTGCACATATTCAGATATACCCCGGTTCTTCATCCCGTCATGAGAAGAGTGATTCATCGACTTGCCCTTCATCGTTGGCATCCATAAAGCTCGCGCAAATAAAACTCTCTGCTACAGCTGCGACATATACACGCATAGACGATCTTCGCATACTTTGGTATATCATTAAAAAATATATCTTATACTGCTTTTTCCTTGCTCCCTATAATGCATACTGCCTACTATACTTCATTCGCGTGCAAGCCATTAAATGACATGGCTGTAAAACGCGGTAGCTCGAGAGCATCAAGAAGATAATATATGTCGTGTAACACTACCAGCACAATCGTTAAAAAGTACATACAGCAAAACACATTCTAAGGGAACTGACTTGTCGTATTATCTGAGATTCAACCGTACCTGCGTCACCCGTGACACAGTTAAGGGCCTTGTAAATAGGGAAATATGCATCCAGAAAAAATATCTAGTTAACTGGACTAGAACCTACGCATCGGAAATGAATTCTCTTATTTGAATGATGACCTAATAGACTTGTATTCAATTCGAATAATTTTTTTCATTTGTAAGTAATACATCTGGCGACTAATAAATACATTCAAACCTAAGAAATATGTATTTGATTGCAATGTATCTTTATTACTTCGTAGAAAAAAATATGTTTTAATGAAATATACATTTCTTCGTGTCGAAGAAAAATATATTTACGTCGAATAATTTATTCTTTCTGTTTACAAAATACATAAATTTGTAAATTCATTCCAAATGGATCGAGTACATTCGTTTCTTTCAATGTTTGTTGGTGTTTGTTCTTACGTTTGTTAATGTGCTTTCAACACGTTGTATGTATTTTTTTAAATCCATTTTATCTAAGGTCAATATCGATTAAGTGGAATTTTTTCAAAAATAAAAAATAAAACCGATTATGAATGTTTACTGACAAACAGAAAGCAGAAATGCGTATTTCGAGAATCTTTAACATTATATAGCCTTCCATTATGAAAATTCGACACTTACATAAAAGTTGAATTAAACAATATATATTTTTTATATAAACATGACAAGTCGATTGAACCAAATGTTTTCTATGGATGAACATAAATACGTATTAGAGTTAACTTTGGTGTTTCATTACTAGATCATCCACGAAACGTTGATTTGAATAACTAAATCAGAGAAGTAATTTCTAATGATTAAAGAGAATAATTACGTATTGGATTAAAAGAAAGTTCTAATTGATTTTAAATAAAAAAGATCGAATACATGTATCCAGTCGTTTTAACTAGATATTATTTCCGGATGAAGAAAGTATTTGGTACGAACGAATATAATATCTATTTAGTGTCCACTGCACAGTCAAAACTGCTTTAAATAAATAAATATGTTCGAAATGAGTAAACTGCAAAATTGAATGAGATACATATTTGTTCCAGGGAAAGCAAATTTTCGTTGATTGGAATGAATAAATGTTGAATAGACAATTTTAGTTAATATTACTCAATATTTTTTCTGGGTGTGATAAAAAACAAAAGTTAAGATATATTTTGAAAGACCATTATGCGTTTCATATTAAGGGGACCCGATCACCTGAAAAAGTCATTAGAAAAAAATTCTGTAAATAATAGCCTTCCTTTTAAAAATCTGACATATAACCTGATGAAGTACATCAAAAGTATTATTATTCTTCTGATTCTTCAATTTTGCAAACACATATAGTGCGCCACATTGGTGTGAGGCAAAAAGAGAAATTTTTTACTTGTCACAGGTTGCAATTCAAACTAGTGAACAAATTTTAGAGCTTAGTATAAAATACAAGATTTTTTTCAAGAATGTATGAAAAAATGTTCACTGTGAAAAATGTGTGCTTATTCCGATACACACGTGTATGAATTTTGTAAAACGTGGTAAAGGAAATCGTAATTAATATGTTTGCATATAAATGCAAACATATTAATATAATACATAGTAAATTTAATACAAATCAACGAATTTCGATAACCCGGTCATGGATAATTACAACACATGATTATTAAGTCAATAATTACATGAAAATTAACATGAATTTTAGCCCCCGATTTGAAATTAAATACACATAGTCGCATTCAATGTAAGAACGACGCTACCGAAAATTCAGTTCTTAACATTCAAAAATATTCGGGAACGAATTTGCAATTTTCTTTACATGGGTTTATTACTTTGTGCAAAATGTTTGTGTTTTTCCGACACAAAAGTGTGAAAAATTCACAAAATCCGCTATAGGCAATTGGCATTAACGTAATTGCATAGGAAATCTAATATGCGTCTACGAATTCAACCAATACAGTGATATAAAATTACGAAACATAACTACTAAGTCAATCATTATTACATTAGTATTTGAAAACCAACTTGTATTTTGAGCACTTTAAAGCCTGATTTAAATTTTGAAACACATTTTCTATCATCAAAAAATGCCGCACGAGATCGTTCAGACTTATTCTACGAACTATTCCGTTTAATTTGGAATTATTCATAATATTATAGTTTGCGAAGAAATTGTACCGTAATATTATCGAACGCTATGCTTTATTTCAATATTGTTTAAATAGAAATTTAACGTTAATGTTTAAGAAATTCAATATATAAGGTGATTGAATATCAAAAGTAAAGTCTATAAATTTGCACATTGTCAATCAACACATTGTTTAAAGAATGTCTTGCAACAATAAAAAAAATATTTGTGCCCTAATATTGTTGAGCGCAACGTTTTGTCCGTTATCGTTCATATGAAAGTTTAATATGATTGTTTATGAAGTTCAATATGTAGCTTATGCATGTGATACTTTCAATACAGGTATATTAATTTTATGAAAGATATTGTTTACAGTGTTATTTTAGATCTGTGAATCAATCTTCATTTGTCAAAAACTCACTAAACAATCGGTTACAGTAAATTCACTTTCCGCGGCTCCAAAATCGTTATACTCAGACCAGAATACACTTTTCGACAGACAAAATGAGACCTCAAATACTAACATTTGTTCACCTATATGGTCCAAAAGCTACGACAAGTGACAAGTTTTACTTTTTCTCTCACACTATTTTAGTGCACTGTATGCGTTCACAAAATTACAGAATAATATTTACTCGCTCAATTTACCGATATGCTTGTTATTTACTTAATGAGGTTTTAATGTAAGACTTTCTAAAAGTCTATGTACGTAATTTTTTTTTCTTATGAGTTTTTTTTAAGTGACCTCAGTGTCAAAGTATTTCTGTATTGTGAAGGCAACACTTTCCTTCACCGAAAGAAAAATAAAAAAAAGTTTTCTTTTTTCAGGATGGAACGGGAAGATTCTTTTGTAAATGGACCAACCGATTGAGTCAACCGTTTGCTTCGAAACCACACTATGAGTTTTCACTTTAGAGTTTACATTCTGCGCGTGATACAGAACGTTGCTCTAGGGATTGGCCTTCACTAGATCTCATTCTCTTTGAAGTTACACTGCAATTTTTCCAAAGGTGAAATTGAAAAAAAAAGGATGAATCCAAGTATATTTTTTAATAGGATTGAAATTAATAAATACACTCAATAAATTTTACTATTATAATGCCAAATTATACTGTTCAAGAATTTTCTTAGCACCTTTGAAAAAAATTTGAGACAATATTTCTATTTCTATCTGAGTTATCTGGGAAATTTTTGCAAAAAGTCGAATTTTTACAAACCAAAAAATGGCTTATGTAACTCTGTGAAAAACTTCTTCAATTCTTTGATTGTTCTACGCACACGCGATTTTGTTAAATTCCTTACTGACGGTGAAATTCCAGTTATCACGGCTATTATAAAACTGTTTCCATGAAACATATTGTACAAATATAATATACTCGAAACTCGTCACGTTTAAATGTTCAAACGAACGAAAAATCCCTTGGAAATTTTTTTCCACGGTTATAGAAAGAAGTATAGATTTTTTTAAACCACAGAGAAAGTTTGGTAAAGAGCAACAAGTAATGAGGAAGCCATGTGCAAGGTTCTTTTTTCGATCCTTTTAAATAAATAGATAAACGTGGCTGAGTTTTATTTTATTTCCATGCTGAATTTTGGTTTGATATCGGAAATGTTAATGCGGTAAAGTAAATTGTTTGAAAAATTCAAATTCCGTGAAACCAAAATTATTCACGTTCCGTCACTAAATTATATATTTACAATGACCAAATATGATTTTGTTTGCATACTAAATTTGGGTTTGATATCTCAAGTTTTGCAACAGTTGATGCAATACATTTAGATTTTCGATAATCCAAAATTTTATAAAATCAACGTTGTTAACCGTTCGTCACTAAATTATTTATCCATCATGGCTGCATATTATTTTGTTCACATATTCAACTTCCGATTAATATTTGACGTTTTCTTGCAGTTAATGTTATACCGTTAATTTTTCAATTCTTCAAAAATCCATAAGACTCAAAATTTTATATCGTTTGCTAAAAAAATAATATATTTATCATGGCTGGATATAAATCTGTTCACAAACTAAATTTGAGCTCGATAACTCAGATAAAATTTCTACAGAATTAATCCCGTAACGCAAATTTTTGAAAAACTCAACATTCCCGAAAATCTGAACCACTTTACCGAACCAAACCAAGTTCAATACTAAGCAACATCGGGTGGAGGTCAATATAACGAATTGCAAAATAATGAGTTTCTGAATTTAGAATGACCATAATCCCGAGTAAAAATTCAGCTACGGGGAATATCAGGCACCAGCGTGATAGTCGAATTTAAAGAGAGTCGAGCGTTACAATGTCATCAAGAAAAACATGTTGATTTTTTTTAACGCATTGATATGAATGGTCTAAGTGTAACTGCAAATTTTGGATGCGCTCGTCTTCACCATTTTCGAGAAATATTTTTTTCTAATTTGCACAACTTAACATTCATTCTTCTGGCAGATTGAAAATAAGCGATCAATTTTAATATTTCTAGGGTAGTTCATGTGGAAATATACACATACTCATACACATGCACATACGGATATTTTTTATTTTTTCTAGACCACTTTTCTGGACGTTTTAAAAACCAAAGTTCCTTCTATGAGGAAGCGAAAAGGTGTTTCAATTACAGCTTCTGAGCTTAAAAAATAATAATTCACTAATTTTGTAGGATAATCATTAGTCAAAAATCAATATTCTCAGTACGGCCGATGTTTTTGACGTCCACAATTTGCTGATAACGCAATCATTTGAAATTGTAAAAGATTAAAAATTTTCATTACGACTGTATGATCGTAAAACTTAACCATACATTTTTCGTAGGTTGTAAAATTAATCGTCGACGATAATATTATAAGATGGGAGTGTTCATGTGAAGAATGAAAAAAGCTAAAGTATGGAGTGCAAGCGATAAGGCGCGGCAAAGAGAGTTTCACAGCGGTGGTTAAGAGTGATAAAAATCATTCCTAAATAATTTTAATGCAAATTGACAAATATTTTTTTCTAAAAAATCTGCATCCTCAGTATGTTCAACGTCATTTTTCGCCCAATTGTTCTATTTTCTCAATATTCTAAAATTCTGATAGATACGAACTTTCCGATTTGTTTGCTATTTTAACAATAATTTTTTGCCACACTTATTACTGAATATCTCATTATTCTCAGTATGTTCAACGTTATTCACTTTCCAACTTTACATTGAGAATTAATGTGTGAACTATGTAGAATTAATCGTCGACTGTAATATTGCGTGTTGGGAGTGTTTATGTGAATGAAGGATTAAGTTAAAACATGAAATACAAGCGGAGAATTAATAAGGGCTGGTGCAGAGGAGCGCCCGGATTTGCAATGAATGGTTTACAGCAGAAAAATATGTTTCCCAAATAAATTTATAGCTAAACCACAAAATTCCAAGTTTCCAAATTTCTCTGTTGTCTTAAAGTACCAAAATTGCAAAAAATTCGAACTTTTCAAGTGTGTTGTCAATTCACAATAAATTTTTTAGCATAATCAATACTTGAGAACAATATTTTCAGCATGTTCAAGTTTATTGTTGTTCCAAATTTTGTTGTTGTCAGAATCTTTCAAATTTGCTATAGTTCAAAAATTTTAACAAGAGTGTACACTGCGAACGTTAGAAAGAAAAGTCTTACATACCAATATACGAAATTCGGAAGCATATACCGTATATAAATTTTCAGAAGTATTCATCATTAACAATACAGTATTGACAAGTTTCAAATACCAGTATCGTAGAATCCATTTTACAATAGCAGTATCCTCTCTAAAAAAAGACATGGCACATAGAAAGTCGATTATATCAAAACAATAAAGCAGAAATAGAGTCACGAATTGTTATCAACATTTGTATTTATGCCGATGATAAACAAATATCATGTTTATGGCATTTAATTGTGACATTAATATGATATTATGACATTAATTTGTGACAGTAATACTTAAGAACAATATTTTCAGTATTTTCAAGTTTATTGTTGTTTCAAATTTTTCTGCTGTCAGAATCTTTCAAATTTGGTATGGTTCAAAAATTTTATTAAGAGTGTACACTACGAACGATAAAAAGAAAAGTTCTACATATCAATATACGAAGCTCGGAAGCATATACCGTATATAAATTTTCAGATGTATTCATCATTAACAAATCCAATATTGACAAGTTTCAAATACCAGTATCCCAGAATCCTCACTATTCTAAATTTTACAATAGCAATATCTTCTCTAAAAAAAAGACATGGCACATAGAAAATCAATTATATCAAAAAACTAAAGCAGAAATAGAGTCACGAATCGTTATCAACATTTGTATTTATGCTGATGATAAACAAATATCATGTTTGTGACATTTGTATATCACCAGCATAAATACACGAAACATGTTATACAAATATAATGTTAAGCCCTAAGAAGATACAACTGAAAAGAAAAGAATACGAGCGAAGTAAGCACGTTGTCGCTAGTATTAATACAAAATTCATATACTCAAATGGCAAATATCATATCTTTTGGTACATTAAATTTCCTTGTATTTTCAACACTATTTCTGTAAAAGATGTAAAATAAATCGTCGACCGTAATATTGCGAGATGGGTGTATTTATGTGAATAAAGAAACAAGTTGAAGCATTAAGTGCGAGCGATAAGGTGCGGAGAATTAATAAGGGCTGGTGGACGGCTGCGGCGCCCGGGTTTCACAGTGAATGGTTGAGAGCGGCGCTCGTCTCGGTAACGCGAGCACGTAGCGCGAAGCGCAGTGGCAGCACCGACGGTGGCAATCGCCTCTTTCTTTCGTATATTATTCTATCCGTCTCTCTTGCTCCAGAGAGAATCTAAGCCAGTAAGAATTCTCCCGGGGGGGTCAGAAGTGAGTTCTGCTCGACTGAAGCAGAAGAGTATGAGAGCGGCCGTCTGAAGACTCGTGTATATCTGCTATACGCTGCAATGCACACCGCGCACTTTGCACTGTGCACGTTGCATTCGAGTGCAGTGCAGTCGGTAGTTAGATGTGACCTATCGCTCTCGAGAAGCGATCACTCTCTCGCACAACACTCCTACTGTCTCTCCCCTTCGCATGCCCTCTTAACTCCCTCCCCTCCCTGCCCTTCTTCCTTCCATCTCCCGGTGAAACCGTCCAAAGAAATGCAGGTGCAGCTGTCCCTCGTCCTAGTATTCACCTCACCTCTGCTACTATGCATTTTTTTCACCATATCGAAACCGCAAACGACAAGAAAAATCGTTAAGGAGACCGAGTCACCGAAAAATTAATGAGAAAACATTTTTCGTCCCTGATACCCTTGCTTTGAACAATCTTTAATTTCAACCTTATTGAGTACATATCAAGTATTATTACGATGTAATTTTGTGAAAACATACGGTGGACCAAAATAGTGTAGGATAAAAAGCAAAATTTTTAACTTGTTGCTTTGAGATTGAACTGGTTAACAAATTTTAGTGTTCCATCGATTATTTTATCTGTCGGAGACTGCATTATTGTATGAGTCTATAGATTCGGGATGCAGTGGAAATTTATTTTACTGTAACCAATTATTTAGAGAGTTTTTCGTAGAGATAGATTTTTTTTGCATATTTAAAATCATAGCTTTGTCATGAATAAGACATTGAACACTAAATTTTGTACCCTGGATTAGTCTGAAATCTAGGATGAGTTAAAAAAATTACTTTTTATCCAAAGCTATTTTGGTGCGTTGTGAAACTTCACAAAATTGCAGAACTATAATCCTTGGTATGTACTTAATGAGTTTCGAAATCTAAGATTTTTTTAAAAAAGGGTATGATCGACAGAATTTTATTTCTTATACTTTTTTTTTTCGACGACTCGATCCCCTTAATGCACTGAGAGAAAATTATGGTATAAGTAACTATAAAGTGACAACTATTCATTTTTAGGTCATACGACGATTTGTTTATGGTTGCCTCAACTAGCAAATAGTTACCATAATTATTTTTTTGGCTACTGTAAATATAAAAATAGTTGCATGAAAGAAGAAATAATAGTTGTCACTTTATCGTTGCCTGTACTACTACAATTCCAATAAGTGTAATTGGCAACTTCCACTCATTTGATTAAAGTTACTCAATTATCCTACGATACAAGTGAACACTCAATTAGCCCAAGTAAAATTGAAAACATCTGTTTGACTAAATTTGTTGCGATTTTTAGACTCATTTTTGTAACTAATGAAGCAAGTTAAAAAAAAAGAATCTGCTGTTAATTTATTTTAATAAAAAGGTATTGAAAATCAATTCGTTTTATGACATAGAAGTTTTCGATTTTTTTCGCAGTTTCATGTCAATGAAAAACCTCGCGGAATTTTTTTTGAATTTTTAGTAAAGAATTGCGACGAAAAATCGACTGGAATATATCGCTTAAAAATATTGTGAATGAGCAAAAAATGGAAAATGCGGTTTTTGATTATGGAAATGTAATCATGAATATTTAACAATATCAAGATCGTCTGTTTTACACAGCCGAAAATTAATCGATAAAACATTTGTTTTCGTCGGTCACGCGGTAAATTCTACGTTAACAAATGGATAAACACTTTCTTATTTCGAAAGCAAACCCCGATAAGAACATACACAACCATTAGAGATGTTGATAATTATTTGTGCCTTCGAACGAAATTCTTGTACGTAACCGTAACCGTGCAAATTTATTTTATTTTGTTGTTAACAAAATGTGTCTTATTTCAATTCAAATACTAACTTTTGAGTGATGGATTGCGAGGCTTGTATAAAACCTTCCAGTATCATCAGAACTTTAGTATGGCCAAAATAATTCAAAGTTGTACAAAACTATTTTGTCAAAAAAAAAGTTTAAACAAAGTTACGTCTAGATTTACGATTATTCATGACATAAATATCAATTTTTAATTTGAAAAAATGCAAACTCTTTTTTTTTCTACTTAATAGTAGATACAAAGTGAACCACTATTACCGTATTTAGTTCACAAAGTTTTTCAAGTGCCAATTTGAGAATTGCTGAAATAACCACATTCCCTTGCAACGTTTAAGTGCATACAAATACTTTGTATACATTTATTTCGTTGAAAAGTACTCGAAAACCTCGTGAAATTCCGAATAAAGCACATAGCAACGAAATATCAACCAGCACGTTAGTTAAAACAAAATCGTATACAAAAAAAAAGTTAAATTCGACCCTTCGTTAGCAAACGATTTTTAGCTTTTAAAAAGTTCCCCTTTCCCAAATAAAGCCCAGTGCATAGTTCGAAGACCAACGTGCCTGAATATAGTCCGACGTAGAAAGGTTGCGGCAATATCACTTTCACACAACTTTTAACGTCGAAACTTGAACCATAAAGGGGTCAATATAAAAATAATTGCGATTCCGTTCTACCAGCCGATGTTTCCTGTCGGTATTTCCTGTCCATTATAGCTTTGCTCCACCGAGAGAGAAAGCACAGTACGGACAAGACAATCGAGAATGAAAATTAAAAGGGGGAGAGTGTAGAGAACGAATCTCTTTTCATCCGTATTGCAATCGAGCTTTGTTCGCCATTTTCTACTCTCCATTTATATGTATGCACATATATGCATCTCTATATATCCACGCCCATTTGTATTCTTCGCCACAAGAGGTGTATCGAGCTTGAAAATTCACATTGTCTAGATACATGTACATCTACACATATCAATACATACGATACAGTCGCGCGGACATTCGTCGAATTGTTGACATTCGTTTCCCGCCCTTTCCCTTTCTCCTTAGCGGCGCGCTCATCCTCACCGCACAGCGATCAACTATTTCGAAAACTTGGCTGCGATAAAGCCACGAAAGGAGTTTTGATGGCGGACCACATCGCGCACGTGGAATTTTCGTCTGTGCTACCGGTTCGTTTGAGATACGAAATGGCAGCCAGTAAACTAAAACGACGCTTCAACAAACCGGGAACACACAACGACGTACCTGAATGCGAAACATGTTTCTCGCTCTGTCGGTCATCCCTCTCTCTCTCTTTATTATCGGCTGGGATAACAACTTGGAAAAATGCGCGCACAAATTCAAACGGTGTTAATTATTCGAATTGTAATTAATTATTTAAATATTATTATCCTCTGATACTCGGGTGGGAAAAAACTCCGGAAATTCGTTTTGTTATTGTTATTAATAGTGATGATACATTTGTGTGAGTAAATTGTTTTTTGAGCCCGCCGGGACGACACACTCTCGGTATAAACGTTTAGCAACTGGCCGGTGTACCGAGTACTTCTGTTTATATAGCCTGGGCCACTAATAAGAGGCTGATCCTCGGTGGTGCACATTCAGGGTCCGGAGACACCATGAGGATGGAGGTGGTTGAGAAGGTGGTGGAGGTGAATAAGAGGAGAGACTATCAGCAACTATGTGCTGTACGTAAGAAAAGAGGGGCAACTCCCTTGCTGTTTGTAGCTCGCGCTTGCTTCGTTGCCTGAATATGCGACTTGGTGCTCGCTCGCTTGTTGTCTTCTTACCTTGCGCTCTGTCTCTTCAACTCCTTGTCTTGTCTCTCGAAGCATTCCTCTCACTCGGTGGCTATACTGTCTCCTCCACTCCCGAGATTTGCCTTCGAACTTCGCGCGTCAGAGGCCAAGAAAACCTCAGACACGAGCGACGAGGGGGGTGGTACTCTTCGCGATAAATATATCGACAGTATACCATGCGATTCCCTCAAACACACCTGCTAGTCTGCTTTGGATGTAATATTCAGAGATTGGGCGCGTTTTGGGATAAAATTAAACGATTGCATTAATAGCAAATCAATTTTTGAGATAAGACATTGATAAAAGGTTTTGTTTATTACCATGTGACAGAATCTTTGAATTTATATCTAAGTGCATTTATTTTGAACATTTGATTTTTTTTGAGCATGTATGATACGTACAGTACCGCCAAATGTGAGTTTAGACAATTTCGACCACTTCTAGATGGGATAAGAATCGGAAAAAAATAATGCATGTAAAACGTGCTGTAAAAATTGATTTCGCATAATAATTATCCCAAAATGTTAATTATAAATTGGTGAAATAAACAATTGTTCGACAAACAATCAGTCAATCGAACTTTTCTTCTAATGAAAATTATATGTTCGTTTATTTGAATGCATACAAATTTTTTGAGATTTTTTTCTTTGTTTTGATTTCGATTTTTTTTATTTTTAAAAATGTGCGCGAAATAACGAATTTTGGATATGTGTTCGGTATAAAGTCATCTACTGCACTCAAGATTTTTTTGCAAAACGCATATACAAAATTTGTTATATTCTGCGCATTTTTCACAATAAAAAAAATAAAAATCATTTTGGAATTATTATCATGCGAAATCAATCTTTTCAAAACGTTTTATATGCATTTTTTTTCGATTTTTATCCCATCGAAATTGTCTCTGCAATTCACTTTTGGCGGGACTGTACGTATCATACATCCTTAAAGTGTCGATAATAGCTATGCTTCTAATTTAAAAAATGTGATACGTTGGAAACCAGAAGGGCAATGGAAATCTTAGCTGTGGATATAGAGAAGACGTTCGCTTCGTACGATTCAATTATCAAAAATTCCGAACAAAAAATATCAAACCTACCAGCCTGTTTCGGATGTAATATTCAGGATTCGTTTTGGGACAAAATAGAACGATCATATTATTAGTCATTCAATCTTTAAAGAAAATCATTGACAACATTCTTTATTTATGAGCATGTGGCAGAATTTCCTGAATGAAATTTACATTGATTTTTAGGGAAGGGAAAAAGGAATAAAGCCAATCGGTTTTTAGAGGGTTTTAATAATACTATCAACAACGTTATCGCTTCGCTCGCATAGTTTTTTCAGATACAACGAATTTTGATGTGTAGTATTTTTTTTACAGGAAGTACAATGTATCCCAAGCTGCCATAAAAAAAAACCATTTAAAAAGTGTGCGATACGTGACGGCGCGATGAAAACAGTCTGAAGTTGGCTTTACGAAGATCATCTGCGACCAATCAGAATGTATGAAAGCCGGCTTCAACGTTCGATATTTCGACTTTCGATGTGCTATGTCTTTTCTAAGAGGGGTTTTTTCCATTTTGGCAAGAATCGATTTATTTTTGAAAAGGCAATTTGGATTTGAGTAACAAAGGTACTTGTGTTAAAAAATAATCAATTAGAGCAATAGTGTTTCATTTCTATCAATAGTTTTTTTTTTTTTCAAAATTAAGGAGGTTCGAGCGCCCCACACTAGTCGAATAAGTACTAATTATTATAAATCGTGTATACAAAGTTTTATGTATCGATTGACTATAGTTGATGTTACTTTGTATTAGAATAGATATCCTTGACTATGAAGAACATTTTTTTTCGATAGATTTATCAAAATATCAACTGTTTCATGCTAGTTTTCAAAAAGGTACATATTCACTCATTTTTCCAAGAGAATATACGTATTCTTTGCTGGATTGTTTTATATCATAGCTGATTCTCTACCTTAAAAAAAAATTTCTTCGTGAACAAACAGCTGCATTTTTAAAATTGAGAATATTACCAAATATCTAGACAGTGAATGCATCTCTCAACGATGAGAATGAGCCGTGAAACATCAAAATAAAGAAGAACAAAATACGGATCATTCTTTAAACAAGCCGAATGAATATGTGCCTTCTTTATTTTAAATTTATCATAACCCAGTAATATTTGTGAAAATTATTATCATTATACATTATAATCAACCGATGCTTAAAAGTTTGTCTCAATTAAATAATACATTCAGCACTCTTTTGACTTGTATCTAGCGTTCTAACCTCCTTAAGATTGATAAAAGATCAAAATATATCTATTATGCTAATTTACATACTTTTTCGTAAAAGTTATAAATTGACCGTTCCACTAATGGTAAAAAAATACAACTGAGATATATAATAAAAATCGAGAAAAAAATCTTTTGCGTTACTTAAAGAAAAAATATGAAATTACAATATATATTTTCAGCAGCCAGCAAACTTATTAAAACGAACTCCAGTTTTAATTTTACCATTTTCCAAATATGTATAATTGAATTAAAATTAAATGAGCATTATAAAAAATAAGAGCTTTATTTGGCAGCATGAATGAAAAAAAATAAAAAAAATACATGCAATTTTCAGCTCGTCCATTTAGCCCCGCAATTCAATAATTGCAGTAAAGTATGAAGTGTGTTAGTTAAGTGAATGCGTGAATAACCGTAAACAATGGAAAAACGACGTAGAGAAGTTGCGATACAGATCTATCGTTGCTACGAAATCCCAGCACTCGAATCGCATTCTCTCCATTGTTACAGACCTTCGAAATATGCGTATAGCACTTAGTGTCTATAAGGTGTATCTCAAGATTTTGAGGATCCGCTTGTGAGACGGAGTGTGGAGAGTGAGGGGAGTGGGAGAGGTCGAATTCTCATGCCATTATCTTCCTAACGATGGTGATTGATCGACGTCTATATAGCACGCAGAAGAAGGTTGACTTAGGTGAGCGCTCTCTAGGTTACTGCTTCCCATCACTCTCGACTTCTTTACTGCTGCACTATAACAATCTAGTGCTCTCGTAACATTGTGCACTCTCACGCACTTGACACTCTCCCATATCTGGATATCCATTGCAACCTCCTTCCACTCTGAATGATCGATAATAATTTAGTGAACTTTACACCCAGAAAAAATATCTAGTTAACCGGACTAGAACTTACGCATCGGAAATAAATTTTCTTATTTAAATGCTGACCTAATAGACTTGTATTCAACTCGAATAATTTTTTTTATTTGTAAGTAATACATCTGGCGACTAATAAATATATTCAAACCTAAGAAATATGTATTTGATTGCAATATATCTTTATTACTTCGTAGGAAAAAATATGTTTTAATGAAATATGCATTTCTTCGTGTCGAAGAAAAATATATTTACGTCGAATAATTTATTCTTTCTGTTTACGAAATACATGGATTTGTAAATTCATTCCAAATGGATCGAGTACATTCGTTTCTTTCAATGTTTGTTTGTGTTTGTTGTTACTTTTGTTAATGTGCTTTCAATACGTTGTATGTATTTTTTTAAACTATTTTATCTAAGGTCAATATCGATAAAGTGGAATTTTTTCAAAAATAAAAAATAAAGCCGATCATGAATCCGTTACTGACGAACAGAAAGCGGTAATGCGTATTCCGAGAATCTTTCACATTATATAGTCTTCCATTATGAAAATTCGACACTTACATAAAAGTTAAATCGAACAATATATATTTTTTAAATAAATAAATGACAAGTCGATTGAACCAAATGTTTTCTATGCATGAACATAAATACGTATTAGAGTTAAGTTTAGTGTTTCATTACTAGATCATTCACGAAACGTTGATTTAAATAACTGAATCAACTACAGAGAAGTAATTTCTAATGATTGAAGAAAATAATTACGTATTGGATTAAAAGAAAGTTCTGATTGATTTTGAATAAAAAAGATTGAATACATGTATCCAGTCGTTTTAACTAGATATTATTTCCGGATGAAGAAAGTATTTGGTACGAACGAATATAATATCTATTTAGTGTCTACTGCACAGTAAAAACTGCTTTAAATGAATTAATATGTTCGAAATAAATAAACTCCAAAATTGAATGAAATACATATCTGTTCCAGGGAAAGCAAATTTTCGTTGATTGAAATGAACAAATGTTGAATATACAATTTAACTTAATGTTACTCAATCTTTTTTCTGGGTGTATTCAGAAAGTCATAATTTCGTTAGCCGAGAAAATTAATCAAGCATCAATCGATAAATCATACTGTATGCATGAAAAAAGAATCTGTCAAACCTCTTCCCATCTTTCTTAGATATCCTCCACAATTGACTATATTTTTAGTAGTATTTGCTATAGTACTACTAATGACTTTTTTTGTTAAGATTTTTCAAACCATGATTTTAAATAATGGTGCATTTTTTGTAAGTCAAAATTGAAAAAACTATGAAACACAAAAATATGGGACATTCCATAACATGTTGATCAAAATCTTGCGATGACATGTCAGATCGGCTCCATAATTCTGTACAACAAAGAATTTGTTAAAGAACACGCACCAATTTTTTTTAAGAATTTTCAAACACTTTTTATCTGAGGTATGATAAAAAAAAATTTGAAAACCTGAAAAAATTCTGAATTATCTCATAAAATGTAACAACATTTTTTAGCACTGTGCGATATATAGATATTTCATAACTGCCGACAACAAATTTAAAAAACAATTTGGAAACAAAGAATAAAATATCAGAATTCATTCTTGAGATAAAAATGAACAAAAAAGTTTCTTATAATATAAATCGAAAACGTGCTATTGTCAAAATAGCGAGACGATGACTGTGTTAAAATATAAAAAGTATAAAAAATAAAAGTATACGAAAGTACGTGTTGAAAAACACCATCCACATTTTTTAAAGATTTTTTCAACACTTTTGATCTAAGATACAATTTTTCGAAATTGTCCAAAAACATCAATTTCCTTTTTTTACTTGAAAAAATGCGGAAAATTCTCATATATTATAACAAAAATTCTTAACTGTATTGGAAAATGCAGCTTTTATATGATTCTGGGAAAAAAACGTCAAAAAATCTCAATAGCTAACGAATTATTGGGATGCGTTTTTTTACAAAAAAAAATCAACAATAAAATCCTATATTATATACGTCGAAAGAAGTATGTTTACCGAGTTACGGAGGAAAGAATATATTAAATCTAATAATATTACATATTTGTATATAGAGTTACAAAGAAAAAAAATATATTGAACATACTTTTCCTGACACATATCATATATAAAATATAATATGTTAAAAAATTTTAACGGACGAGCAGAATTTCGAATTATCTAATGCGACTCAGAAAATATCGTGTTTTGGTCACAAAATATAAAAAATATATATTACATATAAGAAATCTGAAAAATCATCACATGAACTCTCAAAAAGCTATTATTCATTCACGGATTGTTCAATTACTGGCACATTTACTCGAACAGTCGCGACAAGGCTTTCGATAATTTTTTTTGTAAATTTTTACTCCATACCTGTATTTTTTTCACCCGGAAAGTAAATTTTTACTATCTTATAACTATAAAAAAATTAAATAATTTATATTTATTAAAAATAAGTGCAAGTTCTATTTAAAAAAACAATTAAAAAATATGCTTCGATATTTTTTCATTCCAAGAATTGGAACTAACTAACTATAGATTTATTCCGAGCGATCCGCATTACCCCGATGTTCTGTACTCGGACTTGGAACTATATCGTGATGTGTTCAAACCTCCAACTGCAAACTAACTGGACTAGAGAGTAATCGCAAATTAACGTAAATTCTCCACAACGTCTGGGGAACAGCTGTTTTGCCCTTTGATGTTGTATTTAACGGGTTATAGAGAGGACGAGCAATGTTGCGTTACAGATTTCGATGCACGTGCGAGTAGATGCAGGTACGTGAGGTTACCTGGTGTACTTTGAGCATTCCCTTAGTCGTGAGAGAAGAAAGAGAGAATAGGATAGGAAGAGGGTAAAGCGGCGGAGTTATATGTCGACGGCAAAGGGTCCAACACCCTCAGAGTCGGAAGGCAGGGAATGTCGGGTACCCCTGTAACTTTGCCCTCGTTCGAGCTTACAGCGAGAGCAAGTAAACTTGGATAACGTGTCGACGACATGATGCGGGCATGTGACGAAAAGTTTTTAGAGCTTTAAGTAATACGCTACAGTAACTGTATAAGCAATACCCACATGTACATATGTAAATAAAGGAGTACGGGGTAAAGTGGGACAGCGGGGCAAAGTGGGACACCTATCTGAAAGAAAATATGCGGGGCAAAGTGGGACACTCCCATATTTTTATTAAAAACGCGTTTTTACAATACAATTCAGTTGAATCATCCAATGGACGACGTTTTTGAATCTATTTTGAGTGTGTAAATCGACAAAATCTGAAAATAAAAATATCGAAAACGGGGCAAATCGGGCCACTCCCATATTTTTTAAAAAATACGCTTCTACAACTCAATTTAATGAGGAAACGAAAGAGAAACTTCAGAAGATATCAACTTTAATAAATCTTACCTAACATTTCATATTTACATTTACAAAAACAACATTTGAAAATTTTTTATTTTTGCAGCAATCTGAAATTGTAAGTGGGTATTATAATATCTTTCCTGTTTACAAAAATCGCACGTATAATCACATCAACTTGAAAAATGTTTGTTCTTTTTAATACTTCGCGTTGCGACGCTACCGCGTCTCTTGATTACGTTATATCATACATTTTTGAATTTGGGGAAGTGGCCCACTTTGACCCGCATACATTTTTTTTCGTCGATTTTCGAAATCTAGTATTGGAATCGATTTCTCGGGTAAAAAGCAGTAACAATACGCTTTGGGTATCGCTATAGAGGGATTTTTTGTTAATGCCTTGCACTTTGCTAATGCTCCTCTACAAATAAACGGAGAAAATATTTTAAATGGCTGTTCTATTTTGCTCCCGATGATATTTTTTCCTCGGGAATATCAAAATTAATCAACGACACAATTGCCATTAAAATATAATCAATGGTGATGACGTTTAATAGCACCCAGTTGGTAGAATCATACACTGAGAAGAAAAATCGTTAGAATCAACAAAACGTGCGTTTGCCGGCAGCGAAAAGCATATTTTGTCGATTGGACAAAATATTTGGCAATGTTGATCGGAGCATCTATTAATATTATCACCAGCCGCTTCGATCAATTGAATATTTCTTTCGATCAAACAAATATTTATTCCGCCGCCCGCAAGCGCACGTTTTGTTAGTTCTAACAATTTTTTTTCTCAGTGTACATTTCCGAATTTGGGGAAGTGTCCCACTTTGCCCCAAATCTTTTGTTTTTTTTTTCGCCGACGCTCAAAATCGACTATTGGAATCGAGTTCCGGAATCCATTCCGCCCTCGTGCCGTAATGTACTATTTTACAACTGTGGTCGCTGTTGTAGAAACAAATGCGCCATATTAATTTGTCTGTATATATGTACACATTAGGGTTATTAAGGTGTGACGAAATTTTTTTTTCTTGTTCATTTTGCATCGTTTTAATTTATAGTTTGTACCTTTAAGCAACTCTTCTCAAAATTTTAGCGTGATTAAAAATTTTTTAGAGGTAGCTCAAACAATTTATAGATTTCCCATTTGACTAACACGTAGATGAATGCGACTCAAAAATTCATAATTAGAAAACTATCTATTGAAACGAAAAATTTGTAAGCACTTTTTCTTTCCCAAATGATCTAAAGATAACGAAAAAAGATACGCGAACGTTGATATATCGTATCTGTAATTTTGGGACATGAATTTATCGAGAATCGCATTCATCTACGTACTAATCAAATGGGAAATCTATTCATCGTTTGAGCGACCTCTACAAAAAATTTTATCACGCTAAAATTTTGAGAAGAGTTGCTTAAAGGTACAAACTATAGATTAAAACGATGCAAAATGAAAAAGAACAAAAACATTTCGACACACCATAATATCTATATATATATATATGTGTATATATCACAACAAAGGCATAACGACCGCAAGAAACATAGCAAATGGTAGTCAAACTGAGTGTGGAGAGACTCGAGCGAAATGCAGAGTACGTTAGGGGAGAAGAAGAGAGGAAATAGCTCACGTAGTGAGCTATTCACTTGTATATGCACGGTAGCAATAAAACGCGCGCCAGAAGAGCTCGTATATTTGTCGTTTTATTTTCGTGTGCAGATCCAGCGCGCCGTACATCGACGTTTGATCGACGAGATGAGGGAGATACAAGAAGTGAGGAGGGGATTTAGGGAGTGTAGTTGAAACGAGCGGAGAGCAGAGAAGAGTGAGAACGGTGCGAACGGTAATCGTCGGTTCAGCAGGCCGATTCTCGTATGTTCGTGTTTCGTCTAGCTTCGAGAGTCCACAACCGAGCTCGATGACCGCCGGCGAGGTCCTCGCTTCGATCCCTGAAACTATATATACATAGTAAAAGCACATGTCGAAGCTACCACAAACAGTCATTGGGTCTTGAAACTTTGCGGCAGGAAAATTGGATTGCACCATGAAATGACCTTACCATGTCTGCAATACGTTTTCTCTCATCACAGGCTTCAAATATACATATATATTTGAAATCGATATACAAATATGAAATTCTTTGACAATTCAGCCACTTTTCTTTTTGTCAAACCTCTTTGATTAGTCCCATAATTTAACATAATTTAGTACTGGTTGAAAATACTCTCTCCAAATTTTTTCAGATTTTTCAATCCAATATTACGGAAAATAGGGTATTTCTTTGAAGTCAATATATCTTGAAAAACTTGAGTCATAGAAAAAAATTGTTCTAACATAAAAGTTGTAGTTTTATGTGAAATTTTTACTGAAAATTTTCAGATAATGTTGCGAGCCGATAATATTACTTTTTCGCAAAAAAAAATAAAGATAATTTTTTTTTTACCAAAAGAGGATACTTTTTTTTTTGTCAAGATAATTGCAGATTCTTTGCGCCTATGTATTGATAATATAACAAAATATTTAAAACGGGAACGATTAAAGTTGCAAAGTAAAAAAATAATTTATTCAAAGTAAAAAAAAATTTGGCGAGAAAAAAGTCAACGATTTTTACTTGAAATTTGTCGTTTAGGCAATATTAAATAAATAAAATAGTTGGCCTATTCAAGACTTCTGAAAAATGTTGTCCCGACATCATTTTTTTTACTTAGTACAAATTAATTTTCAACTCCGAAACTCCTCAATTATGTCGGTCCCACTCTGGCAATTTATTTATCATATCGATAAACAGGTTCAAAGATTCCGTAATTTTTTTCAGCCACAAAATCGTAGCTTTCTGTGGTTCAAAAAATTATCTTTACATTTTCAAACGAAAAAGTAGTATTATCGGGTCGCGAAATTAACTGAAAAATTTCATTGAAAAGTTCTCATGAAACTACAATTTTTATGTTAAAATAATTTTTTTCTGACTCAAATTTTTCAAGATATACCAACGTCGAAGAAAAACCCCGTTTTTTCGAAATATTGGATTTGAAAATCTGGAACATTATTCATCTAATTAAAACAAGGATGCAAATTAGAACTTTGTACGTTGCTTCCTCATTATTTTTTGCTATTTACAGAGCTTCGTTTACGAGGGAACAATGTACAAGGTTCCACTTTTTTTGTATTAATCCATCCAATACGGCTATTGGCTTTCACGACACGCAAACGTCACTGATGAAATTGGAGCTCTCGTTTCATTTGGGCAGAAAACCTGGCGCTAGGTGCAATGGCAACTTTTGGCCCCAGTTGTACACTATACTATTACAAATCTAGAGATTTTTTTACCAGAGGAACGATGACCGCACCATTTATCGGTTGCGTTATCCCGATAAACAGTTCCTCACAACTTGTTCCTCGCGTCGGTTGATCGGTAAAAGATCGAAATATATCCGATAAGCGTTGCTGACTTCAAGTTGCTTTGGATTGGTCCGTGAATTTCATTGGTTGACGAATCTCTATATCATGAGAGTTTGACATGAGACCGAAAAATGCACAGTCGAAATTTTCGGGCTCTTGCGTCACTCATCTCGTTACGCATCGTGGAGCACAATTATGTTGCACGATCGATTAATCAAATTTCCAGAATAATTTCATCAGTCTCATGATAATTCATACATCCTCTGCAGCGCATTAATTATTCAATGAAGTGCTACATGGCCGCTTTAAAACGATGGCGCCTTTCAGTCACATGCAGTGCAGAGAGGTTACGAATAGAATTGAATTATTCCTTCATTCGATCGCCGAAGATTTCGATGTAGGCAGAATTTCCGGACATATTTGTGTCATTTATTTCTGTTCTGCAATCATTACGTGAAAACACTTTATTCATTCATGGCTGAATTCAATAGCACCGCAAAATAGAGGTTATAAACGAAGACGGCAAACGGTTCACTAGAACTTTCAGAATTCACAGTCGCGTCAGTTTTATACGATCATGTGACGACAGAAACCTTTGATTTTTGTTCTGCAACGAATGTATATATATATATATATATATCTCTATAATATGAAATGTATATATTTCTATAGAGTAGATATATATAGATATATAGAATATATATATCTCTATAATATAAAAAGATCTCGCCGCCGCCGTGTAGGATATAGAGGGCATTCTATGTCAGGAGGGATATATATATTTCTATATATACCTACATATAGCATATATTGTAGGGTATGTCGAAATTTTTTTTTTTTCATTTTGCATCGTTTTAATCTATAGTTTGTACCTTTAAGCAACTCTTCTTAACATTTTAGCGTGATAAAAATTTTTTTAGAGGTAGCTCAAACGATGAATAGATTTCCCATTTGATTAGTTCGTAGATGAATGCGACTCTCAATAGATTCATGTCCCAAAATTACAGATACGACATATCGACGTTCGCGTATCTTTTTTCGTTATCTTCAGATCATTGGGAAGAGAAAAAGTGCTTACAAATTTTTTGTAAGATCAGTTTCATTTGAAATTTTAAGATTGAGGTAAATTCTGGAGCCATTGTCTGTCGTGAAGTTTAATTAGTCTCTTTTTCAAGTTTAGACATTAAGAACACGATCTAAATGGTTTTAACATTTATAGCAAAGCTGAAGGGTCCTGAAAAGTCAGTTAGCGTAAAATAAAAATGTTTAAGAAATCATATTACTTTTCAAAATAACCATTTTTTTGTGATCAAAAAATTTTTTCCGAAATTTCTTATTGGCACTATCAAAAAGAGCAACCTTAAAGACATAGTGTTAAGCTGTTTCGAATTATTTTGCACGTTAAGTAACCGAATGAAAAGAGCTCGAAGTCAGTTGTGAAAAACGGCTCTTGTCAGCTTCAATGACTTTAGTGGCTTAAGGGTGTTGAATATAATGATGAGATGTTTCTTAAAATTTGTGTACAAAGTACAATAACTTAACGTACAATTCGTGTAGTATTTGGATTTTTCCCGCTTTTGTGAGGCACGGAAAAAAAATTCAAGGTATTTGTGCCAAAACTCCCATGTTTTGAAATGGGAAAATGTTTGTGCTTACAGGCACGTTTTTCCGTTGAGATAGAGCTCTCAAATTTTAACCAGATTTAAAAAAATTTATTTCGAACAAAATGAAAGGGCGTCTCGGACAAACTCAACATCGACCACCCTAATATACATAGTGTTGTGATGTGGAAACGGTGTTAATATTAACACAGATTTTTACAGTGCACAAGCTAAAGGTTTTAGGAATGGAGATTTATGCGCGCGAAGCGTACGTAAAACTGGGTTTCTCGCACCGAGCACTTAGAAAAAAATCTCCAGAACCAACTAAGCGTGCGCTTGCAGGCGGCGAAAAGAATATTCGTCGATGAAAGGAAATATTCAATTGGTCGAAGCGACTGATGGTAGAATCGATAGATCTATCCCAATTAGCATTGCCAAACATTTTATTCAATCGAAAAAATATTCTTTTCGCCGCCCAAAGGTGAGAGCCAGCCGGAAAGTAGCTGCCAACAATCGCTGTGCCATTATTTGATCGACAATGGCTACTCACAATATACACCATTGCTCGTCAGTTCTTATAATTACTTCTTGTATTGTACTTTCATAAAAATAAGCTTACCCGTGAAGAAAATCATCACGGATGCCCTAAGATAACATAGCTTTACAGTGGACACCATGTGAGGGATTTGTATATCGCTTCCATTTAGGGGCCAATATGGTCATCCTAGGTTTTAATGGCTAAATACAATATGGCGATATGGAAGCACTGAATTGAGGGCCTACTCTGCCTCAATCATGGTATTAACTAATTCAATTAATAGTAAATTTGGGTAAGGTTAATTAATTAGAAAACTTCCGATTCATCGATCGCGGGTAGAATCTAGATTTTGCGAACAACTGTGAATGTAGGTACGTTCTGATAGCAACGAGTGGCGCTATAACTGAGCTAGATTCACGAGCTTGCCATTCTTGTCAGCTGAAGCTGTCTACCTTTCCGGAGATAAGACTACACGACATCTCGTCATCGTAATATAATAATCGGTAGAGGTATGTATTACGGACGCCCGGGATTCTCGACGCTGTTCATTTCATCTGCCAGTGATGCTGCTGTCGCTGCAGGCTTCAGCTTCTGCTGATGCTGTGGCAATCTTGTTACCAGCTCCATGCTGCACTCTCCTGCTGTTTCGAAGTTGGGTACTATTTCACGTAATCGTACATTTTCCAGCGTTTCTGAAGATTTCTTGTGATTTCGTCGGGATTATCCAATCAGGAAACTGTTTTATTATTATTTCACGAGTTTCTATTTACGTCCTGACTTAATATCTATATTACCATTATATATAATGGTCTACCGCAAGGCCGTTAATCATTGACGCGCTGAAATTCAAATATTTTCAACTACTTGTGTTAGAGTGACATGTCACACTCATCAGCAAAATGAAAACTTTTAATCTTCCCCAATGTCACGAAAGATCTTAATCTGGAAACTGAGACGAACTTCATTGAGGTTTTTATAAAAATTGAACGAATAATTATGATTTATAAAGACAAGGAATTATATATTATACGTTTGTCTGTGGGAAACGAAAATAAAGTTCCGAATTACAAAGACTTTTTTAACTTGAGAGTTTATTTATTTATGAACATCGATAGAACAATGAACGCCAATACTTCAACGCATCCAAAACTCGCAAAGGTGTAATTGTCCCAGTTACGGTCAGAATGACTTGTATTATGTTGGAAATATTTATATATTTTTTTCTTGTATTTTTGAAGACATGTGAATTTTGATTTTCCAGCACATGAATTGGTTGCATCTGCAACTTTTGCTATCAGGCTTAATCTGATTGGGAATACTGACTCCGGCGCGCACTAAAATCTAACTAAGGAAATATAGTCCTTCCAAGGGCACGAGTACAATTTCCGCGGCTCGAAAATTTAACAGTGTTTTCCGGGAGTACTTTTTATTGGGGAGCAAAAAAGTTCGTATTAACTATGGTCCCAATTGCTTTAGTTTCCGATATTTAATTTTGAAGATTTTCAAATAGCGTAAAAAAATAGGCAGTATTACGATTTCCGGGGCGCCAGGATTTGACCGTGGATTCGTCATTCTTGCACCGAAACACAAGAACAACACTAGTAATAATAATAATAATATCATTATTGACTACTTACCTTCCGGTTGGACAAGCAGTTAGGCAGAATGATTTTTATTATCGCGCACGTCCTGCAGTTGAGTCGGAACTCTACGAGTTTGCTCCGCTGAATTACATACTTTTGTTCATTGCTCATTGGTTGATCATTTTCTCTGTACATGTCAGACCAAAGCATAAATTTTAGCTTGCGGTCTGGAAGTGAATTTTTTAAGAATTTTTTAAAAATATTTTCTGTCTACTTCTAAGGTTAAGTAGCAGAAAGAGTAGAAATTTTGTATTGGGTTTCAAGATGAAAACTATGATTTGAATGCAGGCACACACCGAATTTCATCCCGGTCCATACTTTTTTTCAAACGTTATTGTGTTTCCGGACCGCACAGACAGACAGACAGACAGACAGAAATGAGTTAATGTGTTTTTTGGGATCTGAGACACTCAAAACATGCATTTTCATCGAGATCCAGAGTCGATTTTTTTTTTGATTGCAATATGTACTTTCTCTTTTTTACATACTCCGTATGTGATGAGAAAGTTCGAATTGTTCTACCACAATCATATTGAATAACAATAAAAATAAAAACAAATTAGGACCTTTTTTTCAAGCGTCTAGGTAGATGTAGGTCCTCAAATAATGGACTCAAGATTTCTTTGCCAAGTATTTATTCTCATAATAATATCTCCACGTACTGCTAAAAAAGAGACTTGTGAGTACGACAGCAATAGGTGTGAATATACAGGACAGGACGATCATTACGAAGACCCGACTCTTTCGTATCTCTCTTCTGTGGTCGCATATGACGACTCATCCGCGTTGTGCAGTGCGCTGCACTCGCTTCTGTAACTTGGCTAGCGCAATAGTCTGCCTAGCTAAGCTTCATCATAATCGTCGCAGACGCCGGCGTACCTGAAAACTTTCCTCGTTCCCACAACTTCGTCTTCGTCTCTACTCCATATGCCAACTTGGTGGCTAACCAACTAAGTCACTTACATATATGCATACACATATACACATATATATTACTATAAAGATGTGTTACTAAGCGACGTCCTCTTTAGCAAAGGTTTGAATAAATTCATTACTACGAATATTTTACAACATAATTCATCGCGTGTGGACGTTGATGGGAATGGCCTGTGCTCAGTTCTGTGAGCTGCAAACTACATAAAAACTATCTGGCACGATAATTGCGAAAAATGTGTTAACGCCCACTAGGGATTTTTTTTTTTAGGTTGTAAGATTTGCAAAACGATCATGTGGGTGTAATAACTCGCAGTTCTATATTTCTCATCAACTCATCGTCGAGTGAAAAATAAATAAAGTGAGAGGGCGCCAGTGCTGTGGAGTATTAAATTCTGTCAGTACACACGACAGAAACACACACATATCTATGCATTAATGGCAATTCAATATTAACATATGAAAAGGAGACGGAGGCGTCGGGACATTCGCCCCCGTCACATCGAAATACACGCCATTTCAGTCTGTCTAAGTCCCCGGCGATGATGATGACGACAACGACAATTATTACGAGTTATGCACCGGTACTAACGCACTAAATGCTCACAAAGTATTGCAAATATCTCCATAGTTAAATAAGAAAAGAATAAAAAGAATTTACATAATTCTAGATATTTGATGTTACAGTTGAAAAAATCAAAAAGGGTTTTTTGATCAATGGTATTCTATTCCCAGTTTTTGTTTTAGGATAAATATAATTAAAATTGCATCGTCAGTTTTTTTTCTTCAGAGAAATTGCGAATTTTGGTGAATTACAAACTTTATGAGAAAGTTTATATGTTGTACTCAATAAATTAAAGTGGCATTGATCGCACATCATCATCGGAACAGATTTAAAAGATGGTTCTATGGATAAATGATCACAAAGAGTTAAAGCTAACTTTCACTAAAATAACTTAAGAACGGAACAAAATAATGTTATAATACCTAATCAAACTTTTAAATATGCATGTACAATTTTTTTAGTGGATAAATGAGTAAATTTAGCAAATGAGTTGATGTCGATCAAGTGAACAAACAGTTAAAACTGATTGAAAATATGGATATTATGAAGAATCTATCGAAATAAAATTAATATATTGATGATAACAAAAATTAATCGAAAACACATAAAAATATTGATGATATAAAAAATGTATCAGAATCAAAGTGAAATATTATTCATGCAAACAATTTACATTTTGAATCACCTCCGATTCTTATTTTGTTTTCTTGAATTTGGAGTTTTATCCTTGGAGTCCATTGGCTGTACGTCTCCTTTCTTAACGTCCGGTGAGCAGATAAAATCACTTTCTCCCTCTTTCTACTGGGTCTTTTGTCACTTTCGGGGATGATGACAAAGTTTATTTTGCATATCTGTGATTTTTCTCACTTTCTTTAACTTCCTCTTGAGTTTTGTTCTCTTTTTTTAGACTAAACGAGAATTAACGGAAGGAGGCCGCATCATTTTGCCGAAAAATCATTCTTCGAATCGTCATTTCTTTTTGTGATTTGGGCAAATGACTTTTAGCAATACTCTTTTTCGAAAATACAGATGCAATAAAAAGTATTGCCGAACGTGATTCGTCGAAATCACAATAAGAAATCACGATTCGAAGAATGATTTTCCGGCAAAATGATGTGACCCCATAAAAACAACCAAAAATCTGTAAAGAATTTTCAAAATACCTTCTTAAATAATTTTGATGTTTAATACCTTAAATGCAATTATAAGCACTCAAGGAACCTCGTCAATTATTTTATTAATGAAAAAAAATGGAGTCTTCTCTAACTCTGTAATTTCCACTAACTCTTTAACATATTTCCGGCATTATTATTACCCAATCACGTTAATTTTTCACAATCCTAATTAATGATCCATTGGCAATTAATTACAACATGTCCAAAACATTCCAGAAAGACTCTCTCAACAGCTTAACGAGAAAGAAAAAAAAACAATCTCGCCCCATTCTCGATACTTAATGCTACAGTGGAAATGTGTTACAGACAGTTATTTGCAAAGGTCAAGGTTTAGGTGCGATTCCTTCGTGCACTAATGTGTTGGCTCTGCAACTCGTCCAATTCCGTAGAACACGCGGTCCTGAAGACGTAGACGAAGCCGAGGACGCTTGACTTTTATATATATATATATATATATAAATCCGTCGTATTTGTATATATATGTGTAGCATTTGTCGAGACGAGTGAACGAGTCGAACAATGAGGTATACAACCGGGTATATACCCAGTATTGCGATCGGTGGCGAAGCAGAAGAAAACTAAGACGAAGAAGAAGAAGAAGAAGAAGAAGATGAAAATGAAGAAGACGAAGAACGGTAAAGAGCAGTCTAGGACAACGAGTATGAGAGTTAAGTCTTTCCGCCTCGGGGTCGTGACCTCACCGAACTATTGCTTATCTCTTTCTCTCTCTTTTCCATCCTTCTTTCATGCTATGACCTTTTTCGTTGCTGATGCTCCTCGATCTTCGCTCATCGAGAATAAAGAGCTCAGCGACAGATAGATATTGAGAGATATATAGTAGCTCTATGAGGTAGAAAGAGAGAAAATGAGAGTGAGAGGAAAAATGGTTCGGCGGCCACGAAGATCCGGCGATTGCCTGAACAACCTAGCGTGCCAATCGCGCCTCTGTATAGCTGTTCCATTTGGCACCGTGCTAGACCTTTCCTCTATACTTCTTTTCGACGATATTCCCTTTTTCTTTATTTTTCTTTTTGGTATTGCAATCTTTCAATGACATCGGCTTACGAAGAAAACATATTCGTAATAAGTGACTGTAATATTGGGTTTTTGAACTTTACAGCGCTTGTGCTGCAGTTTTTTTCTTCTTGAGCTTTTAACTTTTTTATAGGATTTCAGATGGAAGCCATAAAAGATACTGAGAAAGTTAATTTTCAATGATAATTATGCCGAAAATGTTCGTGCGGACTTGAAAAAAATTAAAGATACTAAGGACATGGTTACTTCAAAATAATACTAGGCTAATTAGACGCACACGTGTCTGGAAAACTTTTGCACTGCTGCGTTTTTACAAAGCTTTAAAAAGTTAAAGGGCGTTGAACTTATTTAGGAAAGATGATGCGAAGAATATAAACCTTTTCTCTATACTCGTTTTCAATGATTATTCCCTTTTTTTTTCATTTTTGCTCTCACATAGAGGAAGCTTTATTTCCATTTTTTTTTATTTCGAGATTTTTATGTCATAACAGTATTATCCAAAATATCAAGAAAAGGGTCTACGCGCGCGCGTGTGTGTGTGTGTGTGGGTGTGTGTGCGTGTGCGTGTGTGCGTGTGTGAAATTTCCATCATCTGTTACTCAAGAACCGATTGAGCTAAAATTTTGCACATAGGTGAAGCAGCAGTTCGTTTTTGATTGTTGCAATTTTTCACAAAATGGATGCAGACATTAATATTGTACGGCTTTTAGAAAGTTTCCAAGAAAGAACGTCTGCGCTCTAGCTTTCGTGAAATTGATGATATTTCCCTAAATAATTCTTCCTAAGTTCAGATACTATTTATCAATAATAGATACACCGTTTCGTTACAATTCGTTATGTGGTTAAAATGTTTCAGAAATGTAACTTAAATAAACAAAAAAAGCTGCAAAGTTGAAGTTTGCAAATTGCTTCCTCATTATCTGTGGTTTTCTTACAAAGCTTTCTCTAAAAGGAAGTCCAAATCGATTAAGATGTTTCAGGTAGCTTCCTAAAAAAGAAAAAAAAACGAAAATAATAAGGAAGTAATTTTTAAAGTTCAACTTTGCTCTTTTTTAACATTTTTACTCAAGTTCATGATGGCAAGTGAAAGAACATGTCGTTTTCCATTCAAAAGATACTATAAGTCAGGCCTACAATTGGCAGTAACTTTTAAACACCCAATACTATACAAAATCGGAATAGTCGATCGATTAAGTATTTTCCAATAATCAAAAAGTTATATCGCTCGTCATAATCGGACTATCATTATGGTTCGTTTTTTTGACAAAGTCCATGAAAAAGACACAACATCGAAAATTCGCACTCATCGATTTTATAAAATATTCACAGCTGTGAATGTCCGTATATATAAGTAACTAATACTTCTACTGTCAATCTCTTCGCACAGCTCACGAATTGTTAATACGCTACTGGTTTAACTAGCATGAAACCGAGCAGCTACCTTAATATTATCCAACTCACCAAATCATCTGCATACCTAGAACATTTTTAATACTCTTACTCCAGTTCATTATGGTAAGTAAAAAAACATGTCTCCCTTTATTAAAAAAAAAAAAATACTAAAAAGTACGCTCTTTCCGATTGTAGACGAGACAAAGGATTCCAGGAAGTCGAGTGCTCTTCGTGCTCTTCCATTTAGCTGGATATAATGCATCGCTCAGCAGATAGTCGGAGGATAATGCGCTGACGGGACAGACGTCGTCACCTGTGCTTCTGTGGTCTGTCCGGCTCGTAGCTACAATAATGCTGTACTGCTTTTACATGTACTTACACCTTGTGCAGTGTACCAGTATACTAAAGCAGAAAGGCATTCCCCAGCAGAAGCAGCAGCAGCAGCAGCATCAACAGCAGCAGCACGAAGAACGTCGAGTGCGCAGAATGAAAGTGAAAACTTTGCTCTGCTCGGAGATGACCTACTGTTTGCCAAGAATCTAGGTGGCTCAGAGCCGTGGCGATGTCGTCGCAGTCTTCCCGAGCTCGCTGTGAGCCTCTCCGTCCTTATTTCAGCCTGTACTAAGACATGGACATACACACACATCGACGAACACATGTAAGATCGTCATCTGTGCTCTGTTGAACGGGCAGAGTCATTCAGCTCTCATGGAGACCTATTATACAAAGTACAAAAGCGAATAATAAAACTTGTGTATACATGCAGTTTACCGTGTGATCCACGTAACAGCAGACGCTGTAATAATTTCGCTAGAGGGAAAAAAATAACATGATTATTTAGTATGCCATTTAGTCTTTATGAAAAACGGATAGTGCATTAAATGTTTCAGAATGTAAAGCTGCAAAAAACATATGAATTTTGAACTAAATAATGAGTTCAAACTGATGAACGTTTGGAACCTGAATTAAATTGTTTAGAAAAATGAGGCTAGAGAGGTTAGATGTCCAGTGGTCATACAATTGTATAACTAGTGATACTTTTGTTTTTCAAATATGTAGACACACAGACATATGGACAGACAGATGTAGGATCGTCATCTGTGTTCTGTTGGGCGGGCAGAGTCATTCAGTTCCCGTGGAGACCTATTATACAGAGTACAAGAGTGAATAATAAAACTTGGGCATACATGCAGTTTACTGTGTGATCCATATTACAGTACACACTGTAATAACCTCGCCAAAGGGGAAAAAACATGATTTATTATGGCATCTAGTTATTATAGAACCCGGATAGTGCATTGAAGGGACTCAGTCACCTGAAAATGGTCCTGAAAAGAAAAATACTGGAAATGACAACCTTCTTTTAAGAAATCTTACATATAAACTCCATTAAGTATATCAAAAGCATTATCATACCGAAATTTATAATACAGTGCACAAGAATGGTGTGAGGTAGAAAGTATAATTTTTCACTTGCGGTTCCATACCAAGCGTATAAACAATTTTAATTGTTTAATATCCTATTCCATCCGTCGAAGAGCGCATTCTGGTCTATGTATAATAATTTTTTTCAGGCCTTTTTGACAAAACTATGATCTTGAATGACTTTTTTTTCAGGTTACTTGGTCCCCTTAAGTATTTAAGAATGTAGAGAGGCAAAAAGAGTTTGAATTTTTTCGTGTACCCATTTCATACTGAGTTAATACTTGAATATGCATATATACTTGAACATACTTTATACTTGATACTCAAATATGAAGATAATTGGAGTATGATTTCGTCCAATACGACGTACTTCTCAGACTTTATATTTTTATATTATAATCATACATTTTTTATACTATTTTTTTTCTTCCGCGTGATGCCATTTTGTTTGTATATTAGATTTTTCATTTTTTGAGAAGATTTTTCATTCCTTCCATGGTACGACTCCTATCGCCTTTTACTGCCGCATTCATCATGGGCACGGGGGAACTGCGGAAAACCCGTACTGGTACAGACGGTCGTAAATTCTTCTGACTTTCCGGTGTATACATGAAAGTAACTTGCTTAAGTGTATACACGAAAGTAACTTACTTAAGCGTATACGCGAAAGCAACTTACTTAAGTGTATACGCGAAAGCAACTTGCTTAAGTATATATACGAAAGTAACTTACTCAAGTGTATATACGAAAGTAACTTACTTAAGTGTATACGCGAAAGTAATTTACTCAAGTGTATATGCGAAAGTAACTTACTCAAGTGTATATGCGAAAGTAACTTAATCAAGTGTATATACGAAAGTAACTTACTCAAGTGTGTATACGAAAGTAACTTACTCGCGTGTATACACGAAAGTAACTTACTTGAATGTTGTACACCGAGGTCTCGAAAAAAGTGATCCCTCCCAGAACCACACACCAACCGCGCAACATTTCGTTTTTGTGGAACCCAGATAGTGCTTTAAGTGTTTAAGAATTTAGAAGTGCAAAAAGCATTTAAATGTTGCGCCAAATAATGGCATTTAATTTATTGACACATGAATTAAATTATACAGAGTTCAATTATAATTTAATAATAAAACTTGTGTATATATACAGTTCACCGTGTGATCGACGTAACATTACAAACTGTAATAACTTTGCCAAAGGAAAAATTAACATCATCATGCTATTATGTTTTTATGAAACAGAAATAGTGCATTGAATGTTAAAGAATGTTGAGCTGCAAAAAGCGTTTAAATGCTGGTTTTAATAATGGCATCAAATTGATTGGTGTAGCACACATGAATTAAATTTTTAAAGAACATGGGACTAGAATGGTTAGTGCATAACGCTGGCCACTGCTTAGGGGGTTATAAATAGTGATAAATGTTTCAAAAATTCGTAGAGGCTTTTAGAGGCAGCAGCTGCACCTAATAACATTCTGTAGAAGCATGGAGTAAATTTTAAGCAAGTGGAAAAATAACTATTATGTGCGAATAAAAATGGTTTTTCTCATAACTATGGCTTGAAAATCGATAAAGAAAGTCGCACAAAAAATATTGCATTAACTTTTTTGAAATTTGATGTGATTTCAGTCACGTTCATTTTGTGTGCTTTTACTTAACTCAAGTGACTCAGCGTTCGTCGTTTTTTGCAGGTCATTAAGTCGAATGATAGATCAGTAATGTGGATTTCGTGATGGATAATTATGTGCAAGATAAATAATACAAATTTGCTTAATTGCATAGGTTAAAATTTAATCCATTTTTGTTTTGGTTACTAGGCGGAAATTCCCCCTCAAAATAAGAATGCAAAGCAGAACATTGTACATTGCTTCCTTTTTACTTTTACTTTTTTTATTTGAAAAAAATATAAAATATAGAAAATATATACATAATTTCGCTTCCTTCTTCCAAATATAATCATAAGTACTGTACCGATACTTCTGACAAATGCGGGACGCTAACGAGCCACTCCAATAGATGATCAATCGAAAGACTGACAATTTCGGGCTCATAACTGTATTCAATTGATTTCACCTCGATAAGGACAAAATTATTCTTCATAGTGGCGTATAACATGTATATATTTTTCTAGTAACATTATTGATTGAATTTAAAAAATGAGTAAAAACCCTTTTGTCTATTCTTCTCTGAAACGTAAAGATTATTGCCTTGGTAGGCTCGCTTTTCGTTGTTAAAACTCACATTTACTTCATAAGGCAATAATGTTAATCATTCGGTATGAAAGTGTCTCGACTTGCGGTCACGATTGTTGCAATTTAATCTCCGTGTGTAACGCTTCCGCAGCAAAATGACCTAGATGTGTGAACAATAAAATAACAACTAGTCATCCTCTGCATAATATTGCAAATAGGATAGACTATAATGCTTGTGCAAGGACTTTAGTGGTAAGAGACAATGTATGAGGCATTTGTACACTATATAGTCGAGTGATAGAGGCCCCTTTGCAGTACACCAAGAAGATGTAATCGGTTTTGTGAATTTACCGGATATTTCGTAAAGTTTCTTTGTTCGATGAAGAAATATTAGCCCTGGTGCGATCTCTGGTGCTGTTCCTTCTGCTCCTGGTACCGCCGATCATCGTCATGACGAGGACGCTGAAGAGATTATTTCAACACAGTCGATGAGAACAATTTGATATTTCCACGCTCTTTTGTACCGCCCATACATAATATATACATAATATCTGGCACGCGATACCGACCTTACTTTTCGTTTTTCGTTCTACGTGTCGCGAATTGGTTATCGTGACAGAAACACATATAGGGCATTCCCAAATGATATTTGTACGTGAAGCTCATTATTTGATATTGCTATCGTATCACAATTTTGTCGACACGACATAAAATACCGTAAATCGATTTTTACTCCGAAATATTGATAAAGTGTCAATTAACACTAGCTGATTTTTCAAAAATATAACGACAGTCTCAGCATTTTCGGTTATTTGTTTTCTTGTTGAGCTATAATTTTTTTATGTAACAAATCATGGCTCGATCACTTTAACACTGATAAGCTGCAATACATTTAAAAATGTATCAATTTCATAAATCACAGCTAAGAATTTATGGGTGTATATGTCATTAATAAAATCGATTAGAGCTCTAAGGAAAAAGGGACGAACTTTTAAGTAATTACAAAACAATCCTATCAAATCTTATGACGAATTTTGGAAAAAAAAGAAATTCTCATGAAATTCTAGGATTTATTTTTGTGTATCAAATAATTCAAATATGTGGTTTTAAGAGATATTGTTATTGTAAACTAATAATTATTGAGACAGTGACACTACAAAACCTTATGTAAAATATTGTAAAGGTGCAAAACTCTGAAATAGAGTTGAAAATAGATCAAGGGCTAAAATCTTTGTAGCCTAGAATGTCACGTATATAACTGTCGGTTATTTTTAGTGGGTTCAGTGGTTACGGCAAACTTTTGACATCGTCAGATATGTGGCATATGACGTGCGCTATGTAAGGCCGATGATGAGAGTGCAACGATAAATATTAACGGGGAAAGGTATTTGTAAGCCAAAGCAATAAAAAGCATACACATATACAGAGGTTTACACACATGTTATAAATAAGTAAACGATAACCGCGCTATAATAATTAATAATCTATGGTAAATCTAAACGAGAATATTGAGAGTGGCATAGAGTACGCAACTGAGTGTAGAATACGTATTAGTATCAATAGTGGGGAAAATTCGCTGAGTACAGCATAGATGTATAGGGCATTCCATTACATCGCGGTTAAGTTTTGGTGTCTCATAACTGTCCTGTAATTTTTTTAATATAAGTAACTACAGAATATGCACATTAATTTTTTTTCATTGGGTATTACAATAAGATGGAAATTTGAAAAGAGCAGGAAAAAAAAATTGAACAGAAATTCTATTCTCGTTCTGCTTGTAAGTAAGTATGAGTAATTAAGGTCGATTAAGACGAGTGGACACTTTTTTTCAAAACGATATTTTTCATTAAAAAAAAACAATTTCAATTGAAACATAAACGTTGTGAAAAACTCCGAAAAAATTCTCCGAAGTTCTGACATGAATATAAATGTCTCATCATCTGAAGTGAGAGGATTTTTGGGCGTCTAACTTTTTTCAAGTTTCGTTTTAAAAAAATTCGCAAAAAAATAGAAGCGAGATCCGGGACACTTTGATTCTAAACTTGAAAAATATTGATATTTGCTACAAAATTCATGAGGATTTCGTTAGATTATTAAATTTGGATTCCCAATATTTTCGTTATAATAATAACAACTATACAAATTGTTGAGAAAAACGAACGGAAATTGGGTGGGGGTCAAAATAGTGAATGACCAAAATAGCGAATGGCTTAAATAGCGAATTTAAAAATAAGGAACGCCTAAATGTAGTCCATAATTATAGAATTCGGTTTTTCAGTCATTCGCCATTTTTATCATTCGCTATTTTTAATGCATTTTAATAAGATTGAGGTCAAAATAGCGAATGGCTGAAATAGCGAATTTCATAATAATGACATTATACATTCAAACATTCCTAATTTCGGAATTCGCTGCTTTGCCCATTCACTATTTTGGTCATTCGCTATTTTGACCCCCACCCCGGAAATTGTGGTTGCTTCTAAGAGATGGAACAATAAAATACAAAAATCGAGGTCAAAATCTGTGAGGTCGAAATCGGACCCAGATCGAGTTGGTATGGAGTGGCCCATATACACGTATCTGTACTACAGTACACATGATGCAAGGGAGCATATCTCGCGTTTGATGTTCCGACGGTCATACGTTAAGGTCATTTGCACGCTTGCTCGGCTAAGACTGTGCCAGAGAGAGACTGCTAAATGTGTGAATGTGTCCGTGTGAGGTATTCCTTCGAAGATTTATGGGCATCGGGTTAGGCCTGCGCTGCAGGCGCCCCTTATCTTCTTCTGCTCTTTCTTCTTCTTCTTCTTCATCATCGTCTTCCTTGCCTCCTTCTTTCGCGTGCCCTAGCTAGCATGAATATGACTTACGATTTTAGTCGTTCATCTTCCAGAACCTCCTACACTCTCTCACGCTTTAGCGAAAATATGTTTTCTCGTGCCAACAAAATCGCACAGCAAGAGTGCGAAGGTCCTTGCCGCTTCTGCCATCAAAAACATCGGACATAAGCTAACTTCTTCCACATCTTGGCTGAGTAACGAAGCGTGTACTTGATTATTACGTACGCACGGAGCGTTGATCGCTGGATTATTATTGTAATGAAAAAATATCTCACTTGTTTGAACGCTTGTATCATGTAATTAAAATGTGTAGTTTCCATCAGTTAAACAAAACATTTTCACATTGTCACAAAAGCAGCTATTGTTGATTACCCACAAGATTTTTCTTTTGTTTTTACCATTACGCATTTTTATAAAAAAATTAATGACCAAAAATATTGTAATAATTTAATTGGTTATACACGTGCTTAGCTATTTGAGATAAAGGGAAAATTATTGAAGACTTGATAACAGATTTTGAGTAATAATTTTATGATTAAATTGTAACTCTACGAATATTTAAAAAATTAATGTATGTGAAAATGCATTTTATGCAAAGCTGAGAATCATTTGGCCCGCCAGTTGGTTTTATAAAAAATTAATATTAATGATTTAAGAACATCCCCTTTCACTTTTAGTTCTGGTAAGTGCTTTTAGTATATTATCTGTTTTAATTGATGAATCACTTCTTTGAAAAGTTGGATTAACTTTTAATGACATTCGATCTAGTTATTGGGATGGATAATTAATTCAAAGTCGCGGCGAACGAAATAGTCCTCGTCTTACCAAAGTTATGGAGAGAGGGAGATGTTCATCATTGCTACTGAGAGACACTCTTTCTACATGTTATCACTGTACAGTATCTGATGTTATTCAATTATTTATGTTTATGAAAAATGTCATTATTTTTATATTTTGAGAATTATTCTAGTCTTGTATTTTCGTATCACAAATTGTAATTACATGTGACAAGGTGATATCCATTAATAACAAATAAAAAAAATAACAAATAAAAAATTTCAATACTATTGTATTGAAATTTTTTCTTTGTTATTTTTATTTAAAAATTTCAATACAATGGTATTGAAATTTATAAATATATAAAATATTAAAAATATAAGAAATATAAAAAATGTCATCATGTTTATACACCCAGAGAAATGGGTTTATTTGAATCTATTATAGAGTGTATTTGAAATGAATAAAATTTTATTCAGATGAGATAGAATTTATTTCAACCAGATGAAATTTTATCTTGATAAAATAAAGTCTATTTCGATTAAATAAAATCCTATTAGGCTGGCCATTAAATAGATAATTTATTTAACGGCCGGCCTAATAGTATTTCATTCAACCGAAACAGACTCTATTTGATTGAAATGAGATTTCATTTATTCCAAATACACCACATAATTGATTCAAATAAACTCATCAGACCCATTTCTCTGGGTGTATTTTGAGAATTATTCTGGTCTTGTATTTTCGTATCACAAATTGTAATTATATGTAACAAGGGGCTATCCGTTAAAATAAAAATAACAAATGCAAAATTTCAATACTATTGTATTGAAAATTTTCATTTTTATTTGAAATAAGAAATAACAAATACAAAATTTCAATACTATTGTATTGAAATTTTTTATTTTTATTTGTTATTTACGAATATCCCCTTGTTACATATACTTACAATTTGGGATACGAAAAGACAAGACCAGAATAATTCTCAAAATATAAACATAATGACATTTCTTATAAACATAAATAAATAAATAACATCAAAAATTTTCCTAACTTGTTAGTTAGGAAAATTTTTCTCAAGAAGGAATTCTATCAGAAAATGCATTAGTTATGTATGCACAATATTACGGATATCTTTTCCATTGCGAAACTTTAACTACAGGAATTTATCGGTACCAGGCACAAGCAATTGGCAAAAGGTTCAAGTACCTCTCCTTCTAATATGATCTCTCATCGGGGGATGAACAAGAATCGAGCCAGGTGCTCTACTGATGCCAGGATGCTATTCCAACAGTGAAACTATATTCTCTGGGCACTGAGGCGCAGTCCTCTCGTGACATTAAGAGGGCACACCTAGATCTGGCACAAGCGTATCGTTTGCGATCACGCTGATCCGGTCCCTTCGGCAGTTCGCACGCGATGAGCTCTCTATATCGCATAACGTGAACACCACGGTGATTTTCTTTACAGCAAACCATATGCCCATAATATACACAGACTCGGAAACCAGTACTGCAGTTTTCCAACTTGAACGAGGAGCATAACTTCAGCAAAAACGTCATAACGAGTCGGTTCACAGTAAAACGCCGAAACAACCGTCAGTATAACACTCTGCACGAGCTGCAAAGCAACACAACAATCATCGCCATGGGCTGTATGCACTTAGTTCGCCTGTTTCACTACCTCCAACTATTCGTCAGAGGATCTTCATGCTTGTTGCAGGATTTAACGTGCCTTCACTCTGACCTTACAATTACTGTCAGCAGAAACTGTTGCAGCACCGTTTCTAAAGTATTTCAGCTAGTAGCCATGAAACAATGTGACTGTAGAAGGTCTTGGTCTTCGGGGATTGCGTTAGCAATGAATTTCAGCAATTATTGCAACAATAACGCATTCTTTTCTTGCTAGACGGAATTTACGTGTTTTCAGAAAAACGGAAATTGAAGTTTTTTGTTATTTTTTAATTACACTCCAGGCGAAAATGTAGCTGTTTAGTAACTTTACATTTCGGATTAGGTTTTACATTTCGAAGTAATTTTCGGACGGCGTGCAGGTTTTGGGCTGAATTTCAGTACTAAAATTACATTTCATACATATACCATAAACGACACATTTTCCCGTCGCTCACTGAATGAGATTATAACGTCTCTGTACTGAAAGCACTCCTTTTTACCATTACCACTCCTTTATACCTTCAAAGCACTGAAAGGGGTGGAGATTTTAAATCGGGTTTGAGTACCAAAACTGCATTTTAATCGATGAAACTCTTTATGTATTTTTTTTGTTCCCAACACTTTCTCTTTTTATATATGAGGTATATCATATGGATTAAGCCACCAAAAAGAATTTCCCCAAAAAGTCTAAAGATCAGGTTCAATGATTATAATAGATACATCGAATTTTTATTTTCTTGCATTTTTTATGGCGAAATATGCCATGTTTTTCATTTTTCATTTAACCTATAATATCTCGTAAGCGAAAAAAAGAATTCACAATTCATTGTGTCAGTTCGGGAATTATTTTACGGCAAAATCAACGAAACTATTTATTTTTCGTGGAAAGGACTTCGGATACTGGTATCGGAAAAAATGTTGCAGATTCTGTAAGTAAATGCTTAATTTTTTTTTATAGGACTCTACAAAGCTTATGAGCTATAGCAGTTCACAATATTTTTTGTTATTTTCTGTCAATCAAGGAAAAAAATAATTTCATTGTCGTAGGAATACTTATTTTAATTTTTTTTGAAATTTGAGCTACTTTCTTTCAAGTGTCTATGCATGTACTTAGAGAAATAAAATGTACAACCAACGTAAACAGAAATGACCTCGCTGCAAAGCATAAAAACGTAGGTTTCGTAAGTATTGAGGTACAACGAGACGCTATGAGTGTCTCCGTTCGCATTTGCACAGTTCATAACTGCTTTTAGAGAGTATAAAGTGTCAAGGGAAACTCTGTGAGTCCGCGGGAAAAGGTATGAGACCAAGCGTATGGTAAATAAATTGTTTTCCCACTGGGACAATAACGGAGCTCTGAAGATAGCCCCTTCCTTCTCAATATCCTTCCGCTGTCTATAATATTGCTGTTTTATTTTATGACCAGCAGTCATCGCAAGTTCTTACCTAGTAAACTAGAAGGCACCATCGCCTTTCAACGCTTTTTCTACACTTGAAACTAAGTGTCATTTGTAGTTTAAAGCAGAATAATTTTCGGTTCACCACGTTTTCATATTTTTCATATGTAGTTCTGCGTATTTTTCATAAATTAAAAATTCAACGAAGCTGCAAAGCCACTAAATTTTTTTACAAACACTTACAATTAAAATTGAAAACTTAAGTACTTTAAACCCGTGATTTATTTAAAAAGTTACGTTATCATTGTATTTATTCTCATTGATAATCGAAGCACTTAATATGATTTAAAAAAAAAGAATCATAATAAACACTTAACAAAAAATACAAACAAATGGATAATAAAAATCATCGTGCACGAAAATATTTTATGTTGTATATGCATATGCAAAAAAGTCTAATTTTACATGTATTACACCTATATGTAAGATAGGTTATGGTAATGGACTGAGAAAACTTACGTCGATAAGAAAAAGCTACTATATTCGCCGTTGAGATCTCGTCACGAGTTTCGATCATCGAGAAATCTCAACTCCTCCCACCATAGGGCTGACTCTCAGACGCGCGTACACCCGTATCACTTTTCCTCATCAGCAGAGCCAGAAGCAACAGGAGCCACGCCGGCTATACACTGCGAGGTGTAATTATCTCGGACTGATGAGTTACAGCTGCGGCGCTCCAAAGCTTCGACTCTGACGTTACTCTTGGTATTCGTTAACAGTAGTGGTAGAAAACCAGAAAGTAGGTAAACTAAAAGCAAGAGCAACAGCAGGACTCGTTAGACGTGACCGACGTTCTCTCTGACCCTCCCATTCGCAGTGCAACTTCTCTTCATATAAAACATGAAATTACTTTGCTTCTCTGTGACTGACGTTGTTTCTCGAATGCAATCCTAACGCCACTTACTCCACAAAAGTGGAAGAACGAAGGAGGGATATGAAATAATAAATAATAAACTAACGCACTTGCTTATTCTCATGCTTCGGATGTCTTGAGAATATTTGGAACTTCCACTGTTTTCTGGTTTATACAGTTTCGATGTAAAAGTAATTTTATCGAGTGGCTAAAGGGAATCGCATTGAAAAGATTATACTCTGATTTTAAGGAGTGACCTTCAGTTATTTCGTTTTGAAATAAAATAATAATCTTGGAGATCCTTGAGCAGCGACGAACTCAAAGCATGAATATTGAAACCACTTTTCCGGTTAAATTGTAATGAAAAATACGGACAAACGCACGGACATACGTACGGACATACGTATGGACATACGTACGGACATACGTAAGGACATACGTATGGACATACGTATGGACATACGTACGGACATACGTATGGACATACGTACGGACATACGTAAGGACATACGTATGGACATACGTACGGACATACGTAAGGACATACGTACGGACAGACGTACGGACAGACGCACGGACAGACGCACGGACAGACGCATGGACAGACGTACGGACAGACGTACGGACAGACGCACGAACAGACGTACGGACAGACGCACGGACATACGTACGGACAGACGTACGGACAGACGTACGGACAGACGTACGGACAGACGTACGGACAGACGTACGGACAGACGTACGGACAGACGTACGGACAGACGTACGGACAGACGTACGGACAGACGTACGGACAGACGTACGGACAGACGTACGGACAGACGTACGGACAGACGTACGGACAGACGTACGGACAGGCGTACGCGCAGACGTACGCGCAGACGTCTTGTGAAATATTTGACCTTTAAAATTCATTATTACAAATAAAATTCAGTATCAGAAGAATATTCGAATATTGAAGACTCCGTCGTCTTATCGGGTTACATGGCTAAACCAACACTACTACAGTTATGAATATAATCGCACCCAAAGGTACATTATGATCTTGGGCACCTCATTCGCTGCGAACTTGCATCTAAGGTTTCGCCGGCAAACGTTTTCGAGTTTTAGGTGAATCGTGAAGTTGGCGAAGTTTAAGGAGTGTCCTAAGGCTGCTCTGCCTCTGAACGTTTGCGTCTTTTTTCCTTCCGCTCCCATTCTCTGTTTGTCCCTTTCTAACGCCAGTATATATATATATATATATATATATTTACACACACACACACACATATATATGTATATTCATACATTGAATGAGTAGAAGGAAACGACGAACTACTCTCTGTGCGAGCCACTAGCGGTGGTTCTGGGGTACACATCAAAGAGGACTCAAAGATCGAGAACGATAGAGATATACGTGAATGAGACAGTGATGGTCGAGGAATGAGACAGAGAAGAAATACAGTGGATAGGGTTTGAGAGACTGCTGAGAGTACTCCTAGAGTTGGCCAGCCAATAACGTTACATATATACGTACACACACACACACACATATATATATATATGATTTGAGAAGAGAGAGAGAAAACTCACGCGGTGCTGCCGCGCCTCGGGATCCGACTCGACAAGAATGTCCTTTGTGGGTGGATGTACCCATTGTGCTACGCGAGTAGCATCCGTAATGCTCACGCACGCGAGCTCTCGGGCCAGCAATTTCCCACTGCCCCTGCGCTCACTCCTGCTTGCCGATAAGTGTTTTTTTTTTTTCAATTGTTTTATGCTCGCACTCTCCGACTGCGCTTATTTGCTTTGTACATCTCTATTATCAAATGGATGCTTCAATTCAAGGTGTTCAACATGGGGCTCAATATGGGGGTCCTCATAAGTTACAAGTGAGGACAAAAATGTCAAGGATGCTCCATGAATTCTTTTTCTAACAATGAGTTGCGTTGAATGGAACATGAATTCATTTCATGAAGAGACAGTTTTTTATTATCTTGACTTTATAGAGATGATGTAATAGAAAAAATAACTTGATTTCTTTCTATCTAATGGACTTTAGTCCATTAACTTTTTCTTCCAAAATGAAATCCCTGTTTTTCAATAGATAACCTTTATGACAAATTTAAGATCGTGGTTTTGGATCTTTCTTGGGTCTATTTTCATACAACTGAGCATTTTATTGTTCTGTAACTTTTTATGTTTATTACAGAATATTTAAACAAACGAGGCGATTTATTATCCTTATGTAAAAGAACGAAAAACAGTTTTATAAGTTCAATAAAACTGCAATGAACTACTTATGGCTCTCTGATAGAGAAAACTTTGTTATCTTAAAAACAAATTGTTTCTTGAATTCACATGTTAGGTTACTCAAAATGGGTTGAAACATTGAAGAAAGGGGTTTGTAGTCCGCTCTTCAGCAGGAAAACTTTGTTGGGTGTCCGTATGTCTTGCCACATCTCGTTTGTTCGCTCATCTTAAAGATCTTTTCACAGCAACGGTTACAATATCTCTTCAAACTTGACTGGAATTTTCATATAAACGTTTTTATACAAAGTTCTATTCGAGAAGGTGATAGAAAGATCCAGTTGATGAACTGCAAGTCCTAGATTAGCGCTACTGCTATAATTAACCATATCGAAGTCATTCGAGCCACTGATGAAAAAGTCTCGGTGAAATCAACACCGGGTTTTTGTGCAAGTGCTCTTGCGACTAATCAAGGTACGCTGTGATGTTTCATCAGCATTTAATTTATTTTGAAGGATTGCCCCGCAGCTGATGACGATTCTATCTCGCGATTTGTCAACAAGGCCCGAGGTGCCATTTTTTATTTGTCCCCGGTATTCATCTATTACAGCTCGTTTCCACGCAAAAATATCTGTTTCATTTATTGCTGTCTTTAGTGTTATTTATAGAAAATTAGACGTATCTTCTGCACTGAGAGAAAAGCATATCGTTTATTTAACGATTTCATATGGTAAAACGAATATAGGAAGGCTTGCAATGTTTTATGGTTGAAGCGATGATAATATGGTTCAATAAACGATATTTGCAAAGTTATTGGAAACAAACGTTGAAATCGTATGTGCAACAAAACGGCATTTTTGAAACTATTATCATTTTGATAATTGGTACTATAATTATATTTGCTATAACCATAAAATATAGACGTTCCTCCTGGGAATTATATTAGTGGTTGATTCAACTATTTTCTTATATTTGCTATAACCATAAAATATAGACGTTCCTCCTGGGAATTATAGTTTATAGTTAGATTATCGTCAGTCCAACTATATCATTTTCAGAATTACCAGATTTTTATCGTAGTGTGCACTCTCGGCATTTTCGAATTCGGAGTTTTTGGTTTTGAAATTTTCCGGGATTTCTGGTTTTGACACTACATTCTCCTTGCTACACTTTTCTCGCTCGTTTCCTTCCGCCTGCTCGAATTATCGAGCTTACGCGTTTTCAAGCGTCAGCTGGACGCATTGCTTCTGACACAAGAAATGAGCGTATGATGAAGCTGGACTAGGTTAGGTTAAGTTAAGTTTAGTAACGTTAAGCTAGTACGTAAAAGTCGTGTAAAATATTTTTTTTTGTAACAGTGGTTTTGAGGGTTTTTTTCCCTAAGCATAGCAAAAAACAATAAACTATAAACAATTATTGGTTTTTTTTTAAGAAATCTAAAAATCGAACCTAAAGAAATCGGAGGAATCGAATCTAAGGAAATCCAAGCAATCGCACTTAACGAAAACAATAAAACGAAGGAATCGAGACTAAAAAAAACGAATGAATCGATTCTGAAGAAGTTGAAGAATTTGATTGTGAAGAAATTAAAAAAAATAGAATCTAAGGAAATCGAGAAAAACGAACCTGCAGAATCCGGAGAAATCGAATCTGAACAGTCGACACCGAGTTTTCTTTCAAGCCTTTCTGCAAGTAATCAAGCCTTTCTGCAAGTAATCAAGCCTTTCTGCAAGTAATCAAGCCTTTCTACGCCGTAATGTTTCATCAGTATTTAATTCATTCCTAAGCGTTACTCTGAAGCTGATGATGCTTTCATCTCCAAGGTTTCAGATGCCATTCTTAATTTGTGCTCTGTATTCATATTTTACAGCTCGTTTCCACGCAGATCTATTTCTACTCACTGCTTTCTTCAGTGGTATATCCACCAAGTTAGACGTCACTGCTGCATCTTGGGTATTTCCGTATGCAAAGTCTTCGCTTTTAGATTCTTTGGGATATCGTTACTGTTAGAAAAGATTGGTTCTCATAAACGAATTGGTAAATTAACGAGGGTCGATTTATCTTTTATTTATTCCATACACATTTGGGTCGTTAAGCTTTTTGTAAAAATATGCGATTACCTGGAAATAGCAATGATACACATATTATAATCTCTCGAATTCTCTGTCATTTTTGGTATATAAAACGGGAACCACATCAGCCAGCATCATGAAGATAATCGTAAACTGGGTTACATTACCTATGAATGATGACTGCGTGTTACATTATGCATTTTATGAAGTCAACACCGTGAGACGATAGTAACAGTATCTATAATTGTATGATAATGTTTTCTGAACTGTTTTATCACTTCCAACAGTCTGTATTAATTTTTTTTTTATGTAAGATTGCTAAGTGGTTCGGAAGCACGTATTTCTCCACACAATGATACCACTGAGATAATTATGGCAATGAATTCTTTTATAAAATAACAACGTTATTTCCATTTATTCACAAATTCATTAAATAATCATCTCATACATTTATTTCGCTAGGTATTTCATTAAACAATCAACTTATTAATTCATTAATCGTTTTATTGCACTTATAATTCATACTTATAATTATTTAAAGAAGTTATTTCATTGGGTAGCACATCTCTCGTATCATTTCATAACCATTGCATATCACATATCATTTCATAATCATACATCATAGCATATCGAATACCCGATCATTTCATGATCATATATCATTTCATATAACAGATATTACATAATATTAAATATCATTTCATATAACAGATATTATATAATATTAAATATCATTTCATATTGAGATCATTGCATGTCACATACCATTTTATAGATGATACCATTATTCCGACATTCCGGTAAGAAATAGCACTCATATCATAGGAGCACTTATCTCGCCAAAAGTCTTTACTCGCACGTTACTCCTCTCGATCTTCCTTGCAGCTCCAAATTTCTAATTTCCTCAGGTTACTATGATTTGCTCCCACTTATATCGTTAATAATTATATCGTCGATTTGTGAGGTGACATTTATTCTTTCTCTTCATTAGAATTTACAGTACTCTCTTTTGCTGTGAAGTCCTCGTATTTATTGGCATCCAGAAATCTTTCCATACATTTAAGGTCTTGAGAAGCGCCAAACTTTTTATCAGCTGGTATCCAACTGGACACTTTGGTTTCTCCGGGATAGCCAATGAAAATTTTATTTCCTGATGGCCATTCTAATTTCTCCTTGTTCGGCGATTAATCCAACGTATATGATCTACTCCAAAATACTTAAAAGTGTGAAACAATCAGATTTCTTTTCAACCATCTTTTGAATGCTGTTTCTCCGTGGAAAACATGCGAAGAAGCTCGATTCCGAGCGTTGTTCGCTGAACAGATTCTGCTTAATACGTCTCCGATAATTCGAACTTCAACAGTATACATCTAGCTGTTTTGATTAATGTCCTAGTTTTCCTTCTCGCTAGTCCATTTTGTTCTGGATTATACTTCACTGTTAATCGCTGTTTAATTGCACACCGACTTGAGAAGTCATCGAAACTTCGATTGCAATATTCAGTTCCACTATCGGCTCGTGAATAGTTTATTTTTTAGTTAGGCGTAGTGAAAACTGGTTCTTTTTACCACATTCATGATTATGGTTACCAATACATTCGTTGTTCCTACTCACTTTCCTTGGTTATATTTGCGACCAAGTTAACGTTAGTCCTAACCAAGTCTTTTTCTTGATGGTTGCAATTTATCTTGACCGTGATTACATCTATTTTTTATTATTGTTTTTTTTCCAGCTTTTTCGAGCAAGTAACGCTAGCATCGATGGCGATCTATCATCTGATCAGAACTCTTCCGGTTGATCGATGCCTTGCACGAATTTTCAGGTGCTTTTCTCACGTAATACTGCTCGTCAATTTTATCGGCAATCGTTTTTACAATTCCATTCTTATCCGCAACTGCTGCAATTATGACCATCTGATATTACTCGATACGTCTCAGTAATTTTCGCAATCGACATTGAATTCGTTCGTAAATTGGGCACAAATAGCGCATCGTCGACTTTAATTCTTCTTTATTTTTCATTCGACGTTTGAATTATTAAAATCGCTTTTGCTTGATTTGAGTTGTTGCGTTACTCGCCAAATTTGATGGTTTATTTTTGCGACAACTGGATAATTTGGCTATAAATTTATTTCGTTTTGTACACATATGTGACGTGCATCACTAACACAACACCAAGTGACAACATAGGCTGGTTGATTGAATTCGAGCGCCACTTCTTTTATTTTTTGAAAGGACACGAGAAATCCTTTTTTCTCTGATTTTCCAGCCTTTCCTTGGGAATCGCTGGGCTTTTCATTAAATTCAATAATATTGTATCACCTTTTCTTATAATGAAAATATCACGATTGCAAATCCATATTTCCATTCATCTTCGATTTCCACAGTTGTTGTGATTTGTTTCTCATATGACACATAATATTGGTCGTATATTGCAGTAATATTTCGAATATTTCATTCATAATTACCGATTGGATGGAATTATGTTTGAATTCATTCAAACGTAAGTGCTATTTTGTATATCACAAATAAAATGTTCATATTGCTGATGGCAACCGTTATTATAATATGGCGAATAGCAAATCAAAGTCTTATACTGGTAATAGCAAAACATAACCTTATATCCCGAACAGTAAATAAAATTTTTATATTGCGAATAGCAAATAAAATTTTTAGACAATGAATAGCAAATAAAATTTTTATACAATGAATAGCGAATAAAATTTTCAGACAATGAATAAATTGTTATATGGCTCACGGCAAATAAAATAGCTATAGACGAAATATTCGTATTGACAGTGATGAACAGGCTAGTACCGGATAAACTATGAAACACTTTCAACAGCTTTCTATGACGTTGCGACTCGTCTCCCCCTTAGTCGTCAATTCGCGGTGAGATTCTTACTGTCGTACTTCTGAGCTACACGTAAGAGTTTCTTCTACACGTAAGAGCCGGCAGACGTCTAAAGTTTGGATGGGGAATGAGAGTGACGAGGGTTGAGAATATTCATGTGCTTCCAAACTTGCTTTGGTAATTCAATCGTTCAGCATTTCATGGTTCCCAAATTAGAATCATTATCATAATTATACAAGATTAAAGACACAAAGAGAAAAATATGGCAAAATAAAATGATCCTTTTTATCCATTCACAGATTTAGTCACAAGATAGAATAACTTCAACGTTTAACCTGTTTAAGGATGACACTTTAAGTTGACAAACAGTCTCCGTGTGAAGTTAAACAGCAGAAAGCCAACTTTGGATACAGAAATAGTTGCTGCTGTAATTAGCGGATTTATCTCTGTAAATCAAATTAGTTTCTCGAACCGTCTTCTGACAAAATTCACCGAGACACTAATAGAATTCATTGAAACCCATTTATTTCCTTCTCTTTCTATACCTCAGCCTGGAAACTCGGTAACCCACAGACTTTTTAACTCACTTTCGTCTCCGTATCTCTCATTCGCTTCGGCGAACTTTGCTCCGGCATGTGGCACCCACTTCTGCTTTCCAGAACACCACAAATGTAGAACTCTCTTCCTGATATGTATATATTATGTATGTACTACTGAGAGTTGAATTTTCTTAGAATTGTACGCAGAAATTTTCCAAATTTTTGTACATCTAACTCAGAATGCTATGCAGCCCCAATCGTTCACCCAAAATTCATCATACTTCATTATCAAAAATAAATTTAGTCTACACAAAAAGAAACGATTAGCTGCAAGAACCGAAAAATGAGTTGATACAACCAATTGATCATCTTATTTCCATAACAACTTGAATGGTAGTGACAACGATTCGCATGATAATGTCGAACATTCAAATGGACGGCCCAACCATTAAATTGGTTGGAGTGACTAATGTCCTAAAAGCTCAACGTGAATAGTTGTGGTGACTATTCACACTGAGAGAAAAGCATATCGTTTATTTAACGATTTCACATGGTAAAACGAATATAGGAAGGCTTACAATGTTTTATGGTTGAAGCCATGATAATATGGTTCAATAATCGATACTTGTAAGGTTATTGGCAACAAATGTTGAAATCGTATGTGCAACAAAACGGCATATTTGAAACTATTAGCATAGTCTTTGGAACTATCATCATTTTAATAACTGCTACTATAATTATATTTGCTATAACCATAAAATATAGACGTTCTTCCTGGGAATTATATTAGTGGTTGATCCAACTATTTTTTTATATTTGCCATAACCATAAAATATAGACGTTCCTCCTGGGAATTATAGTTTGTAGTTAGATTATCGTCAGTCGGACTATATTATTTTTTAAATTACCATATTTTTCTCTCAGTGCGATTTGAATGGAGTAACCAAATTTTACGACTTGCCGTAGAGAAAATTAACAGTATATATAGTTATCGCAACCAAACAATTATTTCCGTAAATAAGGCTAATAGGTCCTATAGTCAGGTCCATGGGTCAATCCCAATATGATAATAAACAGAAAGTTGTTAATGTCATGAGAAATCATCTGTTCTAACAGACTTGTATTACATTCGTTTCACATATCGAACACCATGAAATGGTGTTTGGGTAGAAATTTGATGTAAAACGGTCAATCTATTCAAATTATATAGCTTCTCGAAATCGAAAAAATGCTACTGGCGTATTTGCAGCACATGACTTTCCCATCACGTTTTTCACTAGCGTTAAGTTTTTATCGTGCAATTACTAGGATGAAGTGGAATCCCCGTTCTCCGATAAAACGCGACACTATGGCATGCAAAAATTGCAGTCATAGCGCGAACGTTCGAGTCAAATTTATCGATAACTTTGTACGCAACCATTTACATCGGGTAAAATAACAAAGAGCCTGAACAACACATGTTCATTTCGCGTTTTAATTGTATTATTGTCGTTGCTGTGATAGTCCGACAGGTTGGATTTACATCGGTGACTTTTATATGAAATCTGTCAAAGGGTTTGAGGCATATTCACACGGCGACATCGTGTAAAATGGCAAATGGACGTTACAATACGCGTCTATTTCGCGTTTTGATCGTATTATTGTCGTTGTCCCGATAGTTTGACAGTTTCGATTCACATCGGTGATTTTTATATCAAATTTATCGAAAGTTATGGGATCGAGAGCCGTCTCAAAAAGGAACCATGCGGAATTCACATAAAATTCTCTCTCAGCAATGAAAAATATGACTGTGACTTATATGAGCCCACTGACCACAATATCCGGACAGTCGAACAAATAAACAGACGTGGGATTATACTTTTTCTGAATTTAAGATAATAGGAACATCTGTTTGCACCTACAACTGATGGCCATGTTTTTGTATCTCATGCGATATTTAGCTAAAAATTTCTGAATAAATAGACCAATATTAAATCATAATTTTTGTGAGCTTAGGTGAGAATATACAGAGTGGTTGAAATTTCACGCTGCTAAAAATTTTTGATAGAAAATATATTAGTGAACCATTTATTTTCGTGCCTGTTATTCAACTTCCGTAAGCGAATTATAAAAATCAATGGAAAGTTCTATTCGTAAATGGGAAAACCATAAGACAATTAGTTGATGTACATAATATACAGTAAAGCTTCGGAATTGCTTCCTAATTCGTTCCTATATCATTGACAAGGCTTCCTGTATGAGGAAGTCGTAACCGATCACACTGAGACAAAAATCTGGTAATTCTGAAAAAAATATAGTTGGAGTGACCATAATTTAACTATAAACTATAGTTCCCAGGTGACCCGTCTATATTTTATGGTTATACCAAATATAATTATAGTAGCAATCATCAAAATGATAATAGTTTCAAATATGCCGTTTTGTTGCATATACGATTTCAACGTTTGTTTCCAATAACCTTGCAAGTATCGTTTATTGAACCATATTATAATCGCTTCAACCATAAAACATTGCAAGCCTTCCTATATTACTTTTACCATGTGAACTCGTTAAATAAGCGATATACTTTTCTCTCAGTGCAACATTTCAATTCATTTTCAAAATGAGTAACATTTCTCTTCGTTTAAAATAGTCGAGTTAATGAATTTCTAACCGAATTCGATTACTTATCGTTAACGATAGCGTGACATTGAAAAAGCCATAAAGAAATTGCTGCTGCCGTAATCGCAACACGCGACTTTCTCATAACATTTGTTACAGTTGTGAAGTTTTGATCGTGAATCTACTGGAGTATAGTGACAAACTGTTCGAATAGAAATTTGAAGAATTGAGTACATTACTTTTACAATCTACATTCATCACTGTACTTTATTACAATCGCGTTCTTAACTTCGAATTCAAGCTACGACCCACTCTCGTCAGATAGCGCGCGCGTGTACGTTCGCGCCTTCTCCATCTGCCTTCCGCTTAGGTGATGTTATCGGCGGCACTGCGATAATTCGACAAGTAGAATTAACATTTCAGTTATTTCCGGATCAAAAGCATCGTATCTTATGATTATAAGATACGATTTGCGTATCAGGATTTGCTATTCATCTACGATGCTATGCGAGTGATGAAAAGTGATATGATACGATGTATAATATCATATGTATAGATAAGTGTGTATAATCTCAAATATGTATTGCTTATACAATTTTGAAATTCAACATTTTATGTGAATATTTAGAATTCTTATTGGAAACTGCACAAGTTCATTGATCTTTGTTTTTTTAGGTTGCAAGCTTATATAATAGTTGTGGTGCTTCGATTTGATGCCTACAGATAGAATTACCAACAAATGGACAGTAAAAAAAATATGTGATTTAGTACAGCGAAAATTCTGTTACTATCTATTCTATGACTTACATAAGATTTATAAAATTATTCATTTTTTCAAAAATGTTTATTGAGTGAAATTTAGATTATATCACAGGTCTACTGAATTAACGCATGACATATACTTTACAACGAAGACATTTTCCATGACGGATGGTTCTAGAAATCCCATGTGAGTGACTGAAAAAACAACAGTGTTTTTGCTATATACTAAATTACTTGTTGTTCATAGCTCGTTTGCAAGTAATTCCATCTTCATGTATCAGTGCAATGTACGTAACGAAAATTTTTAGTTAATGTTTCACATATTTTAAGTACAATATCAGTAGGAGTAAAGATTTCGGATTCGATTTCAATACCAAAACCAGGATTTGAATATAGAAGGGACATACCAAATTTCATTTCGTTCCATAAATTTTTTCAAAAGTTATTGCACTATCGAGCATGCAAACACTGCACAGACAGAAATGGATAAATGCGTTTTTTGTAATCTAAGACAGTCAAAACATGTATTTCCATCAAAATAACATCCATCAATTTTTTTTTCGATGACAATACTTTACGATTTTTGGTGTTGATGTTCACATGTGTCCATGTGATGAGAAAGTGAAAATGGCCATGACGATTTCACGCGATTATGGATAAATGGGAATATTTCGTATTTTACATCTTTTCAGATATTCGATGCCCACACTGTTCATCTTTTTTGTACACTCTACACTAACTAACTATAATATGTCCGGCTGTCCGAAAAATGTATTCCTTCGATTATGTTACTCATTAAATAACTTTTCATCAGTTAAAACGATGCATAAAAATTTAATTACGATTCGATTCAAGGCGTCAGAAAAAAAATTGCCCTTTTCGGCCTTTCTACGGTGGCTGAAGGACTCGCGTCATATGTGAGTCCTTCAGCCTAGGCGACGAGATTCCAAATGGTTTTCCAGGCAATGAATTTATTCGAAGACAAACAGTGGGTCGCGTTTCGACGATTATTTCATTGGCTAAACTCTCTCGACTGAGATAGAGAGGGCCCTGTCATCGCAAAGTGTTTCCCGAGAGAAGACACTACAGTCGGTCCATTATCCCGACGAAAATTCGCCCCTTCACGCGATTCCGGCTTTCCGAGCCATATATACACGTACAGAAACATCCTGAATAAATTAGCTACAGTCGTTGAACAATAACTTCGAATGAAGGGAGCGTGAGAGTGAGAGTGACGGAGATAGTGGTAAAGGGTGAAAGGAGCGCGGGCGTGAACTACAGTCAGACCTCTGGCTCTACAATTAGTCATTCTCGTTGCCGGCTGGGCAGAGAGCGACGCGAGACGCCATCCTTGTTACCAGCGCTGGTGCTTCTCCTCCACACACTAACGACGGACGAAACGCGTTCACGAATTAACTACAGACTCGCTTGAATCCCGGAGAACGAAAGAGATAAATAATAGAGATGTAGGTACTTTGAGAAATTACAAGCTCCTTGGGACATTTTGCCCAGGAAACGACCTTTTGATAGTTGCTACTGGATCTTTGCCCCGGAGTTGTAAATAAAAATGTTAAGTTCAAAACGCTTCAGAAGACGAAGATGTAGTTAATGATTGTGCCTGATGAATTATTTATCGCTTCGCTTTTTCATCTTTATCAAAATAATACAACTATTTTCCACTGAACATACAAATTTTTTCAAAAATGTTTAACTTGAATTGAGTATTCACTATTATTTTAGGGAATCGGATCTATGAGTTCTGGAATTAGAAGTTTCGCAAAACTACTTTTCAAGTTAAAAGATAAACGGTGTCATAATTTGTTAATCTCGTTATATTTTACTCAAATCTTTTTTTTCTGCTTCTATATTACACTATGTTACCGTACGAAAAAAATGTCCGATTTATCTATGTTGATATCGTATTTTTAATTATAGTTGGAATATTTGCATTGTGTATTAAATTTTGTTATCACTCACGAATAGATTGAACTGAGGATCTAATAAAAACCGCAGTTATTTTCTTCACTGATAACAACCAGACAAAAAATATATAAAGCAAATCGAGGAGCTTCAGGTTTTGAACTTTGTGATTTACCATAAATTGATCCATATGAAATGTATTTGAAAACTCTATGTGGAAACTAGCATACAGCGTCCGCCAGTCATATTTCAATATCGGCAAGAATTTCCCTGGGTAATTCTTCAAGACGTCACATAACAGTAACAGCATGAAAAGTTGGTGAATTCTTGACGGAAACCATGACATAGAATAAATGTTTTTATTCAGATGGTTAATATGTATCTATTGAAGAATGTTCACAAAAATTTTCGCTGTAATCCCCAGGTTATTAGAATTTATAAATTATCCTTAAGACCTTCGTACTTATTTGGCTATGCCTTGGAAACGACCTTTTAATAGTCCCCCGTGGATCTCTGCTTCGCAGCGAAATAAAATGATAGAAAGTTCAACCAGCTTTCGAGAATAAAGATAGAAGTAACGTAAGTATGCTTGACGAATTATTTATCACGTTTTGATTGAGACACTAGCGTGAATACCCATTTTTGTTGTATTATCTATTATTTATCGTAAAAGGTCTTAAGGTGCTTGAGAATTCGATATAATCCTTGAGTTGAGACTAAATGCTGATGGTTAAGAGCAAAGCCTTTCAAACAGGTAATGAGACGAATTTGAAGGAGGCTACAATGGAAAACGTCGCGTCACTGAAGTGGATGAAGAGGCGGTAGGTTTCGAAAGAATCTCGCCTCTCCTACGTTCGATTACAATACGATGGATTGTTGCATGTGTACTTATTATCGGTGACCTCCCCCGTCAACCTACAACAGGAATGGCGAATGGCTACGACGACTCATGGCCAAGTACCAAGATCTTCTTGTTCACGATGTCGCGATTATCTCTGTCTCTTTACATTTCGCGATAATCGCTTACGCAATTTACAATCGATGCGGAATATCCTCCCTCCTATGGCGCCTTGTCGCTGACAAGGCCTTGGGGAAGATTTCTGGGCTTCCTTTCAAGGTAGTTTGTGTTTATGTATACCTTTGAACGACGCCAATATATTAACAGAATGCCAACTTACGAAGTTATCGAAGCAAAGTTGCTTCGTCTACATTAGCGTACAAACCTCAGCCTGATGGTTGACACGATATTCAAACTATCCACTGAATCCCCTATTGTCAGTCGAGTCAACTTGGTTGTCTTTAAAGACATATCACTGGAAGACACTGAGTCAACATTGATCCTTACCCATGTAGGTGTGTACAATTGGGCCAGTACCAGGCATGTCTTGGTGGCCAATCTCTTCGTAATGGCACGTTAACAGAAACCAGCACTGGCTGATTGCTGGATAACTACTGGATGATAACTTGGACCCAGTACTGGTAGTTGTGTACGGCTGGGTAGTGGGAGCTAATGATGCTCAAAAATAGTAACAAACTCGGACAGTAACGGGCAACTATCGGCGGGAAATATTCGGATTAATTAATTTAGTAATAAATTATTAATTAGAAAATATGTATATCCTGACGGACCACCCCCAATAATTTCAATAGTGTTATTATATTATTAGTATTATTTGAATAAAAGGAAATCGTCCATATATAACATTTTTTCGATAGCTCTCTGGTAAGTAATGTTAGCAGGACTTGAACCTGAGACCTATACGACCTATGTAAGCTACCAAACTACCTAACGAGCATGCTATCCAATAGACCGAACCGATTATATGAATTGCTTCAAGTTCATAATAGTTTCGTCTAGGCTACCAATCACAGTGACATCACATGGATTTGAGTGCCGTCCGATTCACGGAAAATTACAATCCCGACGGTCAAATTACCGACAGATAAAATACCGAACAATTAAAATACCGAAAAATAAATATACCGACAGATCAAATTACCGACATTTAAAATCTCGAAAATTAATCCAAACCAATAATCGTATGTTATTCGACGATATGTTAGTGTTCGGACTTTTCAGAACCCCCTTCCGAATATTTTTTTTATGCAAAAAAAAGGCATGCAGTGACGCACGCGTGGGGGAAGGAGTCCAGGGGTGCAGCCCCCAGCGGCGGCCAGGGGTGGTGCTCTGGTGGGGTCCCCCCCCCCCCCACCCGATAGTACATTATGCTACAAGGGAGGTAAGCGCGTGATTATTCTCGAGTGCGAGGCTGCCCGAGCGCCGCGAGGGCAGCACGAGCACGAGGGAATAATCGTGCTACCTCCCGTGTGCATACGATACTTTTTTGAAGACTGGGCTGAAATGACGTCACGAGAATCCCTCTCCATAGATGGCCGCACACGAACCCTGACTAAGACAACCCGAAGGGAGGGGGGCGCGGGGGTCCAGGGGCGAAGCCCTTGGTGGGGTGCAGGGGCGAAGTGCCGATGGGGTTTGGGGGTGAAGCCCCCCCCCCCCACTATGGACAAAAAAAAATTTTTATGAAAAAAAAGTCGAAAGAAAAGCTGAAAAGGCTTTTACTGCAGACAAGAAATATATAATTTAAAAAAACTGTCGAAAAAATACTAAAATGGATATATTTTTTCCAACAGACACCCATACACGTGAAGCGAAAGATTCTCGCGCGCGATCTTCGCTCGACGGTGTCTCGCTCAGTCGTTGCGAGCGCTGCACGGCGGACCCGCTGGAAACCTGTAAGCGGGGAATAAAGTAGTGCAAGACGCCCTAGGGAGTTTTGGCGTACTTTATCTCCCGCTGCGCATGCGCACTGCTCGCGGTCAATAAACGGCGACTTAACTCCCGCTTTTCAGGGGCGAAAACACGTCATTACAGCGCAGTCGGGACTAAACTAAAACTTTTGATCTACGAATAACTGAAATATTAATTCAACTTGTCAAACTATCGCAGTGCCACCGATAATCCGAAAAATAGATGTGAAGAAAAGACGCTGATGTACTCGCACGCGCCACCTGGCAAGGGCGGGTCGGACTTTGACTTCGGATGTGAAAGCGCGAACGTATCGAATTGAAGCGAGCAATGTAGATTGCAAACAATGTATTAAATTTTGTGAATTTCTATTTGTACAGTTCGTTAGTATACTCCAGTGAATTCACGATAAAAACTTCGCTCCTGTAACAAGTGTGATGAGAAAGTCGAACGTTGAATGTGTTGAGAAAGTCAAATACGCCAGTAACAAATCATTTTCACTACAATCTTGTCTTGGAGTTTTTATTTGATATGTTTTCGCTAGGATCATATTATTATTTGTATTTGTTTTTGATTTCTTCGTGTCTTTTATGTTTTACTGCGATTCCTTCCTGGGGAGCATGTATTTTACGTATTTATAAGCCTTTAAGCATGCCTTCAAAAGGGACATATATATTAGCAAAGTGCCAAACGAACTTACGTAGTTACCAAATCAAAATTACCTCGTCTATATTAGCATCCGTAGCGCAGCCTGGAAGACACGATATCCAAATTAGCCATTGCATACCCTATTGTGAGTTAAGTAAACTTCGGTTGCTATGGGAAGGTATCATTCAAGGGCACTAAATTTTAATTGATTCATAGTTTCTTCTCCTGATTTCGTGTGCAATTTCTCGTCAGTACAATGGATTCTTTTGGAGATTAAAGTTGATATTTGCTTAGCCAGAATTATATTATTATCACTATTTGTTTTTAATGGCTACGTATGTCTTTCACGTTTTACCCCACTTCTTTTTAATCAAGTTTGTATTTAATATATTTATATGCCTTCATGCATGCCTTCAAAAGAGTGTCATGTATATTAATAGAATGCCAGGCCAACTCACGAAGTTATCGAAGCAAAATTGCCTCGCCTACAATAGCGTCTGCACCTCAGGCTGGGTAACATGATAACCAAACTATCCACTGAATACCCTATTGTTATTCAAGTAAGCTCGGTTCACTTGGGAGAAGCATCATCAAAAAACACTAAATCAAAACTAATCGTGCGTTTTTTTTTTCTCTGATTTGTCTGATCTGTCAGTATAATATATCTCGAATCAAATTAAAAGCATGAACCCTTCCTTACGACTAGTTTTCAACATTCAATTTCGTAGACTTGATCGATTTTTTTTCTCAGCCTGCAAGAGAAAGTCACGTTCTGAACTAACCGTTAAGTACTCTATCGTTAGTCAAGTACGCCCACTTTACTACACGAAGCATTAAAAGCCATTAAATCCGAGTTGATCACTAATAGTTTTATCCTCGAATTCAATTTTGTACTATTAATTTTTCTTTTATTACAATGCGAGGTCTCAAAGTTTGTTTAGGATATTTTTTCCAAGGATTTTCTGATATAATTTAAAGAGACCGCTCCACCTAAAAATCATACAGTTTCATTTATTTTTTTTTAATTAAGAGAATTTGAATTATTTAATAAATGAGGTATATAGTATAATATAGTATAATATTGAATAATAAAGTAATATATAGTAATCAAGTATAAATTGAACTTGGTCGCGTTCGGAAAAGTGGTTTGGATTTCATGTAGTATTGAAATTTAAAAAAAATTGACGTTATTATAACGTTACTACTTTTACAAAAGAAACTAGTGAGCACTAGTTTTGTACATAAACCGAATCATATTCAGGGCCCACTTGACTACAGCGAAGCATTAAGAACCATTATATTAGAGTTGATTACCAGTTTTATCCTCGACTTCAATTTTGTACTGCTATTTTTTCTTTCACTACAATGCGAGGTCTCAAAGTCTTTATAGGATTTTCTGATTTAATTTAAAGAGACCGCTCTACCTGAAAATCATACAGTTTCATTCATTTTCTTTTCATACAATGTTAATAAATGATGTACCTTATTTTAATGAAATAAAATAAAGTATAAAATGTACATAAAGTATGCCTCACGGGTTCTAAATACCGTGTGAACAAGCTACGAAGGAAATCCTGACGAAATTCCCGCGACCATCCCCCTTATAGTCTAGTTGACGTTAGAGCCTCGTTCTAAACTATGTTCTAGACACCGTAACAGTCTACAAGGAGTCGAGGAAGACTATCGGTCCTTTCTTCGAGGCATATCCCATTACCCTATGAAGATGCTTCCACAGCATAACCAGAACACCTAACGAAGTAACTGCCCCTGCTTGAGTTTCACCTCAACAAAAGGGAGGCTCCGCATGACGTGGAGAGTCTTAGATGTCGTCGTTTCAAGAATTTTCGTGTGTTCCTCCCCCTCGACCGTCCACTCGACGAGAAGCGTTACGTTAAAGCAGCGCCCGTTCTCTTCTCCTTGACGCTTCTCGTGCTCTCGTTGTTCGTTGGTTGCTCGGCTCTGCTTGGAAGAGACCCGAGGACACTTCGTCAATTTGTACCTTAAAATGAAGCCACGTCAGAGAATGGGCAACCCCTTCGAGCAAATTAGAGTATTCAGGGCCGACTGTGCGCTGGAGTTTAGTCTAGTCACGACGATGTAAAGGGCAAAGGACTTTCGCTTCTATTTTAGTTTACCATTAACTTCTACAACTCGGAATTTTCATCTCTTCGCGCACTGAGCTAACTTAATTAATTCCTGGCTTCTTTAAGCGGAGGAAAATGAATTAAACAGAACTTGGGGAAAAAAGTTGCGTCTTTTTTCCTAATTGAGAAAAGGTATAAAAAAATTATACGCCGTTGATTGTTCGCACTAGCATTCTGATGGTGTGAGAAAAGGATTGTGCTTTCTTATACAGGAAACATTGTTTCTGATAAAACATTTTTTTGTGAGACTTTATGTTAGGACATTCATAAAGTTGAACTGCATATCGCTTCCTCATTAATTTTTATTTTAACAAATTTACCTCTATGGGGGAGTATGTTCATCAATTTTTTGCTTTCTCATGAAGAAAACTTTGCAAAAATGTAAAAATTATAAGGAAGTAATCTGCAAGATTTTACTTTTGTCCTGACTATCGGTAGATTTGAAAAAGTGACGGTTGGCGAAATTTTAGTCTTCAAGAAATAATATCGAGAAATTCATATTTCCATAATGATGGTCTGAACCTTCCTATTGATCTCCACTCAATTATACGTCTACCATCACTGAATATTATTCCGTTCACGTACAATAATTATATGGTAACCGGTAAAATTTGTCGATGGTATCGAGGAACACAAAAAGAGAATCACGATAAGAAGGAAAAGGGATGAGGGCAAAAGGTTAAACAGAGAAGGAAAGGACAAGACGAAAAGAGATAGTCGAAAGAGATGTGAGAAGAAGGGAAACGCGGAGCGAGTAGGAAAGATAACAGAAACAAGTAAAAACTGTGGAACAAAAATACGAAAAAGGGAAAAAGCAACGACAGAGGGAGAGAGAGAGAAGGAGAGCACAAAAGACGAATCTCGAGCTAAGCGCAATCATTAACAAAATAAGTAAATCACAATGTTTATAGCAATTCCACAATGACAGTATTTATGAGACTGGTATGCGAAAGTCATACGACGATAAATGTGATTCTTACATTTATATATCCTTAAATTATTACTAACTACGTCTGAAAAGCTTTAATCTTGCAATAGCTGGTTGATGTTGCATCAAAACGTTAATGAACCTTATATTTTATCATAGTATCCAACAAATGTAGGCCGGAATAGTACATTGTGTGACAAGTGCGGGAAGTAGGTGATTCACGACGAGTGTGCACACGTCCCACATACTGTTTTTTGAAATATAAGCATGTGAAGTAAATTTCAAATTAAAAAAATCGCCGAAGTCCTGACATTTTTAGAAATTTTTCAGCGATAGCTTGCAGTAAAGGATTTTTACGCAGCTCACTTTTTCAATTGTCGGAATTTGTAAAAAATAGAAAAAGGGCATTTTTATGGCTGGGAATGAGAACACAATAAAAGTACAAAAATAAGAGGTTGCAGATAATTTTAAGTAGACCGGAGAAGGCCATGAGAAAGCAATAAGACGAGTCATAGAATAAGATGGTTCATCAATTCATAAGGAAGTTGTGCAACGAAGTTTACGAGTGTGCGTTTACCTTAAAAAGCGATCAACATATTAGGAGGATCACCTTGGAAGACTGTATACTGTTTATGTACATCCATGCGGCATAAGCTACGTGAATTTATGAAGTAAATAAATTATGAAGTCTTTATTCATACTGGTTGCCCTAATGGTTTTATCGATCGTTGAGATTGAGATGAAATAATGAGAGTGACGAAACCACAGAAAGAGCCCATACATTCGACAATCGCATCCTTGGCCAGCGGCGTTTTGGGATGAGATATCGAAATACATGAGTCCCTCAACAAACACTATGTGTAAGAAACTTGAGACAATTATGTTTACGTCATCGGTATTCTATATTCCAAAGAAACTAGAACGTGAAATAATTAAGCGGTGCTATCATCCATTCAGAATTGAATAATATAACCTAACAAATATTAAATTAAAATTAAAAAATATAAACGAATTTTATTGTTATAAAAAAAATTAGATCTCGGTTATAGGCGAGCTTATTTTTTGCGTGGCAATGACCATTCAATTCTAAACCAGATTAATTAATTAAAATTGTTAAGAGATTTTTCTAAAACTTGAAAGAGAATAAAGAGAATTTTTTTTTATTTCCTGTACATGAAAATAATAAACTCTGTACTCAACAATTCATAGTGCAGATGTTTTCTATTTATTACCGAACTTTTTGTACTTCATCCAACATTTGTACTTGTAAATGTAACTGCCTCGAGTTCTCCACACATAGTGTTATTGTCCAAAAAATTATTGATCATAAAAGTATTACGTTTAATAATATGTAGAATTCATGCTCATTTTCTGAGAAATTATAGCAATTCAAGGGATTGCCTGAATATTATTAAATCCATTGGAAAACTAAATAACCAATTAAGATAGCAATTTTTATTCCTAATGTTTTCGTAAAGTTAATTTGTGTGTCGAAGCCGTCAGTGCAGATATTCGCCACCGAGTTTAATGTTATTCTTTTCCAGGATAGAAATACTATAACTTAAGGGTAATCGCCGAAGCTTCAAACTACCATTTACTTGGATAGTGCATTAGCCAGATTATTATTAGCGTTGCTCGAGGCTTCGATGGCTCTGCGACTATTATGTACTCTCGTGGTATAGTGTACAAATTTATTTTATACACTACATGTGCTATATATGCGGTACTTGGCTCTGGGGATCACTGTGCACGGTCGCCCAACGGCTATAGAACCTCAAAAGGTTACAGCTCACTGGAGATTGAGCACTCTTTGTAATGCCAGAAGCGAGAGCGAATCACTTCTGTCCCTCTCTCTCTCTCTCTCTCTCCATCTGTACATCGAGAATTCCATTGGAACGTCTTATTTTAAGGAGGCTTCGTTATAACCGATATACAGCACCTTTTAGCACAAAGATATCATGTTTTTCTCACGAAGTGCTTCCCTTATTGTATCGTACTTCTGCCTACATCCTTAAACGCTCTAAAAAGTCGTTGCATTTATTCCTTGCTAGTGTCTGACTGCAACTCGACCCGAGTTATCCAAATCTCTTGCTTTGTTATGCTCAGTCTATTCGGAGACCAACAGAATTTATTGCAATCCTGCAATCTTCATTACAGATGACATTAAATGAATGCCTCAGGAAATATATTAGTTTATAGATTCTCGATTTGATTTGCAGTGCTCATTGGTACGTAGAGTCACTTATTTGGAATGTTCACTTTGGGCTGGTAAAAAAAGTAGGGTACAGATACGCTAATTAATTTTCAATGATAGTGTTATTTAACTTTCCTGTTCGAGGTTATATATATCTCCATACCAGAGATGCACTGTCAGAAATTGTCGTACGGAAATTAATATAAAGTATTGGAAGTCTTTTTGCAGATGCGCGTATATTAAATGTAATATACAAATAGCAAGTAATATACAAAAAAAATGTTTATAAAATGAATATACAGTATACTAAAAACTTCATAATTGTAGTGTTTATAATGTGTTTTTTGGGATTTTACAACATATCCGTATATTAAATCAAAATTAATACATTGTATCTGCGAAAAGACTTCCAATACATATATTAATTTTTGAAACATTTTTAACAGTGTGAATAATGTTCGAATGTAGGGTTATTCAAAATACATTCCGGTCTAAATAACTATGAGTGATTGTAGCAATGTATTTGCATTCTACGATTAATATATTTTTCTCGAATAACGAAAAGTAAATTCAATTAATTAACATGAAAACATCGTATTATTGGTAGTAGTTAACAATTATTGACCGTTGGTGGAATGGAAAAGTATTTAGACTAAATTACCATTTGAATATTGCCTATTATTATATACATACATCCATAAATAAACTAATTCACAAGCATTCCTCAATTGTAAAAAAATTTCTAGAGTAAAATAATTACTCATTTGGGAAGTACTATATGCATAAATCGTGTATTAAATTTCATTAAAATTTACATTCGATATTTATATAAAGGATATTTGAAAAAATTTTGCGTCCGGAAAGATTACGCGGCAGCTTTTTTGCAAGCTATAATATCATGATCAATTTCAAATTGAACTAAATAATTCGTGAGATAAGTGATAACGATCCAGTGCGACATTTTTCTGGTATTGGAAAATGTATATTGATTTTCGAATCGGCCACTCAAATTGAAAAAATACATTTTGATTTTCGTGTTCTCATTCATTAATTATTTGTTCAATAATTATATCTTGTAATTTTCGATGAACAGATTATCGAAATCCACTAACCTGTATCAAATTTATTTTAACAGACATGTTCATTTCGATTACCTATACCAAGTTTTCCAAACACATAAACGTTTGTATCGGAAAAACGCAAACATTATTACAGTCTGCCTTTGACATTCATCTCTCGAGATCTCTCGAAATTTTCTTATGCATTCATTATATTTCCATGTTTCGTTATCCGCGGTTTTTTATTTGTTTCCATGATTACTTCTTTCTAGATATTTTTTGGAAAACAAAAAGAAATCATATTAATTTCCGTACGAAAGACTTCGCCTTTCCCTCCGTCGCCTTCACCGCTGCCGATCGTCATATCACCGGCCTTTGAACCACAATAGAAACTCTCTACTTCCGGTGCCATCCGCAGAATTAATTTTTTCTTTTTCATTCGTTAACAATAATTCCTGTGCAAAAAAAGCAAACTATCGACGAAGGGCATGAAGTCCACTTTTTCGAAATAGCATCACAAAGTGCGATTTTCGCATTGTTTTTGCAGAGCCATGGAATTGAAAATTTATTCTATGCAGCATACATGTTATAAATTAAATTTACCGATCGTTAAGAATAACACGTTTCGGTTTTTGGTTCACGTTTTACTTAGCTATATCTTTTATTGAATATTTAATAGTTAATATTATTATAATAATGATGATAAAATTCTTATTTTTATTTATCGATAAAAATAAGAATTTTTGAAAAATTGATGAAAAAATCACACTGGAGAATAAGCATAATCGTCCATCTAAGCATGAACATGACTCAATCAAACTAAAAGAATTCAGAAAATAGCACGTAGCCTAAGTAATCATCATCGCAATGCTGCAGCAATAAATTTCAGAAGAATGATTAACGTTTGCATCTTCAGGGTACGGATAATGTCAATCCCTAAGTGCATCTGTCTCTAACTAATTCACTTTCCTTATTTAACGTGGTTGATATGGGATGACGAAGAGTATAAGACTGAATCTTAGTCTTAAAACACGTCGCATATATCATGATCATTAAAACATTAAAACGAAGGTCTTTAGAAGAGAGATTGTAAGCACGTTGCATTGTTCGGAAAAAAATAAGGCGGCAAAAATGAACCTTGTGCATTGCGTACTTACTATTTCCAATCTTTTTAAAAAATATAGTTCTATTTCGCAGCCTCGTATCAAATAAATTGAAAATCTGAAGTTTATCGGAATTTCCTTTGCCAAGAAATGATGAAGAAAAATCAATTTCCTATAAGATGCCTGCACCAATATTTACTGAACTATATATCTCGCATCGCTGCAGATTATTTCGTTTACGTAGGAAATTTGCGCTCTTTATAATAATTGTACAAAGTTAATGTAATAACGTAAATCTGAAAAAAAATCGACTCTGGAAAATCCGAACAGATTTACCGATTTTAGCCAAATTCAATAACGAATTTCTTTAAAAGTACCGACGGAAAATGATTTAGAAAAAAATTCCAATCTCACGAAAGTGTTTTTGCTTGGTGTACACCCAGAGAAATGGGTCTGATAAGTTTCTTTGAATCATTTATGTGGTGTATTTAGAATGAATGAAATCTCATTTCAATCAAATAGAGTCTATTTCGATCAGATTAAATTTTATTTCAATCAAATAAAACCTGTTTCGGTTGAATAATTTAATTAGGCCGCCTATTTAATAAATTATTTATTCAATGGCCAGCTTAATAGGATTTTATCTGATCAAAATAGACTTCATTTTATCTAAATAAAATTTTATGTGATTAAATAAATTCTATCTCATCTGAATAAAACTTTATACATTTTAAATACACCCTATAATCGATTCAAATGAACCCTTCACATCCATTTCTCTGTGTGTATGTTCTCCATGTATAAGATTTAGTTATAAGATTTAAATTCAATTCAATAGTAGTGTCTAGTTCTTCTGTTATTGTATTCGAAATATGGTGAAAAAAAAGAATTCCTCTCTGGAGAGTAATCTGATATTCAAGCTATAACGATTTCATGTGAGACAAACTGAGTTACCTATGAACGAACAGAAAACAATAGGAAATTCAGTAGAGTCGAGACTTTATCTTAATCGGCCACTTTAATGAAATTCCTCAAATAAGGTGTTATGAAAAACTGGTTTTAACTAAAATATAAATTATTATACAGTACTTCTGGAAAATAATTATTACTACCGATATTAATTGCTTTTGAATGAAAAATGTATTGACAATGTTCATACTGCATGTTGAATCTGAAAAACCAATTTCAAATGGTTCTGTCCTGCAAAAACCTAGAGATCTTCGTACCATAATTTTGATTTAAATTGAAAAATCACTGATGCTAATTTAGCCTGTCGAAACGAGGGAAGACGTAATTTGTTGAAAACCTATGCCACTTCACGCAACGCCGCTTCGTGAGAGCGCCACGAAGCGAACCATCACGCTATACCTCGAATTTTAAAACGCTATGTTTACATATAATTTCGGTGAACTCAATTTCCAATCAATCTACGGAATACCAAAATTTCTATCTCCGTAATTCGTAACTTTGCATCAGTAACAGACGCGATGAAAAAAAATCTCATTTTGCAAATACGCCAGTAGTAACTTTTTTCCTAAATCACTTTTGCCGAGATTTTCCACTAGTCTAAGTATTTCGACATGATGACTCCGAAAATTACAAAACAATTGTACAAATAGTGTTTCTAATGTGTGTCATTTCCGAAACGTGCTCTGCTATCGAAATTCAATATAAACTTAGAATTTTTCCACTGACTAATTTCCCCATTGATTACTTCTTTATTGAAAATGAGGAAAAAAAATCAGACCCTAATTACATAACTGCTACACCTAGAAAAAATATTGAGTAATATTAACTAAAATTGTCTATTCAACATTTGTTCATTTCAATCAACGACAATTTGCTTTCCCTGGAACAAATATGTATTTCATTCAATTTTGCAGTTCATTTATTTTGAACATATTTATTTATTTAACGCAGTTTTTACTGTGCAGTGGACACTAAATAGATATTATATTCGTTCGTACTAAATACTTTCTTCATCCGGAAATAATATCTAGTAAAAACAACTGGATAAATGTATTCAACCTTTTTTATCTTTTTTATATATATAATTCAAAATCAATTAGAACTTTCTTTTAATCCGATACGTAATTATTTTCTTTAATCATTAGAAATAACTTCTCTGTAATTGATTTAGTTATTTGAATCAACTTTTCATGAATGATCTAGTAATGAAACACCAAAGTTAACTCTAATACGTATTTATGTTCATCCATAGAAAACATTTGGTTCAATCGACTTGTCATGTTTATATAAAAAATATATATTGTTTCATTCAACTTTTATGTAAGTGTCGAATTTTTATAATTCTCGATTCTCGAAATACGCATTCTCGCTTTCTGTTCGTCAGTAACGGATTCCTAATCGGTTTTATTTTTTATTTTTGAAAAAATTCCACCTAATCGATATTGACCTTAGATAAAATAGATTTAAAAAAATACATACATCGTATTGGAAGCACATTAACAAACGTAACAACAAACACAAACAAACATTGAATGAAACGAATGTACTCGATCCATCTGGAATGAATTTACAAATCCATGTATTTTGTAAACAGAAAGAATAAATTATTCGGCGTAAATATATTTTTCTTCGACACGAAGAAATGTATATTTCATTAAAACATATTTTTCCCTACGAAGTAATAAAGATATATTGCAATCAAATACATATTTCTTAGGTTTGAATACATTTATTAGTCACCAGATGTACTACTCACAAATAAAAAAATTATTCGAGTTGAATACAAGTCTATTAGGTCAGCATTCAAATAAGAAAATTTATTTCCGATGCGTAGGTTCTAGTCCAGTTACCTAAATATTTTTTCTAGGTGTAACGACGGCCCAAGGCGATAGCAAGTAATGATCATTAGAACACTGCCGTAATAAACTCGATGCAATGGGGACAAAAGGTATGAGCATCATCCCCGTCTGACGTAATTACCGACTACTCTCGGGTTATTCGTATATTCACTAATTTGCCACGGTAACGTAGACTCCGACATTCTGCACGAGCAACTTTAACTTGACTTATTGACGTACATAGGAGAAGTCTTCATTTTCCCGGCTTCCCACTTTGGAGAGTCATTTGCATAATTGTAATATTACGTTAGGACGATGACAGTCTTGTAGAAACGATAAAGACAGGCATATATGTAAAGACGAAGTAAATGTGCACAGTAGTAACAGCAACTATATACGATTGAGCGAGTGCCAACATCGTGTAACACAATCTGTCCGAGTTCTGTGATCCTACGCACCGTAGCATGTATTATAATCGGCTGAAGTATAGGTACACATAGAGAGGAGCCGTGTATATGCAAATTCGTGCGGTGATACCTGAGGATATGCGATGAACGTCGAGTCTACCAAGTTTCACGACTCAGCGACGTCGACAAGCAGGTGGATAGTCCATCCCCCTCGAGCTAACTCTCGTCAAGCAATCCTTCCTTCTCTGTACGGTGTGTTTTGCTTTTCTTTGCGTTGCCCCGTCCCTTACTAACGTGGATTGACGACTGGTCTCATGTGTACGTGCCTATTCGACCAGCAATAAGTTACAATCTGTCGTGGACCTTGGCTGTCTTTCTCTTTTTCTCTTCCCAGATCTTACTTCTATCGTGGTGTGGCAGAAAGTCCAACGTCTATGAGCCTTCCATCACCCTATCAATAAGTTATTGTATTAGGTATATCCCTTGCGGGTTCTTTCCTCGTCTCTCCATTTTCTTCATTGGTTGTTCCTGCCTCTTGACCTTCTCTTCTTCTTCCACAAGCTGCCTGAAACATTAATTGACGGCTCAAAGTCACCGTTGCATTAGCTAACAACTGATATTGAAGATATACAGATGACAGTGAGAACTGGAATGAAGAAAGATGTTTTACTTTTTTTTCCAGCTTGCATTTTGATATCTCATTGTGGGGTTATACATTTTTCACTTTGGATTCACGATTAGCAATCTCAAAAACTCTAGAATGTAGAGTTTTATCCACACTGTGAAAAAAATCTACTCAAAACTTGATGTACTTTTACTGGAAGTTTTTATTCATAAGCTAGTATATGAAATTTAGTATACAAGTGTAATGTAAAATTAATGTATGGTACAGCGTATTCAGTAATTTACTTTAATTTTACAGTAAAATGACTTGAGTTTTAATAATTTGCTTTAATTTTTACTGAATAAGTACATGGATTCTATACCCCAATTTTTTAAATTAAATTTCGATGACGAGCTTATGAATAAAAACTTCCAATTATTCTTAACAGTACAAATCGAAGGACAGCTTCACTTTGATTTGCTAGATCTTGATTTTAGAATTTTGATTTTAATCTCGTAATCATTACCCTTAAAATTTTTCGAGAATCAAGTTTAACCCAAATTCACTTCTTCATATTGGCTCCCACGTTTTAATTTTGAATGTTGAGTTCCGATTCGTAGTCAGTAACCTCAGAAACCCTTGACTACCAAGTATCAAAAGAATCCAGAGATTATTTTATATTTTTATCCACCATTTTGAATCGCCATTGTGTATTATATTTATTACGAATATCCCTTGGTTTCCTGGATATATTCGGGGTATTAGGTATATTCTAGGAACTATCTTCGTCTCTCCACTTCCTTTATTAACTACTCCTGGTTCTTGACCCACTTTTCCCTTTCCATGAACTGCCAAAAATATGAACTGTTATTTCAAACTCACTGTGGCATTAGCTCCTAAGCATTATCGAAATCAAGTAATTCGCTGTGCCATATTGGATTCGACAAAATGAATTTAGAGTTTTGAGGTCAAATTCATCCTGTAATATCCTCAAGTACTGAGTATGATCTTTTGATGGTGATAAAATTCCAAAAAGACACTTGAAAACTCCTGTTTTCTTTGTATTTTGTTTAGCGTTATTCAATCACAATTTTTTATGATTATGTAAAGTATATCTATTGACGTTTCTGGTATACCTCGTATCTTTTGATGGTGATAAAATTCCAAAAAGACACTGAAAAACGCCTGTTTTCTGTGTATTTTGTTTAGCGTTATTCAATCACAATTTTTTTATGATCATGTAAAGTATATCTATTGACGTTTCTGACATATGTCGTATCTTTTGATGGTGATAACATTCCAAAAAGACACTTGAAAACTCCTGTTTTCTTTGTATTTTGTTTAGCGTTATTCAATCACAATTTTTTATGATTATGTAAAGTATATCTATTGACGTTTCTGGTATATCTCGTATCTTTTGATGGTGATAACATTCCAAAAAGACACTGAAAAACTTCTGTTTTCTCTGTATTTTGTTTAGCGTTATTCAATCACAATTTCTTATGATTGTATAAAGTATATCCATTGACGTTTTTGGTATTTCTCGAATATGCGGTATATCCAAGACTCTATCCTCATCTGTCCATTTCCTCTATTGTCCGTCCCTGTCTCTTGGCCCTTCTTCATTCTTTTTCCACAAGCTGCCTAAAACGTCGATAAAAGGTTCAAAGTCACTGTTGCATTAGTGTTCATCTGATATTCAAGAGTAACGGATATCTATAAGAGCTGGGAAGAAGAAATTGATTTTTCAATAAAAATAATTTCGTAATGCGGCTGAGTTATCTGAATGTCAAAGGGATTGACAGCTGATGATGATCAGGAGTGATTGATGCTGACTCGGCGAGCCTCGGTGAGTCAACTATGACAGTGATTCCTAAGAGGCTTGATGCTCCATCGTTTGATCTTGCCGTTTAGTTTTTTTCTCAGTCTCTATGATCATTATCAATTGATAATTTGTTCAGCTACCGTGTTGCACACCTTACAAGTACCGCTGTGTAATGGATTCCCCTGAGATTGAAACGTGGGGCTGGAAAACAGTAATAATATGCACTTCTCGGTCACTTAACTTGTTGTACATTGATTTCTTTAAGCCTAGTGAGAAAAAGACGAGGATCAAAAGTGACAGGTGATTCATGTATCCTGTTATCTCTTTCGATCCAACTAGTTATTCATTCTGTTTTCTAGTATTATTGTTTTTAAACAGGTAAAAATGGCGATAATTGACTTCGAATCAATTACTATTTCTTCCTCTTAAACAACTGCTTAAGGGCAGCCAGTCAGATCCATAGTGGTAATAGTCATTGTCGGATATCCATTTGTTTATCTGTTGACGACATTGAAAAAGGGTGGAAAGGTGGACTTTGCAAATTCCGTTTGCATAATTTTTCTTATTTTCTTACAAAGCTACCTCTATGAGGACGTATGTTCATCCATTTTGGCTTCCTCATAGAGAAAGCCTTGTAAGAAAAACCAATAATAATGAGAAAGCAATTTGCAAAGTTCAACTTTGCAGCTTTATTTTTGATCACATTTAAGTTTCTGAAAAATTTTAACGACATTACAAACTACGACGAAAATGTGTACCTATTATTGTTAAATAGAAGTGATTTCATGACTAAAGTTTGAATTTTGTTGAGGTTAATGCAATTACATCGTTTTTCCGAATCTCAAAATTCTGCCAGATTTGAACCATATTCCATATTATGACAAAACTATGTACCAATCATCGCTAGATAGTACCAGTAATATTTCATGTATGAAATTTGAGTTTTCATGTTTTTCAAAAGTTAGGGTAAAAACGTGATTTTTTTTCGAAAATTTCAAAACTCTAGAATCCGAACCGCTTTCCCGATTTTGGTCAAATTCAATACCTAACAACATTAAGCGTAACTGCGCTTATCAAGAATTATTTAGGGAAATATCATCAATTTTACGAGAGCTAGAGCGTGCACGTCCTTCTTTGAAAAATAAAAAAAAAACAATAAAATCATCATTTCTGCATACATTTTGTAAAAAATTGAAACAATAAAAGACGAACTGCTGCTTCACTTGTGTGCTAAGTTTTAGCTCAATCGGTTGAACGGTTCTTGAGTTACAGGTGATTGAAATTTCGAAGCCGTACACACACACACACACACACACACACACACACACACACACACACACACACACACACACACACACACACACACACACACACACACACACACACACACACACACACACACACACACACACACACACACACACACACACACACACACACACACACACACACACACACACACACACACACACACACACGCACGCACGCACGCACGCACGCACGCACGCACGCACGCACACACACACACACACACACACACACACACACACACACGTTTCTCGTTGTTTTAGACAATTCTGAGTGTTCTGACATGAAAATCTAAAAAAAAATTTGTTCTCTGTTTTTTTATAAATTTCCAAATATTGCTACTTTAAGGTAGATAACAAGCTTTACAGCAGTTTTTCATCAATTTTTCAAAATGTTTTCATAATTTCGACTAGTTCAGTTACTAAATACGAGGAGTTATTCATTCAGAAGTATCAGTTCTCAATATATAAGTATACTCACAACCCTGATTCAAATCGGGAATGGAGAACTCGAGAAAAATTAATTTTTCAAAAGAATAAACCATAACTATGGTCCAATTATGACGAGTATGTCTTATTTTGATAATTCGAAGAGAGGTGCAGGCTCATTTATCATATGCGCATAAGTGCCGTAGAAGCAACTGAAAAAAAGCTATATTGACTGCCTTAGAATCAGTTTGTTTTTATGTGCACGTAAATAATCAATTGTATAGAGCACTAAGTAACTTGGTTGGGTGCAACTATTTTTTTTTTTTTCGTTACCGTAACGAAGTCGTTTTTTCCATGCAGGGTCACTGTCGGCTGAACGGAGGGTGAAACCAGCGTCGGCTTTTGTCGCGTCGAAGGATTTGGGGTTCCCCAACGTCTAACCGAGGGTTAAAATTATGACTCGTGAAGTATCACGAAACAAATAAACTTAGGGATTGGCATTGTGACGGAGATTGAGTATATTTAAATAGGAAATTTTGACTCATCAAGATCTTACTTTTTTTTTTCTAAATATTAAATAACATGTCACTGCCATGAAGATACCTTGATCACAAAATAAAATGAAAGAAGTACCTCGAGCCAAATGAACTTAGGGATGAGCATTATCTTTGCCCGCGGATGCAGCGTCGCCTATAGCTCAACCGCAACAGCTACAGTTATCAGGATACGGTGCTGTTCTAGCGCGCACTGCTAATACTCCATGTGCGGCGCGATTAGATGGTCCTTAACTATGCATGCAGTCTGATTGCCACAGTAATTGTCACAAATTACGCTCCCGGCAATTAACGTCGCGGGGTGCCGTTGGCCGATGCACAAATTGCCAGGAGTACACTATAGGTGTCTATACATATTATAACTGCATATATATCACTATGTCCATTTGTATACTCAAATCAACTAGACATGTATGTATACATAAATATGCACTTCTCTTGCAGAATTGGTCGGGAATATATGCCAAGAACACAGGGAAGCATCCGCGATTTGAGCCGCTCCATGATTTGAGCAAATCCGTGAGCTTAGGGCACGCCCTGAGCTCAATCACGACGTCATCTTAGCCCCTCCGTGACTCTAGTCACTCCGTGTCTTTGATCAATCCGTGACTCTACTCACTCCGTATCTTCGATCAATCCGTGACTCTACTCACTCCGTATCTTCGATCAATCCGTGACTCCAGTCACTCCGTGTCTTTGATCAATCAGTGACTCTAGTCGCTCCGTGTCTTCGATCAATCCGTGACTCTAGTCACTCCGTGTCTTCGATCAATCCGTGACTCTAGTCACTCCGTGTCTTTGATCAATCCGTGACCGTAGTCACTCCGTGTCTTTGATCAATCCGTGAGTCTAGTCACTCCGTGTCTTCGATCAATCCGTGACTCTAGTCACTCCGTGTCTTTGATCAATCCGTGACCGTAGTCACTCCGTGTCTTTGATCAATCCGTGACCGTAGTCACTCCGTGTCTTTGATCAATCCGTGAGTCTAGTCACTCCGTGTCTTTGATCAATCCGTGACTCTAGTCACTCCGTGCCTTTGATACATCCGTGACTCTAGTCACTCCCCGTCTTCTATCAATCCGTGGCTCTAGTCACTCCCCGTCTTCTATCAATCCGTGGCTCTAGTCACTCCGCGTCTTTGATCAATCCGTGACTCTAGTTACTCCGCGTCTTTGATCAAGCCGCGAGTCTAGTCACTCCATGTCTTTGATCAATCCGTGACTCTTGTCACTCTGTAACCCTCGCTACACCGTCACGTTACCTAATTGACTACACTACCGTCTTATGCAAGGTAACGACGTCGGCGAAATCTTTTTGTAATATAGAGACATATGCACTTCTGTTACAGAATCGATCGAGAGTCTATGCCCAGAACACACGGAAAGCTTGAACCAATCAAATTCCTAACATAGCCACAACGATTTCGTACGAAAGTACGGGAGTCGTGGTGGCGTTGCCGGCGAATTTGAGCACGGCAGACGAAGTGAACGCTGTGGGTGGCAGCGGTGAATCCTCTCCTCCACTTGGGGGGTATGCGCCACAAGGAAATTCCGATTAGGAGTCGAGCCAAGTTAACTTCTCGCTTCTCTGTTCTCTCCCACATATCTACTTTACATATGGGACGTTATATACAGGTGGTATTACGTATGTGCGGTATAAATGCGACGATCGCAAAACCTCGGGCGTGGGTGAATTCAGGATTTGCGGAGAGCGACTGAAGAAGAAGTAGAAGAAGTGGAAAAGCAGTAGTAGAAATCGTGTTTTCGGTCTCGTTCAACTTAAACATATATGAACTTTTGTACAGGACTTTTCGAGCCAAATAGACTGGACTTTAAGGTACCTCTACGTTTTATGATGGAATTTGTAAATTCCAGGCGTACATACTAACAATCATACTGTTGAAATTATTCGAGAAGATAATATACTTTCAATGGAAGTTTTTATTCGTAGATTAGTGTATTGAATTTAATATTCAGTTACTTCAAAATATTACAGTATCTTTGAAGTATCTGTTGAATGTTCAATGTTTGATCAATAAACATTAAATGGTTGTGTACTTTTTAAAAATACCTTAATTAAAATTAATTAGTTTTATACGGTGCTTGTATATCTAAGTTAATGTACCGGTTCGTGTAAAACATTTTGACAGAAGTAATTTAATTTCCATTATGATCGGTGTTACAGTTGAGTCAGTTACAATTGAAGTTGGCATGTTTAGCATGTATCTCCTATACCATACACGCCCAGCAAAGGCATTTTCGTCTCTGAAGTCTATTACATGAGTACATGATTTTTTAAATATCACTATTATTTTTAAATTTTAATATCTAGAAAAAAAAATGGAAAAATCCGTTCTACCAAGTTAATCTGGTTCGAAACGCCCTATGTACATAACTACATACATGGCAGTAGCGGCACCAAGTAGTAATGCGAGGTGTCGTATCGGAATCAATTACCTCACAGAAATCGTACTATAGTATCTATATATATATGTACCATATATGAGGCATTCCATACGGTTTCGAACGGTCGAAAAGTTGTCCACTCTCAAAAAATTGAAATTTTGTCAAATTATTCTATTGTTTGAAAAAGAGAACATTTTTTATTTTGTACATTTGCTTTAGATTTTCGGATCGCATTTTTTCGAATTTTTGAAAATTTCATAATTCTGTAAATACCGTTATATTTTGAAAGAATACGATTAAACAGAAAAATGTTTCAGACAAAATAGTTGCAATTTTGCATAAATTTTGTGAAAAAAATTTTGTTTGATTTTCTCGAGTTTAAAAATGACCATTTTCATAAAAAATATACGAAAATAATTTTTTTCAAGCTCTATGTCACTTTCGATTCGTCTAAAAAAAATTCAAAAAATACTCTGAAGTGTGTACAATAACACGTATTTTTCTATAGCGTAGTATTAGAAAAAGTTCAATGGAGTTCTATCTACGTTACCGATGAATTATGCTTCAATAAGCTCCAAAACATTAATATTATTATTGTAGATGGTCTTTTGTTTAAAAATTTTAAAGAAACAATTTGGGGGAAAATAATTTTTAATAATAATTGATTTTTCTAAAAAAAAAAAAAAAAATCATAATAATATAACAAAGCATAACTTTGAAACAACTGATCGAGCCATCTTAAAAAAAAATACGTGTTATTGTACACACTTCAGAGTATTTTCCGAATTTTTTTAAGATGAATCAAAAGCGACATACCGAACAAAAAAAATTATTTTCGTATATTTTTAATGGAAATGGTCATTTTTCAAACTCGAAAAAATCAAACAAAACGATTTTCACAAAATTTATGCAAAACTGCAACTATTTTGTCTGAAACATTTTTCCCTTTAATCGTATTCTTCTAATATATAACGGTATTTACATAATTTTGAAATTTTCAAAACCTCAAAAAAAAGCGATCCAAAAATTTTGAAAAAATGTACACTTCTCTTTTTCAAACAATGGGATATTTTGACAAAATTTCAATTTTTTTGAGAGCGGACAACTGTTCGACCGTTCGAAACCGTATGGAATGCCTCATATATATATATACACACATTGTATAGCTAAGTTTACATAGATAGACATTGCATTGTTCCAGAACGGTAGAAGTGTCGCCGCACGTACATACGAATTGTTTGGCTTAAAGCGCGTTTTCGACTAACGGGATGTGGAAGCTTGAGGAAAGAGAAGAAGTGAGAAAGAGAAGGAGTGGATAGAGAGCAAGGAAGAGAAGAATCGATAGGTTCAATTGGGTGTTTGAGGGGAAAGAGTCTTTCGTCTCTCTTCTTTTCTCGTCTCTTCACCGGCATCCGCCTCCGCAACCGGAATCTTGTTATCGCTTGCGTTCGTTGGTTCGTTCACTCGGTCGTTGAAGGGGGTAAGCAGGCCACCAAGGCGAGGAAGAAGCTTTCGTGACTACGTGAGAGGAAGATTGTTCAAATAGTTCGAAGTTTCAGGCTGGATACTACTAGGTACTTCGCGTTTGTCCAACAAGCCACGACTTAGATCCAGTCTCGTCTCACAGTCGTCGTACAGGGCACGAGGACCAATTTGTACGTTGTTGCACAACCTCCGTGGCCCTAACCTCCCCTCAAGTGACATATTTTCAAATACTCTGCACCGGATTCGTTTCATTTGCTTTTCTCTTTTGTTTCGGTAGCTCCGAGCAATCGATCGAAACCCTATCAATATTGAATCTTCTCTGGCGATACGTAAGTTCTGTTATAAAAGGATATTGTGGTGAAAAATAAATAGAGACGGTATTGGAAAATAGCGGGACGTTCTTTCAATACTAAGGTTCGTTGAATTTTCAATTAACGAGCTATAAAATGGCCGGTTAACAAAAGTATTACCGAAATCGAGTTTTTTTTTATTTGGGTATTTTGTTTCGGATATTGGATCCGGTATTTCGTATTTCTGGAGTTTACATTCAGATTTATATCAAGCAACCTCAAGTCCCCCTCCCCCCACTTCCCAATCCTCCGTACTAATACTAGCTCTTAAGGTTTTCGAAAGAAACAAAACCAAAGTATATCAGCCAGAAGGCAAATACAAAGTATTATTCCCTCAATACACTTTGAATAGACTTAAACTAGCAACAGCACACAAAACACCTACACATATGCCGGAAAAGTGGCGATGTACACAAACAAGAACACCAAACGACTTACAAATGTACACTCCTAATATGATAAATAAAATAAAAATAGAACTAAAAAAAAAGCAACCTCAAAAATCTGCAATTTCCGAGTTTTGTTTAAATGAAATCACTTTTGTATTGGACTTCGCTATGTAATGGTCGATATTTTCAAATTCTGAATTTTGAGTTGGTATTTTGGGCATCAGCTGCCCCAAAAACTTAAAGGACGATATTACTAAAAAGGATCATTTTAATTCAGTCCCTTGTAACATTCTGGTTCGACATTTGGTCTGCATTATTTAATTATATAAAATCATTTGTTGCCTTCGATCACCATAATGAACCGCTATTGTGAACTTTCGAATTCTAAGTTTAAATTTCTAATGAGCGCCACAATAATTCCCGACGATAAAATATATCAAATCCAAAACTTAAGATCCATACTTTAAAGTACAATTTTAAACACAACACTGACTCCATATTGAATTTTCAAATTTCGAGTCTAAATCTGTAAGAATCGTCCTAAATAAAAAGTCGAAATCAAGTCCATCGAATTTATAAAAATCTATCAAATGATTCAAATCCTTTTTCTGAACAAACAAAAATTGACAACAGATTGTGACAGTTTCTTGTTAATATACATTTTTCATATTCTTGCTGCATCACGAGTTTCTGGAATCGAAAAAAAATTCTATTATGTCCTCTTAATTAGCAAAGAACAATTGCCATTGAAAACGATTCGTTCATCAAGTCTCTCACAGAAGTTGAAGGTTCCTACTGACCTACCAAATGAACATTGACACAATTCGAAACCAATCTGCATAAACCGCGTGCACAACAAACCTGTAAAAAAAAAAGACGCGTGCCCTCATCGAAACTGTACTGTGTAATGCAACAGCACACCGTGCACCACAGTCGATTAATTTATGCGTCATTGTTGCTGCATGCACTACGCGCAGAAAGCCAGAGTCCCAATCTCGAGTCTACGAGACTCAACCGATGCCATTCATCGCGATGATTTATTTACAGACGTGTGTACAACACACTATTCTGCGGAATAGGATCTCCCTCGTGTTTCTACTGTATATTCAGCGACGCTGCACCGCTATAGGCGCATATAACACACATATAAAACCTGTATGCATGCGGAATACATAACGGAAGGTGAGGGGAAGGGGGAAGGCGCGGCTCGTGTGGCGGAAACGCGGGTACCGGAACAGCAACGGCGCTAGAACGACGTCGGTGTCTCACTCGGCATGGGGTACACCACCAACCAGGAAAAATGGAATTGAACGAAGAAAGAAAAAAAAAAAAGAGCCGAGAAATATCTCGGGTCTAAGTCGTACAGGCGAATAAGAAGACGAAGAAGAAGCGGAAAAATAACTCGGATGCTTGTTCACTTCGGAGCAATCGAAGAGGCGCTCAGCATTCCAAAGAAATGAATAAATATTTATTTATTTCGAGCTGCACGTCGTTGATATTCATTTCCACAAGAAACCCATTTTACCGGCGTTATTGTTAGTTTAAGACATTTATCTTCTGCGGAATGCACTTTCTGAGATAGAGGAGTAAAGTACGGATACTAGTATCATTTTTTTAAATACAAAGGAGGATAAATGAAAGACTAATATCAACTGGAGCCGCGAACAGTCTGGAAAGCGTAAGAAAGTAATAAGTAGTTTTATTCTAAATTCCTTAACTCTCATTGTAACATATTTGGTACATCAAGGGAAGGCGCATTTTTTCACATGTTTTGACATATATTAAGAAAAAAAAATCGTAAAACGTGGAATTTTGTTTTAAATGTATTTTATAAGGTTAATTCATGAAGGAAAGATCTGATTGCACGTACATTTTTTAAATTATTATTCTTGAAAAGTTCTATTTATCCACACGGCGTGAATGATATAGGAATTCTCCCTGCGTTTAGTGTGGCAATCGAGAAGAATTTCGGCATTCCGGCGATTTATTCCATACACATTTGAATCGTTAAGCTGTTCGTAGAAATATGCGATTACCTGGAAATAGCAATGATGCACATATTATAATCTCTTGAATTTTCTGTCATTTTTGGTATATTAAACGGTAACGACATTAGCCAGCATCGTGGAGATGATCGTAAATTGGGTTACATTACCTATGAATGATGAGTGCGTGTTACATTATGCATTTTATGAAGTCAACACCGTGAGACAAGTGTAACAGTATCTCTAATTGTATGATAATGTTTTCTGAATTGTTTTCTCACTTCCAACAGTCTTTTGGATGTGTGTGACACACACACACACACACACACAGACATATTTTCTAGACCTCTTTTCTGAACGTTTTAGATGATTCTGAGTATGTTATCACGAAAATGTCGAAAAATTTTTTTCACGTAAACAAAGCTTTCTCTATGAGGAAGGAAAAATGAAAAAGTCACAGAAATTTTATTATCCTCTCACTCGGCCGCTTTAAGTGAGTGAGTGAGTTAGAGGTCCGCGATGCTGCCTCTCACTCGCACGTGCCAACCGTACCGCGATAAAGCTGCAAAGTTCCATGTAATTGCATATTGTTAAATAACGGTCAAGAACAAGTGTGTGCATTATTGTACAGAGCTTCCTGACAATATTCTTTAAAGTTTTCAATAATTTGCTTGCAACGTTTCCACATGAACTATAAATGTTAAGTTGTGCAAATTAGAAAAAAATATTTCTCGAAAATCATGAAGACGAACGCCTTCAATCTTCGCAGTTACACTTAGACCATTCATATCAATGCATTAAAAAAAATCAGCATGTTTTTCTTGATGACATTGTAACGCTTGACCCTCCTTAACCCTTTCGCAGTGAGGTGAAAATGATATTTTCGTGTCAATTTTGTGGTGGACAAAAATTATTCGACCCCAAAAACCATGATGGACCAAATTACAATCTAATCGATGCAGTAGAAATAGGTTGTTTTTCAAATGCCCATATATGTGTCATGACACAAAAATGGCAAGTCTTTTTCCCGGTGACTGGGTCCTCATAAGGTAGTTAGCACAGTGTCAACCTGAAACAGAAGTCAAAATATTCGTTTCCTTGAGCCTCCCACTTAAAAGCGGCATTTGGAACAAAAAAAACCAGTAAATCAAGACTCAAAAAATAATTAATGTTGCGCGCAGCATAAAGCAGTCAATTACCGAATTGGAAATCGGTCGATATGTCATGATGTCAATTACCTGCCCGGACATTGAGCAACGTTCTAGCTTCGGTACGTTGTCGATTTGTGAATCGTTTCAACAGTTTCCAAGCTGAATTGAGGAGCGTATGGTTACCACATCGTACCTTACAGTGTACATGGATTACCAGGAGTAAGATGACGTATATTTAGAGCGCCATGCTTCATGGTAGCGAAGTCGTAGCCGTGAATATTCGATCGAATCCCTTTCAATAGAAATTGGAGAGAATTCACACATGTATGTGTCTGTGTGTTTACATGCTAGGAAACCCGGAATGAGACATTCGTGAAGGCAGCTGTAGGAAGATACGAGACAGAGGGAAATGGAAGGCGGAACGGCACCCACAACGACGCGTACCTCGATTACCGCAACATTGTACCATCCAAGGTATCATCATGTTGCTTTCATGGTCTCGCGCCCCCAGCTCATACACACATACGCGCAATGAGAACTATACCTACCAATGGTAAAGCCGCATGTCTGGGACTCCGAAATCCAACCAAAGCAGATCACGGAGTCAATCCTGGAATTCATTGTTATTGATATCAATTGAGTGAACAATTATCGACTTACCGTGACTTGAGGTAAACGTTAGGCTGGGTAAGACGGAATCTTTGTCATTGAACGGTAATGAGGTCGGTGATTCTCACAATTATTCATAATAGAATTGTATTTCGAGTGGTGATACTTCGATGATCGCGGAATATCAGATTAATGACTTCTTTTGGGTGATAAGATTTGTTGATAATAAAGAAAGCTTGAAAACTTTAAGGAGAAAAATCTTGCCCACTTTGGCATTCAGCTAGAAAATTTTGATATTCAACAGAGTATTTTTTAGAATTTTTGCAGATTTTTAAATTATGGCATTCGGTATGTCACTTTAGAGATGCATTCTTTAAAAATGTGCATAGTTTGGAAAATATTTATAAAAACCGAAAAATTCTGGAATATCCGAGTTTACACAAATCAAGATTTGACCAATCGCCCGTACTAGATTAATTTTTTTTCCATATTGTAATATTTTTTTTTACGAAAAAAGCTCCAGAGCTGTCAGAAGAAAAATCTTCCCCACTTTGAGTATAGCCTGAAAATTTTGAAGAAAAATTACGAGCCGAATGAAAGAGGTCGATGTCAAATCTGCCCGAAACGGGTTGAATTGCCTCATATGCATAAAAACACCATATTGTCGAGGCAAACGAAACAATATTCTGTGATTCGAGATATATCGTTGAGTAAAAATGAGTGGAAGGGCTCAATTTTCAAAGATCCATAAAAAATTTTATCGAATACATTTTATTAGTAACTTGAAATTAATACAAACATGGTTCAATTCTGATTTATATGCAATTCCCTGTTATATTAACCTGGTGGAATTTTAGGTTAAATTGAATTCGAACCCGACACAAAGCAGTTGGAGAGCACAAAGCTAGTTATTACTCGAGGCACTATTTAGAAATTCTATGGTAATATGCAGTCCACTGATAAGTAATAAGTAGGTCCTTATCCGTTTGTTCGAGGGATCTGAGCACTTGTGCGTGTGTGAGGGCTTTAGACCACAACGGGTAACAGAGGACTCGGATTGCGCAGCAGACTAGAAGGGGCCAATGTAATAGGAGATTGAGATTCTAGCAGCAGCAACAGCAGCAGTGAAACAGCACGTCCTGTAATTATAAAGGGATAATGGCCCGTGAAGGAAGCCGATTGTGCCAATCCTACGTCCTGACGTTGTTGCTTTTTTTTCGTTTCTCGCTTCTTCTTCTCCTACTTCGTTTCTTTTTTTTCACTTTCAGCTAACAACGATACATCTGATTATTTAAATTCCGACTAAACGTTTATCTTGCCAATTTCTTCCTTATAAATCTTCTTGACACTCTGACATTGATTTAGCAGGATTGTCTGCCTCGGATGAGGATAGTGCAATTGTGAGGAAAGAGATTAAACAATAAATCATCAAGGATATCGTATTTTCATTTATTTCAAATCATTTCCATGGAATTATTCTCATCAAAAGACGGCAAAAGTCTCAATTCAGTGCTGGTATTCCACTCAACACTCGTAAAGGTTTTGCCTCACCTTCGAAGGCGCATCTTAGATCAAGGAATCTTCTTATGCGTGGTTCTTTGCGCCTGACCTCCTTTCACCACTGCTGCTATCGTGTACGGCAAGTAATCACTAATCAGGCGCGATTACTTTACGCAAATGTTAGCTTAAGATAAAAACATATGAAAGTTTTTAGGCAGGCCAATCTTATCTAGATAAATTATGCAATTTTCAAAAATAATGTTTTGATTTTCGCCATCAAGTTCGCAAAGAAAAAAATTATTCGGCGTCGTGTCGTAGTAAACTGGATATTTTTTCTGCGTATTCATTATGTCGTTAATTTCCGCATAAATCAAAAGTGAGTGTGGGAGTTTACACGAGTCAAGAATTTTATGTTTATCTATGCCTCACATCGTACTTTCTATTCAAACTGTTCTCTCAAAAGTTGGATTCTTTGTGACTTTCATCTTATCCCCAGAAAGCATCATGAGAAAAAGCTGCGGTTTAAGCCTCGAGCTTATTTTACACACGCTTGCGACTAAAGCGTACGCGTTAGGAAGAAAAACCTTTTTTTTACTGGGTGTCGATTCGTAATGCGAGCTGAAGGTGAGTACAACATCACACAAGCCTAGATGAGTTTTTTGCTCGAGTGTTGAGCAAAACCTTTCATCTTCGCAAAGCGGTAGTTTACGGAAGCGACGGCTCGGAATATAGTGCACTTTTCTGGACGATGGACTGCTGGAGTATCAATCTGCCTTCAGATTAGAGACACAAATATTTACTCCCTTACGGAAATGAAAAAGTAAACGATCTGCGGTTGCTGATTTTAAAACAGACTGCGTAGCTGGAGCTTTTCTAATTACTCCAGTTGATTGTTGGGACCGATTGTTGTTGATGTAAGCACAGCAGAAAGTAAGATTTTGCTGTCAATCAGAGGTTCGACAAGTTGATTTTTTAACACAGGTAATACGGATGAAACTTTTCATAACAAACTGGGAACCAACTGCGAAGCACTTAACCCTTGACATGCAGAAATTCCGGAACTGCTAAATCGTTACATGCGACAGAGCCGATCATTCACGATGATCAATCAAACGTGTATATGTCAATAGCGTTATATCATGACACAACAACTTTTTAGACGGGGATATAGAGACAACACGCGTTATCACGTTATTTTGGTCCACGATTTTCACTTCGTATAGATCTAATAAGCATATTTCTTACTTCCTCATGGAGAAATCATTATCTCCATATGAATAAAAAGAAACATTCTGATTTTTATGTGAGGAAACTCAGAAGTCGTTGATCGTTCTAACATGAAAAACAGAAAAGTGTCGTCAAGGCGTACATTTTTGCATTGACTGTACTTACATAAACCTCGTTCGATTAATTTTTTCGATATAGTTCAATAACCGCATGATAAATTATTTTCCCATTGTACGTACTTATACGAGAGATCATTCGAAAAACCTTTGCAAGCGTAGAAAAAATGATTAGAGGTATTATTTGGTACCGCGTCGGAAAATAATTGGAAAATCATTTTTCTAGTCTGCGATGTTTCTCTTCCGTTTTAATTCAAGTAGTATCGAGGTCGCGTTAGATTCGACATATCGACGGTATTGTATTAAGAGGAGGTAATCATTTGTTTTTTGTCAATCGGAGTGAGGATCTCAAGACTGGCTAAAAATGAATTTTTGAAATATTTTTATACTCGTGATGTTTTTTTTTCTTAAGTAAACGAGTAGCACAATTACTTGGAAGATTTCTTAGTAACTGTATTAGATTTTCTCCATTCGCGCATCGGATAGGCTGTCCAATATAAGCCAGTGACATGTTTTATTTTAGTCATAAGTTTCTCTTTCCATTCTCAATTCTATCGACATCTTTCTTATCGACGGAGGTTCGTATTTGAACTCTGAATTTCAGCAGTCAACGTAACCATTTTTACGGACCAAAAATCTGATGACAATTATGCAAATTTTTGCTTGGAACGTGGTGAGAACTTACGCTAATACGATTCATCGTATTCGGTCTTTTCAGCAGTTCCGAATTCTTTTTATTGATATCCATATTTGTTCGGGCGTCAGATTTTAGCTTGTGGCATTGTAGCAAAAAAATGGCATTGACCAATATCAAAACCAAAGATTTTGTTTTTGTACATTTGTCACTTCATAGTTATGCTCCCGAATCAGTCTAATATGCAAATAGCGTATATGAAAATGAAACAACGATCATATTTTTATTTTTATTTTTATTTTTTTTCTTAATGGGTTCCCATCTATGAAAAACTATTCAATTTTCTATAAGCTCCGGCAACGATTTTTTTCTCACTAATTTTTGATAAAAATTTGCTATATTATCTCATGATTAACAATATAAAATTTTTATATCAAATCAAAATTCTAGCCGTAAATGCACGCATCATCTTTACGCATTGATGCACTGGTAACGCAAGCAAATTTAATAAAGCATCGCAGATTTTTGTGATGACATTTTAATTATAACTTTGTAGTACAAACAAGCAGTCGCTGTTGACGGTAAAAGTGGAGTGAATACGTATGCGGATCACCCGGTAGATGGCGCCCCGCGGCGCGGGATCCCTGTCCATTTATCGTTAACCGTGTGTCAGAAACTCAAGTATAATTCGGTCACTGGCGTTTGAGGCCGAGTAGAGGATAGGTAAAGCTCGCGTGTTGCTGTGTAATTAGACTTTGGTTAGTTTTCAATAATTGGTTAGCCCGGCGGGTCGGCGAGGAAGGGGGCGAGTAGAAGGTTGGAGGGATGGCGATGAGAGTAGGGGTTGCAGAGAAGGTAGCGGCGAGTGAAGCAGTCTGCTTCTAAATTGCTTGCCCGTCGTTCTGCAAGACAGGTATACCGCTCGAGAAAAGGCGAGAGCACGAGAGGAAAGGAGGAGATCGGTTGAGAATAGAATGAGATGGATAGAAAGCCAGGTTCGCTAGCGGTGAGCTCGTGTATCTGGCTCACTTCCAACCCGTACAATCCCGAATCGTTTTACGACTTTTTCTTCAGCTTCCTCTTCCTTCTTCGTATATCGTTCCACCTCATCCTTTTCCTCCATTATTTTCTCGCAGTTTAACACTGAATTCGGAGTCAAACTGTAACACGACCGACGATCTATCTAACAATAAGCACCAAAACTCTCTCTTCCCTCGTTCACCAGTGCCAAAAATTATTGAAGGGGTTATGGTGGTCAGTGGACATAACGGGTCATCGAAGTACAGTAGAGCCTCGATTTTATGATCGAGCTGTGTGCGTCAACTTTCGACCGGCTAGACAGGTTGATTCTCAATATTTTTTTTGTGATGAGGGTAGGAAGCTAAGGAGGGTGGGATTTTGAATATAATTCGTACGTAGTCTTCTGAAGATTGCATCTCCTGTTGGTGTTCAAAATCGTGACTAGCAATTAAATCGTTGTCATTTTAGCAAGTGCTGACAAAAAACTATTCGATCGATTTGCTTTTCAGTTGGACAGAGCACAGCTTATAGTAATTTTCTGATGTATGACCGGATGGTTTTTTCGTGCTTATCTGTGTATTGTTAACAAATGATTAAGTTACTTTTTCGGTTAAAAATCTGGGTTTTCTCTGAGGCACTCATCGTATAAGTGGCAAAACATTTTTGCTTGATACTTTATACATGGTTTCCTTGGCATCCTTCTATACAGAGTTCATGGTTTATTTTCAAGGAAATAATCCAGTTTTTTGTGATGAGATGCTCCAAATAATACAATCATAAATGTGGCTTTAAAAAAATGTCTGCAGGATGCCGATGTCCAGGTTTAAAATAATTCGAATACCTATATCTCGAGAACAGTTTATTGTCAATCGAGCAACAATTTCGCACAGATGGACAGTTATCCTTTGTAGATCATGCTTAATTACATAAAGAATTTTTACAGTGGCTAAAATATTAACTAAAGGTGGTTAATATTGATGAATCTTATCCTGGATCGATTGAACAATTACGAAATTAACTATTAAATACGTGTAATTTTAAACCTCTGAAATTGCTTCTGTATTATTTTTATAACCTTTTCGCAAATATTCCTGTGGGTAAAAACCTAAAATTGTGCAGATATTATCGAAGTGGCTTTGTTACAGATTTAAGCAATTGCGAAACTCGGTGGATAATATGACTTTGTTTCAACTTTTATTTTATGGGCATTGTGTGAATGAAAACTGGGTACTTATGTTATCATTTTTCTATTGTTGAAGTTAAAGTGACTGAGACTTGGACCATTAAATGCGTTTCCGGAACTTTAGCTCGTAAAAAAAACTTTATTCTACGAGAATAATGTACAAATTCTTTTTTAGGTTAACCGCATGGCCCTCATCACTTCTCTGCTGTACTGTACTGCTATAAGCATGACCCGAGTATACAGCTGGAAACTGGACTGTGGACTATAACTGGGATTGGCAACGTTAAGGATGACAGAGAATGAGAGACCCAGGGATAGCATCAATTTGAGCCAGAGAAGCCCGAGGACTCTTCCTCTCTGCCTTGTGATTCTATGTCCTTTATGCCCTATATTGTATATTCCCGTATATAACGACAGTAAAACGGAGAGAGATGGAGTGGCATAGAAGGAAAGAGAGGGAGCCAGAAAACAATGAAGTGGGAGAAAGTGGAGAGAAGGGCAAGAAGTCCTCGGCTTATCACACGTCTCTGACAAATTGCCATCATTTGAAACTGCCCCCATGGCGGACGCGATGTATCGCTGTCAGAACCGCGGCTAGTCGCTCCGACTAATCCATTTAGACGGCTTTCACGTTCTCATGTTCTCTTCACACTGTTTTCTTCATGTTACTGATGTCGCTGTACGTTTTTATATTCACACAAGGCTAATCCTATTTAGGTGTCAATCGTGTGTGTGTGTTTTTTTTCCAAGATGGAGAATGAGATACATTTAGGATTAAGGTGATGTGACACATATATTGTCTGCTTCTCTTAGATTGTGATTAGTGCGAATGAGGAAGCTTAATCTCCCCGGAGTATTATTCTTCACAATGGCTTTCCTACCGATCGAGCAGTAGCACATCATCATAAAGGTAACACCATGCTAGAATTTTAGAAAAAATTGATTTTTTGTGGCACCATTTTTACAAAATTTGACGGCTAGTAGTAGTAGTTAGCACGGCTAGATTTTATTTGCACACGGTTCGGAGTGTGTGACTGAAATGTGTGTGTGTGTTTTTTTTTCCGAGATGGAGAATAAGATACATTTAGGATCAAGATGATGTGACACATATATTGTATGCTTCTTTTAGATTGTGATAAGTGCGAATGAGGAAGTTTAATCTCCCCGGAGTGTTATTCTTCACAATGGCTTTCCTACCGACCGAGCAGTAGCACATCATCATAAGGGTAACACCGTGCTAGAATTTTAGAAAAAATTGATTTTTTGTGGCACAATTTTTACAAAATTTGTCGGCTAGTAGTAATAGTTAGCACGGCTAGATTTTATTTGCGCACGGTTCGGAGTGTGTGACTCAAATGTGTGTGTGTGTTTTTTTTTTTTCCAAGATGGAGAATGAGATACATTTAGGATTAACGTGATGTGACACATATATTGTCTGCTTCTTTTAGATTGTGATAAGTGCGAATGAGGAAGCTTAATCTCCCCGGAGTGTTATTTTTCACAATGGCTTTCCTACCGACCGAGCAGCAGCACATCATCATAAGGGTAACACCGTGCCAGAATTTTAGAAAAAATTGATTTTTTGTGGCACAATTTCTACAAAATTTGACGTACTTCTATAGTCAATAGTACATAGATATTGAATTTCTTTATAATCTACATACGATCAGCTATAGAAGTTCGTAGATTATTTTTTAATAACATTCTGTAGAAATAGTACACTTACTTAGAACTCAAAGTTCTTTTCTACCCCTTAAGGAGCTGCTGGAGTAGCCCTTGAAGAAATCTTATCAGGATTTTGCCACGGCCCGGATTAATTTTACATAATTATATTAGGGGCCAAGAGTAAATGCGTAGAATTGAACCGTGTTTATCAATAACATTAGTGAGTATGTGAGCATTTCCAAGTGGTCATAAAGCGTCTAAGTTAGACCCTCGATTCATTACAGAACGAACCGTTACGGAAAATATATAACGCAAACTTAGCGAAGAGATAATGCCGTATATATGTAATGAGATGCGAGCAATTAAAGTAAGATCGTCAACAAGCTAGAAGTTCGCTTACAATGTAGACCTTCACGACTTAATTACGATTTGACGAACAACCTACAATTTCATAAAAGCAAGGACTAAACATCAATAATTAATAATTAAAAGTTTTATATAACTCGAAAACTTGAAAACAAATTTCGATCAACTCGAAAGTATAAAAACAAATGACCACTAATTGTTTTTTGTTAGTACGAATAAAACAATACAATAATTATATTCATACGAAATTTATTACCATAATAATCAGCATATACAATAAATGAATCCGTGCCAAAATGATGGCACACAAGCGTTACATTAGAGTAATGAAATTCAAATTCATATACATAATGAGTGACAATATGTTGTTGCGATGTTTTGTGTTATGTATTACAAATAACTGACATGTGTAAATGCGTAGAATTGAACAGTGTTCGGTGATAACATTAGCGAATGTTTGGGGCGTGTCCAAGTGGTCATGAAACGACTAAGTTAGACTTCCGATTCATTGCTGAAAGGGGCTGTTACAGAAAGTGTACAACGCTAACTTAGCGAAGAAATAATGCGGTATATATGTAATGAGATGCGAGCAATTTAAGTAAAATCGTCAACCAGCTAGAAATTCGCTTACAATGTAAACCTTCACGACTTAATTACAACTTCACGAACAATCTACAATTTCATAACAGCAACGACTAAACATCAATAATTTATAATTAAAAGTTTTATATAACTCGAAAACTTGAAAACAAATTTCGATCAACTCGAAAGTATAAAAACAAATGCCCACTAATTTTTTTTTTTTTTGTTAGTACGAATAAAACCATACAATAATTATATTCATACGAAATTTATTACCATAATAATCAGCATATACAATAAATGAATACGTGCCAAAATGATGGCACACAAGCGTTACATTAGAGTAATGAAATTCAAATTCATATACATAATGAGTGACAATATGTTGTTGCGATGTTTTGTGTTGTTATGTATTACAAATAACTGACATGTGTAAATGCGTAGAATTGAACAGTGTTCGGTGATAACATTAGCGAATGTTTGAGGCGTGTCCAAGTGGTCATGAAACGACTAAGTTAGACTTCCGATTCATTGCTGAAAGGGGATGTTACAGAAAATGTATAACGCAAACGTAGCGAAGAGATAATGCGGTATATATGTAATGAGATGCGAGCAATTTAAGTAAGATCGTCAACAAGCTAGAAGTTCGCTTACAATGTAAACCTTCACGACTTAATTACAATTTGACGAACAATCTACAATTTCATAACAGCAACGACTAAACATCAATAATTGATAATTCAAAGTTTTATATAACTCGAAAACTTGAAAACAAATTTCGATCAACTCGAAAGTATAAAAACAAACATCCACTAATTTTTTTTTTTTTGTACGAATAAAACAATACAATAATTATATTCATACGAAATTTATTACCATAATAATCAGCATATACAATAAATGAATCCGTGCCAAAATGATGGCACACAAGCGTTACATTAGAGTAATGAAATTCAAATTCATGTACATAATGAGTGACAATATGTTGTTGCGATGTTTTGTGTTGTTATGTATTACAAATAACTGACATGTGTAAATGCGTAGAATTGAACAGTGTTCGGTGATAACATTAGCGAATGTTTGGGGCGTGTCCAAGTGGTCATGAAACGACTAAGTTAGACTTCCGATTCATTGCAGAAAGGGGCTGTTACAGAAAGTGTACAACGCTAACTTAGCGAAGAAATAATGCGGTATATATGTAATGAGATGCGAGCAATTTAAGTAAAATCGTCAACCAGCTAGAAGTTCGCTTACAATGTAAACCTTCACGACTTAATTACAATTTCACGAACAATCTACAATTTCATCAAAGCAAGGACTAAACATCGGTCATTAATAATTAAAAACTTTATACAACTCGTAAGAATAAAAACAAATGCTAACTAATTGTTTTTTGTGAGAACGAATAAAACAATACAATGATTATATTCATACGAAATTTATTACCATAATAATCAGCATATACAATAAATGAATACGTGCCAAAACGATGGCACACAAGCGTTACATTAGAGTAATGAAATTCAAATTCATATACATAATGAGTGACAATATGTTGTTGCGATGTTTTGTGTTGTTATGTATTACAAATAACTGACATGTGTAAATGCGTAGAATTGAACAGTGTTCGGTGATAACATTAGCGAATGTTTGGGGCGTGTCCAAGTGGTCATGAAACGACTAAGTTAGACTTCCGATTCATTGCTGAAAGGGGCTGTTACAGAAAGTGTACAACGCTAACTTAGCGGAGAGATAATGCGGTATATATGTGGTGAGATGCATGCAGTTCAAGGAGGATCGTCGAAACTCCGATGGCGGCGCCGGTGGCTCGTGATACTGGCGAAGATATGGTTCGATGCGTCGTTGTGGCGGCGAAAACGGTATTGTTTACGGTCATTTGCCATAACCACCGGTACTGGGAGGTAAGTATCGATTGCTGCCGCTTCCTCCAGCCTCGTTGCCACCAACTCCAACTCCTCCTCCTCCTCCTCCTCCTCCGGGCCCTCCGCCACTTGGGAAGATTCCACCCCCGAATCCTCCGACGTTTCCGTAACCACCCCTACCTGTCGTCGACACGAAATCTCATTTATATTTATGATACTGCGCGGTGTACGCTCGCGTGCGCGAAAACCTTCTGAGAGAGGACGAACAGTAATGGCACAAGGAATGGAAGTGCGAGTGCGAATCTCACCGATGCCACGGTGAGATTCGCACACGTATTCGCCTCGAGGGCCACCACGAATATCACTTCTATTTCTTCTTCCTCACTCGTTCTGTCCCGTGGTACATTGGTTTTTCAAATACAAAGTCTTCAGGTGTTTATTTTGCTGTGTGTTTCTGTCAATTTAAACACTATTTCTTTTCGAGTATCTCAAATATTTATCATGATTAAGCTTATTTTTTTTTCTGATGGAGGAAGCTGATAGAAGTTTTATTTTTGAGATTTATATTTTAGGATAGTAGATACTCAGGAGGGTCTAATACATCAGGATAAGTGGCTTAGGATAAATGGCCGGAAACGTTAAGCCGACTGAGTTAGAATCTGGCACACATGTGATGCAGGACCTGTCTTTAATTGCTGCAATTAGTGACAGAACGGGACCGACAGCAGTGGACACGCGGTCGGTTTGTGGCTTTGGCGGTCCTCAGAGTTAAGCAGCGTTATTCGCGGCCATAACTTGGATGGGTGACCGCTTAGCTGGGTACTGGTTTGGGGCACTGAGCGGGGGGCACTTTTTCTGAGTTTCTACACGAAGAAAACGGTTTTGGTATGTCAGCAAACCTTTTGTTGGAATAGTGATAACATTGCGTTATCTGCTAGGTTAACCATTTTTTTTTCTCGATTAACATATTTTTTTGCTAGAAAAACAAATTTTTTTGCTAGTACCACAAAATTGTTTGCTAGGTTAGCAGATAACGTAATGTTGTCACTATTTTAACAAACGATTTGCTTCCATAGCAGAACCGTTTTCTCCGTGTAATGTATTCTCATACAGTAGAAACTCAGTAAAAAAAAAGCCGTCTGTATCGGCCAGGTTTTCCGCAGTTTCCCTGTGCCTTCGATACAGTTTCCCTGTGCAAATGCGATACAGTAGTGCATTAGGATGAGAGGCTGCGCACAACAATCTAGGGGGGTCTCAATGAAGGAACTTGGCAAGAAGGAAATCTATGAATTGATGGGGGAGAAAAAAGGGGCAGAGGGGCAAAAACGTAGAAGCCTGAAAAAGGCATACGTAGAGAAACCAATAAAATAAATGAATAATATTGACCGAACGGAGGTGAAAAGTTGGATTTGATAGCTTTTAGAAATTTAAGAAAAAAAAACGTGAGTGCTCTGACTTTTACAAAATTTACGATATTCAAAAAAATGATTTTTCATGAGTGCACGTACATTGAATGTTATTTGGTATTGAATTTGACCGAAATCGAAGACGCGTTTTGAATTTTTTGGCGTTTTGTGATTTAAAAAAAAATGATGTTCGGGCATCAACTTATTAAAATCTTGTATTAGCGAGCTTAAAATTTTGTACGTAGATGGAATAATACTCAGTAATGCTAGTTGCTTAATTTAGTGCCGATCGGTAGAAGCATTATATACGAATTAACATGTGGTGTTACTTTCCTGGATGACTGAAATTTCGCTAAGCTCTAGTTTTTCAAAATTATTTGAAGCTCATACGAAAAGTAGAAACTCAAATGTTGTTTTTTTTAGATTATTTCAATCCCAATACGAATTCCTCTATGCGAAAGCCGGAATCGATGAACATACTACTTTTTTCTCAGTATTTAAAGTAATATGTTTGTTTTTTTTTTAATTCTAAATAAGCGGTAGGTTTTTATTTTATCATACCTTTGAATGCAATGTTATTCCTTATTATTTTTGTTATTTTTCAGGTAGACATTTTTTATATAATTTAAATTCGCCTCGAGGGCTACGACCAATATCACTTTTATTCCGTTTTCCTCACTCGCTCGGTTTCACGATACATCGGTTTTTCCGATACACACTCTTCTACAGTTTATTTTTCCGTGTATGATGCATTCTATGTCAATTGAAACACCTTTTTTTAGCCCTTTGCAGATTATCCCCAATTAGCTGTAATATTGCTAGGAAATTTTTCCGGTTCTTTTTTCTCCGTACTTTGAGTTAAATTTCATTTTATTTTTCATACAAGATACGAGGTATGATTTAATAATTGGTAATTTCGTTTTTTAAGTTTCGTGCACAGTCCTGTAATATTTTGGATAAATTATAAGATCTGAAAATGACAGGAAGTATTTTGTAGTAGTAGTAAAATTGGTTAAATTTTTAAAAAATCCTGAAATTAATAAAAAGAGGTGAATTATCAAATTATTTGACATGAAATGTCTCGTATATAGAGTAGACTGTGGGTCTGTCGTTGGATACACTATTTTATGGTCGAGTCGTTTAGTGAAGTTGACCGGTCTACTATAGGTTTGTGCCAGAAAATACTTAGCAGAGACTCTTCCAGAACGGCAAATTTTATGGTGTGATGTAAATTCACTATACTGTTTGTATGGGGACATCCCATATTCACGCTCTGTCGCTCGATTCAATGTGATTTTCCGAAACATTTTTCTGTGCCATAATATTTCGTATACACGAAAAAGGTCTAAAAAAAAATAACAATGGGTAAGGAAAAATAGGTGCTATATTCATGTATATATTGAGGACAGAAATCAACGTATCAAATTTTTATCGACTCATTAACGCGCAGATGTTTGGAATAACGGTCATTGATTTTTTAGAAGAGCTTGTAGTTATCCTGTCTAAAGCGTATACAATATTTTCATATGAATAATCAACAAAAAATTTTATTCTGTTCTATTTAGTATTTGCTTAATTTTCATGTACTACATATTTTCGTTCGAAATATTAGGTCGCTTACCGATATTTTATCAATATACAAATTTGCGAAGCGTAACTTAAGTTTACGTTCACCGGATTCAAATGTTATAGCGCGGTACCGAGTAATTTAAAGTATCGGACAAATTCAAACTTCCCCAGGAACAAAACTTTGCGCAACTATCAATGACTCTGAATGATTAATAAAATAATCACATTCGTGAGCCAATCGAATACAATAAAATAAAAATTCTAGCAAATCAATAAATTTTTTTTCACTGTTCGAGCCAAAAAAATCGAGGCCAAATTATTACCATATCAGTAGTGGTAGCAAAACTAACTCTGAAAAGTAAGCTCACGTAATATCCTAAGATGTATTTTTAGGATTACAAAAATTTGTAAATGAAATTATAAAACCATTGAGTGATTTAAAAAAAGTAGGTTTCATATTACCTGAAGAGACTTTTAAAAAACACGAGTATCAATTTTTCGTCCCAAGTAAAAATATTATGTTCAGCCCGGTAGCAATTTTGTTTTGTGAAAGAGCGAAGAGAGCACTCACCCCCTTGGTAGTTATTGGCAGGTCCAAATCCACCCTGGTATCCAGCATCGCCTCCCCCAGCAGCAGCACCACCAAACTGATTATATCCACCAGGTCCACCTCCACCGCGCGGAAACTGCGCCTGTCCTTCGTACTGAACGTCCGCGTTGTATCCGTTCACGTCGTCGGCCGTATACTTTACGATCTGAGTCCTCGAGTCTGGTAGTAGAACCCTATACTCGCCACGAACGACGTTACCGTCGCTGCTCTCTTGCTGGGCGTAGTCATTTCCACTGGGCGGATCACGTACTTCGTATTGGAAGCTGTACGGTTGAGGCTACAAATATATATGTACACATATATACATGTATATATACATAAATACCTCCATGTGTACACATATATACATGTATTCCTCTATATTGTGGAAAAAATCTCGCCGCCGCCGCCATCTAGGATACAAAGGGCACTTCATGTCAGAAGGACACTTCAGACTTCGATTAACTGTGAGCCTTTCACGGAGGTCACAGAATGGCTAAGCTCACGGAGTGACAGAAATCACTAAATAGCCAAGGTCATGGAGTGACGAAAGTCACGGAGTGGATGAAGTGACGGTGGGGCCGAAGCCGAAGAGCGACTACGGTCACGGAGCGGCTAGCGTAACGGAGTGGCTTGAATCACGGATTGTCTAGAGTCACGGAGCGGCTAACCGTACAGAGTAGTTAAAGTGACGCAGTGGTCAGGCTCGTCGAATAGTTAGTCTCACCGAGTAGCTAGACCCACGGAGTAGCTAACCACACGGAGTGGCTAGGTTCACGCTGCAAATGGCCCTGTTTGGTCCGAATTATGCATGCGAGCGCGCATAACGCGCAAGCCACAATAAACCCTGGTATTTATATACGTACATGTATACATTTATATTAATATACCCAAAGATAGACATATATACATATATAAATAAATACAGCGACATATATATACATAAATTTGCTATATACCTTATATTTTATAGGAGTACATAATGCTGCACACGATTGCGGAATAAGATATAGAGCCACGAGCGAAAGAGAGAAAGAAGGGTAGAGTGGAAAGTAGAGACAGGAAAACCAGGTTGAAAAATCTTTGGTGATTCTCGATTCCTCCCTGATATATCGTGGCTCCGTTTCCGTTGCCTCTTTCTCCTATGCAAGAGCCCATCCACGACCGGAAACCGATGGAAAAGTGAACACCAAAGAGGGCGGCGTGCTTTTCCACTTTCTAGACGAGCTCTGCTGTGCTACGAAATCGGCTACGAAATTACGAAACTGCCAGGATACATCACCCAAGTGGATTACCTACTCGTGCGTGGTGGAATGCACACGTGAAGTGCATAGGCGGCATAGTTTTAAGCATACTGTGACTTTTTGCCTCGGCCCGTTTGTTTATTTAGTCTATGAATAATTTTATGTAAATATATATGGATGTTTTATGGTTTCGCAAGCAAAAAATTAAAGTGCTTTTATTAGAAATAAGGTTTTCCATAAAAATGACGAAACGTCAGAAATATGATATTTTCAAACTACCTACATACGTAAAATATAACTATGGAAGACCGATATACATATATATATATATATATGTATATCGGTATATATATATAGCGATCAGTGATATATATGGAACTATAAAGAACCGACTATGTGGGAAATTATAATTTCTGTATTCAATAAAATGTCTGTGCTTCTTCTCAATAGTATTGTACGATATGTTCTTGAAATGTGAGTAATATCAAATATGGATTTTCAAAATGGGACATTTTTACTTTTAAATGTACTTGTTAATGTCAGGAAAATCTTCAGTCATTGAAGCTAGTAATGTCATTATTTTTCCATTACCCTTCAGTAATGATAGTAATGTTTTCCAATTTTTTAATAGACTATTCTCTATTTCTACAAAAAAAAGTTGCATTTTTTGTTAGTTGGAAGAAGAAGTAAGCATTAAAATCTTGACTGTTTAAATATTATAAAAGCTCCGAAAGATTTCAAGCATGAAGTAAGACTCTAAATCAATTATCATTTTTTTAAAAATCGAAAATGCGTTTTTTGTGTAATAATAATTGGTTTATGCCATGAAAATCGAAACCAGGTTAAAAATAACTTCCTACTATTTGGACTTGCTATCCACGGTGTAATAATGGCATTTTCAAGAAATCTGTGATTATTCCCACTAATAATGTGAAAAAATTTTCAGACTAAAAATATTTTGAAAGGTATCAATGTAAAATTAAAATTAATGAATTAAACAGACAATCATGGTCACACGATTTTAACAACTTTCATTTGTTGTTCCGACTGGAAAGATATGTGCATGGGCGAATGAATAGATCGGTACAAAAATGCTGATTTAATTTTTACTGCATGCAGAAATAGCCAGGGGAAAGAGAATCGAAGATACGTTATGTTATTATTATAATTATATCTATTGTAATGCAGAGTTCCATAGCTGTTTGCAATGTCTGCAGCGAACGAATGAATTATTTTCACGGTAGGTCGCGCCGGTAGCTCGCCCTGAATGTACACGGTTGATCGAGCGGGATATTTCATTATCAAATAAGCTCACTAAAACGTGAAATTTGATTCATTTCTGGATAGGCGCAGCACTGGGTTGGGTATCATCAGTGGATGTGGGCGCGGGAAGCTTAATTGGAGACTCCGCCGCTTTTTTTTCTCTTCAAACTTACTAATAATTGGCACGACAAAAAAATGATTACAATTAGTTCATTCTTGTAAAAAAAAAGTGACGATAAAAAACATATCCCATATGCTTACGAAAAATTCGAAAAATGTCTACTTGGAGGTACGAGAAATTTTTCGATAATTAAGTTCTTGTAGAAAGCGTGAGAGATGTAATGAAAGGGAAAAAAATTGCTTCGTGATCGATATGAGCTTCCGTTGAAGTGTGGATTAACCAATTTCTGTCCCTCCGAGTTTACTAATAATTCGTCCGGCGAAAGAAAAATTGATAATTAGTCCATTCTTGTAGAAAAGTGAAAATAAAAGAAATGTTATTGTGTAATGAGTACTGTTGCGAAATTCGAGGGTTTTTGTAAATAATTACGTCGATCATTGAGGAGAGGCGCATAAAATTCTGTCGTATGCGATTTGTATTTCCGCTTAGTTAAAGACGCCCTATTTTTGTTTTCCGAATTCACTAATAACTGTTACAGCAAAGAATGGCGACCATTAGTTAATTCTTGTAGGAAAATAATCGTGAAACAAACTCCCATATGGCCACGAAAAATTCTAAAAAAATATCTGCTTAGAGATACGAGAAATTTTTCGATTAATCTCGAGTTGTTCGCGTATGAAACGTGAGGTGTGTAGTTAATGAAATTAAATTCAGTTTGATATGAGGTTCCGCTGAATTAAAAACCACTCATTTTTTTCGAGCTTACTAACATTTCGCCTGCTGAAAAAAAAAAATTGATTATCAGTCCATTCTCGCAGGAGATTAAAATTTTTTTAAATTGCTCCTGGAGGGACGCAACACGTGACTTTCTCATCACGATTATTACTGGCGTCACGTTAGTGTTGTAACGTTAATGTTGCGACGGTAGTGTTGCAAATTTAGCTTGCGAAGTTAGCTTGTAAGGTTAGTATGTTGAAATGATATTAAAAACTGAGTGATGCAGAATAATAATTAAGAATTTCTTAATTAGTTGTATTAATTTCCTTAATAAAATCCATTATACTATTTGTTGACTATTATTTATTTTCAACCATCATTCGAAATTCATACTTTTCAATCTAGGAATCGTAATTTGTATTAAAACAGAAATACAGATGTTGATATTCTGAAATAATTGTAACAAGTACGTTGAAATACTTTTTTTCTTCTTAAATTACCGGCGTGAAGTTTTTATCGTTAATTGGCTGGAGTATTCTAACGAACTGTACGAATAGAAATTGAAGGAATTTCTCACATTACTTGCAATCTCCTCGCTTCAATTGCTCGCTTCAATTTATTACGATTGCGTTTTCAAATTGGAAGCCAAGCTCCGACTCGCCCAGATGACCGCGAGGTGGCGCGTGCGAATATGCTTGCCACTAGTCTTCCCATTTTTTTTTTCTAGTCGGCGACAATGCGATATTTTGAAAAGTCGAATTAACATTTCAAGTATTCATAGATCAAATGTTTCGAAGCTTATGATGTATATAAGGCCTTTGGAATTCATCTGCAATGCTATGCGTGTAATATGTAGTGTAAATAACCTCAAATCTGTTTTGTTTGTTCAATTTTCAAATCTAATATTTGGTGTAAATATTCATAGTTCTTGTTGAAAATTGCATAAGTTGTAAAGTTATTGGACTTTGATATGATACGTACAGATAGAATTTCCAGTACATTAGCAGTGAACAAAAATATGTAATTCAGGGCAGCAAAGATTCAGTTATTATCTTTTCCATTATTCACGTGTAACTTATGAAATCAGAAATTATTTAAAACATGTCTATGAAGTGAAACATGGATTTTATTACAGGTCTACTAAATTATTACACAATCCATACTTTACAAAATAGACATTTTCCATGATGACTGGTTTCAGAAATTTAATTTATCTGTAACACGAACCATATTGCCCTTAATAGGAATTCTTGATTATTATTCATTTTACAAATTTCAAGTAAATGATTAAATAGTAACAACCTTTTTGCTCTACTGAAAAACATACTTCTGTTCATCGCTCATTTGTTGATGATTTTCTCTGTATCAGACCAAAACTAAAATTTTTGCTTGTGGTCTGAAAAAGAATTTTCTAAGCATTTAAAAAAAAAATATCTTTACATTTAAGGTAAAGTATCAGAAAGAGTAGAAATTTCAGATTAGATTCGAATACCAAATCTGGAATTTGAATGAAGAAGGAACACACCAAATTTCACTCCGGTCCATACATTTTTTCAACTGCTATTGTGTTTCCTGACGACACAGACGGACAGACCGACAGACAGAAATGAGTTAATGTGTTTTTTGGAACCTGGGGCACTCAAAACATGTGTTTTCATCAAAATCCAAGAGTCGATTTTTGTTGGATTTTAATATTCGCACTTTTTACATACTCCATTTGTGACGAGAAAGTAAGAAAATTACTGTAATGTATGAAAAACTGTTCAGAGATACGAGGGTTTCGAAAAATAATTACGTAGATGATAGAGGAGAGTCAGATAAAATTCTATTAAGTTTCATATGAACGCTCGCTTAATTAGAGATGCCCTTGTTGTTTTTCGCTTCGGATTTCCACATAATTGCGGCGGAAAAAATTATAATATAGTCCATTCCGGTAGAAACATGAAAATAAAAAAATTACCATAATGTAATGAGAACTGTTGAGAAATACCGGAGAATCTGAAAATAATTTAATCGTTCATTGACTGGGGTAGGGACCTGCCTAGAGTTTAGCGTTAATGGTGCTCCATATGAGCTTCCGGTTGATTAGAAACACCTGAGTTTTTGCTCATTAAATTTTGTAATATTTCCTCCGTTGAAAGAAAAGAACCGATAATTGTGTTATGCCTGTGAAAGCATGAGAATGAGTAGATTTTATTCTTTTGCTCAAGTCTCCTATAGATAACAACTTAAGGAGTTTAATATTAACGGACGATATATGTAATATATATATGAAAAATAGATTACGAGAATATCAGAAAAAGATGCCTGCTGTGAGATATAGGCGATTTTTAAATAATGAAGCCAGTGCAGAAAATGTGTGTGCGTAGGGAGGAGATAAAATTTAATCTTGCTCCATATGGGCTTTCGGTTAATCATAAGACTCGAGTTTTTTGCTACAAAGTTTTCAATAGTTCCTCTGTTGAAACAAAAATCTATAATTGTTTCATTCCTGAAATAGCGTGAAAATGGAGAGATTTGCTTTTTTCCGTAAGTTTCCCATGAATGAAGACTTAAGGAATTAAAAATCATCCCACGATATATATAATATACCAGTATATTATATATAGACATCAAATATACATCACGAGAATATCAGAAAAATTCTGCTGCTAGGTATAAGCGATTTTTCAATAATTAAGTGATTGTAGAAAATGTGTGTATGTATGTGGGAGTATAAAATTCAATCTTGCTCCATATGAGCTTCCGCTCTTAGCTTCATTTCCTGGTTTGATAGGAACAAACCGAGCTTCGACGAACGGTAATGCGAACAAGCAGAACAAAATTGCCTCCAATATCTGGTACATTGGGGTAAAACTTTGCAATATGGCGTCGAAATTTTCGTATAATGCTCCACTGGAGTTCATTGATTATAGCTGAAGGCATCAGGTCGAATGAGCTTTTCACTCATATATCCTAATGTCGTCAGCTATAAAATAATTAATATATTATTATTGCATTATTGACCTTTGTATTTCAATGGATGGATTATGATAAGAAGGTATTGCAAAATCTGATGAATATTATAATATACAGAATCATTTGGAAATTTCAATTCGGTTTAATATTCTACATGAGTATTATCGGCGGGTGTTCATTCTGACCTATTTGGGTACGGGAAATTCACGCTAATTGTCGAGGGAATATGACAGACGCCTGAATTAAACGATCATTTTGAATAATTCATACGGTTAGCGAATCAGCTTCCGGTATCAAATATTATTTTTATTTTGTGTATTAGCTTAATTGATGTTTTATACTAAAAAGGCATTGATATTCAATGGAACGAAACAAATGTAGACAACAGATTCACAGGATCGTTAAACAGAACATAATTAATGTCCGTGTATCCTCAAGGTAATGTGATTCTATATGCGGTATTTCATATCAAGTCGACCACATAAAAAAATCTTACAATTTTTCTAAAGAATCAGATTTTAGGATTCCAACAATACACCTAAATTTTGAATAAATAAAAAATTGTTGGTACTATCAATCACTCATTATTTCAAACAAGACATTAATATCTGGTGAATTGTTTACGCCATCTACTGGCTGCAACAGTCATTGCAAGCCACTCTTCGATAGATAAAATAGGATATCAAACATTAAAATTTATTTACCGGTTCGCTGTAATAAAAGCTACGATGAGTAAACAAATTTACTTATGACCTCAAACCACTGCACTTTACACCCAGGAAAAATATCTAGTTAACCGGACTAGAACCTACGCATCGAAAATAAATTTTCTTATTTGAATGCTGACCTAATAGACTTGTATTCAACCCGTATAATTTTTTTTACTTGTAAGTAATACATCTGGTGACTAATAAATATATTCAAACCTAAGAAATATGTATTTGATTGCAATATATATTTATTACTTCGTAGAAAAAAATATGTTTTAATGAAATATACATTTCTTCGTGTCGAAGAAAAATATATTTACGTCGAATAATTTATTCTTTCTGTTTACAAAATACATAAATTTGTAAATTCATTCCAAATGGATCGATTACATTCGTTTCATTCAATGTTTGTTTGTGTTTGTTGTTACGTTTGTTAATGTGCTTCCTATACGTTGTATGTATTTTTTAAAATATATTTTATGTAAGGTCAATTTCAATTAAGTGGAATTTTTTCAAAAATAAAAAATAAAACCGATCATGAATCCGTTACTGACGATCAGAAAGCGGAAATGCGTATTTCGAGAATCTTCCACATTATATATTCTTCCATTATAAAAATTCGACATTTACATAAAAGTTGAAATAAACAGTATATATTTTTTATATAAATATATGACAAGTCGATTAAACCAAATGTGGATGAACATAAATACGTATTAGAGTTAAGTTTAGTGTTTCATTACTAGATCCAACGAAACGTTGATTCAAATAACTAATTCAATTATAGAGAAGTAATTTCTAATGATTAAAGAAAATAATTACGTATTGGATTAAAAGAAAGTTCTAATTGATTTTGAATAAGAAATATCGAATACATGTATGCAGTCGTTTTAACTAGATATTATTTCGGGATAAAGAAAGTATTGAGTACGAACGAATATAATATCTATTTAGTGTCCACTGCACAGTAAAAACTGCTTTAAATAAATAAATATGTTCAAAACGAATAAACTGCAAAATTGAATGAAATACATATTTGTTCCAGGGGAAGGAAATTTTCGTTGATTGAAATGAACAAATTTTGAATAGACAATTTTAGTTAATATTACTCAATCATTTTTCTGAGTGTATCGCTTCTAAAAATTGAGGACCTATAATGTATATTATTTACTTAATGAAGTTCGAATGTAATTTTTGTTTAGGGAAGGGAATATTTTTAAATAACTCTTCGTAGGTGACTCTGCACCCTTAAAGCAGTAATTTGAGCTGAAATCACGATGGGCAGACAAAATAAAATAAGAAATACTCACTCTGCCATTATCGCCATTATATCCGCCACCTCCTCCTCCTCCTCCACCACCTCCTTGATAATATCCGTCACTACCGGTTCCTTGATAACCAGGGCCTCCGCCAAATCCACCGGGCTGTTGCTGATAGCCACCTTGAAGCCCTCCACTGAATCCGCCTGGCGCGCCGTAGTTTCCGGAAGGACGGTTACCGAATCCAGGACTTCCGGGGTTGTAACCACCCCCGCCGACTCCAACTCCGCCGTTACCAAAATTCGGAGGACCATAAGCCGTTGTGGGTCTGCCTCCGAAACCGTTACCACCGAAACTCCCGGTACCAACACCGTTACCGGTGAATCGATCTCCGAAGCCTCGACCAGTACCAAAATCCTGACCGCCTGGTCTGTTATACTGATAGCCATTCGCTCCACCGTCCGGCAAAAGCCCCGCCAACACACTCCCGCCGATACAGGCTAATAAAAGCCCGATATACTGCACAACAAATTTTTTACTGCACAACAAATAATAGCACAATAAAAAATCTAGAATAAGTCGTTTTTTCGGTACCTCCGATATTTTGATCACGATTATGTGCAGTTTGTTTACTTTTTTAGCGCCCGACAAATAATGACACACAAAAAAAAATCTGAAATAAGTCGTTAATCGATAACCCCAATGTTATAATCACAATCTTGTGCAATCTCGTCGTTTGTTACAACGATTATTCTTATCAGGTGTTTTTTTTACCTTTGAAAGATTATTTTATTTGTCATTTTGCCATATTTAATGATATGATTTGATATTTTACTTTAAATAGAAAGAGTAATTATTATGCGTTTTCAGTAACATCTTATATTCATTAATTTTAGAGAATATGAATATCTATTCGCAAAATAACTTGCCAATTAATTATATTCATATAAATATCCAGTTTTATATATAGTTGTAATTTAATAGAAATGAAAGAACAGAATTTCGTCAACTGATTACATTTTGTTGCTGATTTCTCGATGATATACTTCGAGAATACTTATAGTTTGATTTAGATTCAAACTCTAAAGAAAATTACCGCAAATTATAAACGTTGTCATAGTCGATTCATATTACTGTATAGTTTGTCATTGTCAATAAAATAGAATATTTTTTTTTTTGTAAACTGAATTACTTCCTTTCATCATCATCATCATCATCATCATCATCATCATCATATTGGTGAATAATTTTAAAATAATTAATGAATCAAAATTTAATCTCCAAATGGAATTACTACAAATTACAATCGTCATAGCCGATTCGATATTTAATCATCACAGAAACAACAATATATATGTCGTTCCTACTTTATTAGAATTTCATTATTTCCCTTAATTATCTCACTCCATTAATATGTGATTTGGTCAGAATGAATATAACCAATTTCGGTAAGTGATTACATATTTAAATAGATAATTTTAATTTACAACCCCCCAGATGAAATGATGACACATTATAATCGTTTTTATGGTCGATTCATACCTGAAGGTGAATCATATTGCTGTATGTCCAAAGAGTCCGAGTGAACTGAGAAGATGAGCCATCGTTCGGCTTATATACTCTGACGATTCTTTGTTACAGTTTATCCGCGAGCGTTGCTGGTTACGTTAACGTACTCGTAGTGGTATAAGTCGAGTGCATTAGGATGATGATGCCGAACGACTGTGGGAGGATGAGGCGGAGGAGGGAGGAAGAAGAAGAAGAAGCTGGCGGCGAGGAAATGCGCGAATATCTTCCCCTTCACTCGTCTATATATCTCTCGAAAGATTCATAAAGCGAGAGGATGAGTTATAGGCGCCCTGACGGCATCACGCTGCCGATGACTCTCCATCAACCTGCTCGATGGATTTTAATCGGTGGTGCGTGCGCCGCTTGCGATCGCCAATCGTCACGACTCTCCCTCTCGTTGCAATCCTACCCGCGCTCGCAATACCGCGCGTTCATCGTCGCGTCAATCCTCCGGTGCACAGACGGATATTCACTTCTTGAACGTGCCGCCCCTCGAGGGAATCGACCTATTGAATCAGCCTCCGCAGACGATTGAGTCACGCAGGGTCAACAGGATGCTATTCTTGTAACACGGCTTCCGGGCTTAATTGACTATTTCCATTAAACTGGTAGCGAAGTTCCGTTCACGCGCATTCGCTTTTTCTTTTTTAAAAATAATGACAAACTTTATCCAATAAAATCGCCACTTTTTCTAACGGACGTTATTTCTCTGTTGAGATGTTGTTAATTGCAATTTATCAGGCCCCTATATTTAATACGATAAGAAAAATAAACAGTTTTTGCTGCATTTACAGGAAATTAATTTGGGTTGAAAATTGTCTGCGTTTTATTAAATAGCGATTTTTGTAAATAACTAATGCTTTGAAAAAGTCAATAAGTGTCAATATCATACAAAAATGGAGAAATCGTCGAGGTCTACGCCATGCGATTTTTCTAATAAGGCTTTCGAGATCCATTAACGATTTCGATAAGACTGGCAGCGAATTTACGTTCAGTCGCATACAATAAAAATAAAAAAATCTTCGTCAAAAAAAGTGGTCACCACTTATTCAACGAATCTCATTTCTCTTCATATATCAAAGTTGGTTTTGCGCTTTATAATATGCAATTCATTAGACACTTATATTCAATACGATTTTTGAAAAATCGTTATGTTACGATAATAAAAATGTACATATTTTTGCTACATTCACACGCAATCGATTTATTTTAAAAATTGTCTGTTCCATTAAACAATGTTTTTCTCAATTAACTGAAATATCAAAAACCTAAATAAATAATAATATTATGCGAAAATGTAGGAATCAACGATGTGAAAATTTTCTTTTTGATTTAGAAGATTGGGACACGCACGGTCAACGGGACACAATTATTGTAACAAGGATTCCGGACTCCATTGAGAGAAGCGAGTCACATGGTAAAACGAATATAGTACGGCTTGCAATGTTTTATGGTTGAAGCGATGATAATATGGTTCAATAACCGATACTTGTAAGGTTATTGGGAATAAGCGTTGAAATCGTATATGCAACAAAACGGCATATTTAAAACTATTAGAATAGTTTTTGAAACTATTATCATTTTGATGATTGCTACTATAATTATATTTGCTATAACCATAAAATATAGACGTTCCTCCAGGGAATTATATTAGTAGTTGATCCGACTATTTTCTTATATTTGCTATAACCATAAAATATAGACGTTCCTCCTGGGAATTATAGTTTACGGTTAGATTATCGTCAGTCCAACTATATTATTTTTAGAATTACCACATTTTTCTCTCAGTGGATGTTCAATCTGTCGAATTCACTTTTTTCTCGATCTCGAACTCGATCAATCTTATACCTTCGAATATCCTTATATTCAATCTGCAACATTGCGTTATCCATAAAATGGAACTGGGAAAAAAATCAGATTGTAGCTATGAGGAAAAGAAAGATAAATAATATCGATGGCTTTGTGATCCGAGCACAATTCCAGAGCTCAATTCATTGTAAGCTTTAGCCCCACGTCTCATCAAAATTCTCATATTAATGTCTCAATTCTGTCCCTCAACGCTTCATCAACGCGATTCTGCATCAAGCCCGAATAACGTACGCTTAATCAAATTGCAAATACAATGACACGAGTTACGTACGCTTCTTGAACATTTCAGAGGTTTCATTGCTTTGAAGAATGCCCATAGTAAGAATTATCTCCGCATATGTAGTACGTGATAGTCCATTTCCCATCGAATTCCATCGTACTAACGGTATTTGAAATTTTGTCGCGACTACTTTTGGACGAGGCATTATTGGAATTTCTTGCGAGTACTCTACGGTGGTATGTACTCCGATAGGATATTCCGAAGCCACAGAACACCAAACGAGCCCAGCGGCATTACACTTGTTCCAATGCATCGAACGAATTTAATGCGCTATAATTGAAGATAGCATTGTACGATTTATCGATAAGCTGAGAACAGATTGAAATTAATTTTCCAGGTATATTCTATTCATGCACATTATATTCCAGTATCGGGAAGATTATTGAACGTGTGTTGGTTGAATGCGCAAATGAATAAGCCGAAGATAATAATTTCTTTAAGTAAAATCTTTTCATTCATGATAATAATGAGTCGTTCGGAACAAAATATTTTTTCACCATACCTGCGCGGAAAGTTCGAATTCCTGTCCTAGAGGTTTCACGTAATTCGAACTTTCCGCTGCAGATATGGTGAAAAATAGTATACGCCACTCGGGAGTGAAAGTAAACTATCCCCAACCGCGTGTTTACCACCCTCACCTTCGGCTCGGGTCGTAATCTTACACGCGGTTGGACATAGTCTACTTTCGCTGCCTAGTGGCGTAATATACTATTTTCTGACTGCGCTAAAAAGTCCACATTCCCCATGCCTGCAACACGGCTGGAAAGTTGTAGTTTCTTGACCGGTGGATCGAAAAGTAATGCAGCGAGCCGAAAAGTCGTGCACTAGGCAGAAAAATTCGGCAGCAAGCGAAAACGTACTTTTTTGTATCCCGTGCATGAAAAGTGCCACTTTTTGTGCCGGTCCGGAATGACAAAAAATCGCGCTTTTCGAGAAGGCGTATCGAAAATACTGGAAGTGTATCGAAAATACAGGAAACCGTGTCGAAAACACGTGAAGCATCTCGGAAATACCCGAATCGTCCCAAAAATACTGTGCGCGCATGCGCACATCCATCGCGTTCGCGTCGCCTCGATCGCCTTCGTAGCGATAGCAATAGATAGTTAGAACACATCTAAACGTCGAACCGCGGAAGTATTAATAAGGTTATTAGATGAGTAAGACAACATTTATAAAGGTATTGTTACAAGATAAATAAAAGTCATTGTTCTATGCATTAAAAAACTATTTTGTCCACAGTCGGGGACATGTGTCCCCACGGGCCCCTCACGGGGCCTTCGGCCCTAGACCCGACCATGGGCTCCGCCCCTGGACCCCGTTTGACGTCCCACAATGCACTTCATACAAAAAGTAGTATGCGATACTCATGATTGCAAGCGAATATCCTGGAACTCCACTCGTGTCGCAAAGTACTATTCTAGGTAAAAATGAGCAATTCTTCAATATTTCGAAGAATATATAAATAATGTAACCGACACTAGTGGTTGTGCAGTCGGTGTAGGGCTTTGGCGATCCCTCCAATTGAACAGCATTGTTTGCGGCCATAACTTGGGTGGGTGACCGCGTAGCTGTGCACTGGCTGGCTCATCAACCAGTTAACGGGCAGTCATTTTTTCTGCGGCCTCAGTGTATATTACAAGTAAGTTACTTTCGTCTACAGGGAGGACACGGTGAAACTAGATAGGCCAATGCGGCTGCGTGAGAATTTAGGAAGCCTGATTGGCTACTGCCTACGGCCGCCAGTGCGTCTCATCCGAGCGGCGATTGTGTCCCCACGCGCCATCAGAATGGGCCAGTAAGGGTAGTGGTAGGGGCAAGGGACGCTACCTGAGCTGGTAGGGCAGACGCCAGAAACCAAGATTTATTTAGAATAAAACATTCCCTCTCTCCGATCTCTCTTGCTGGCCCGACTACTCGGTCTGCACGCATAGAGTGAGAACCGTCGGTTTGACGCGCAAGCGCATTTGCGCTGTCTAGTTTCACCGTGTCCTCCCTGTATATACACCGGGAAGTCAGAAGAATAATACGTCTGTACCCAGTACGGGTTTTCCGCCTTACAATGTAAGTCAATTGCGCACGCATTGAAAGGTAGGTTAGCTTAGGGGAGTGCAGGTAGGGAGTGATAGGGAGGAACGGATAGTTGGGGGAGAGGGGGGGGGGGCAGGTAAAAACCCCCACGGGTGCACCTCGGAACTGGATCTAAACAAATTTGAAAAAAATCTATATAAATAATGTACGTAGTATATTTCTTCTATACTGCGCAATATCAATTTTCCGTGCAATCGTCCATTTGGCAAATATACGTTAAGTACATTTTTTATACAATCATAAGTATATCTTTCGAATATACGTAAAGGATATTTTTTGTATGTAACTCGTAGAAGATTAAAACAGGACAAACACGAAGAAGAATCTAAGTAATTTAGTCAAATGTTGTTTTAGCAAATTTGAGTGTGCAATATTTTCTTACACGAATGCACATATAAGTTCAATAGAAAAAATGTAGATTAACATATATTTCCAAATACATAAAATATGCTTTGAGAATTTTATGGAAAATATCGGACGCATATATTTGTTTTATCAAAAACATATATGAACTAGTATACCAACCGTATGTACTTTGTAAGTATACTAAAAGTTATATCCGATATATCCAATTTTTCGACCAATGTATACTTGATATAAGAAATATACAGGGTATCCCATCTTAATCTTCCCCCTGATTTATCTCGGAAAATACTAATTTGATCAAATTTTAAGTACGATGAAACTGTTAAGGTTCAAAGGGGGACATTTAAAAAAAATAAAAATGTGATCCAACATTCAAAATGGCGGAGTTATAATGGCCGACGTGTTGTTTGAAATGGAACTATGACTTTTTTTTTCGACCAATATGTTTGTTACATGAAAACTAACAACTTTTGTGGCACACTTTTTTCGATAAAGTCCATTATTCAATTAACTTTTGGGAAAACCATTTTTGACTATTTTAGCGTTATCCAGGATGTACCACGAGGAGGTAATGTCTACAACATCCCATGTGTGTGTGTGTGCGTGTGCGTGCGCGCGCCTATGCGTGTGTGCATGTGTGGAAAACACTCACAAGGATCAGGTCTCCGCGGCTCGTTATGTCCGCAGTATTTTACAACATTACAACTCCAAACCCTCCTTTCAAGTATACTCAGATCCTTCCTACACACATACGCACACACGAACACACATGGGATGTTGTAGACTTTACCTCGTCGTTGTACATCCTGGATAACGCTAAAATAGTAAAAATGGTCTTCCCAAAAATTAACTGACAATTACTTGCCAAATGGACTTTAACGAAAAAAGTGTCCCACAAAAGTTGTTAGTTTTTACATGACAAACATTTTGGTCAAAAAAAATTCATAGTTCCATTTTTAAAAAACACGTCGGCCTTTATAACTCCGCCATTTTGAATGTTGGATCATATTTCCATTTTTTTTTAATGCCCCCCTTTGAACCCTAAAAGTTTTACTGCACTTAAAATTTGATCAGGTTAGTATTTTTCGATATAAATCAGATGGAAGATCAAAATGAAACACCCTGTATATTCTTTTCAATATTTCTCCGAGTATACTTTTTCCATGGCGATATTGCAGGCATGAAATCCATTTTCGTTTTGTAGCGCACTCGAAAAAAAAAGTAACGTATATTCGAGGAAGCGCGAATTTTGGCATAGCGTAATTTTTGACGCCGCGTATCTCGGGCAACAAGCTTCGCCTTCGGCAAAAATCACGCATTTCCCTCCATTGTGGCATACTACATACAGGTATAATATTATTGTATTAATCACACATTTTATAAAATGCAGTGACGCGGGATCACGGACAGCAGTGAATGTGCGGTCCCCAGAGTTAAGCAGCATTTCCTGCGTCCATAACTTGAATGGGTAACCGCTTAACCACGCAATGGCTTTGCGCCCTAACTGTTGAGCGGGAGGCAGTTTTTCTGAGTTTTTAATGCATTCTCACACAATAGAATAGGTCAGGTTTTCCGAAACGGTAGTGCACTCGGAAGAGTGACTACAGACACCACTATGAGGGGGTCTCGAAGAATGGAATGGAAAAATAAAAGAGAGCAGTTACCAAAAGTCCAATTAACAATAAAATAAATAAATAAATACTAACGTAGAATCAATAAAAATATTGTTTGAATCAAACTACTTTTTTCCGTGGTTTAAGTCAATTTTGTATTCAAAGAACCATTTTTCAAATCATACTTTTATTTTATATTACTAAACGTCTTCTTAATACTGAAATTGTATTGTCAAATGCCAAGTTTGCAAAAAACGATTCAATAATGTTACGTGCGTATTTTTTATACAATCACAATGCAGAATGCATTCTACGGCTTGTAGAATCAAATTCTACGGTTCGTTGAAATGTAACAGAATTGGTCTATCAAAATTTAAAAAACGTCTTGTAACGGCAAGAGCGTAAAAAGAGGAAATTCTGGACGAGTGTGAAATGTGAGTTCACACAAATGACAGGTCACGAAAAGTCGTGAATAGTGGAATCTACACCTGCATCAGCGCTTTCAGTGCGCTTAGTACCGACTATTTTGTAGACTGTACCAAAAAGAAGCTCATTTCGTGTACGTGAAGAAGGTGATGCAAATGGCTTATTCTTAACTTCTAGCTTGGATGCAAGCGCGATCAAGTTTTATTATTCCTTAACATGGAAAACGGTTCATTTCTGCCTAGTGGGAATAACGAAAATCATCTTGAACAGAAATCGCTGTCGGGCTGACCTCTGGTCTTTATGAGACGCTCCAGATATAATCAGGTCTTGATAATGGGCCTTGTCACGCCCTGTAAAAGAATGTAACGCAGTGGCCCTATACACGCGAAAAAACGAGTTATCGGGACAAACACCATTTTATAAGTTACTAGAATAATTTACTCAGTACCTAGAATCATCTCGAAAAGTTGTCGTAAAATGAATTGACATGATACGGTGGGCGCAACCCTTATTGGTACTTCCCACAACCCATTGAAAAAAGATTTTTTTTTGGGGGTTGGGACAACTCATTGTCTAAATCGCACAACATCGAAATTAACGACCACCCTAATATATATATATATATATATACAGGGAGGACACGGTGAAACTAGACAGCGCAAATGCGCTTGCGCGTCAAACCGACGGTTCCCACTCTATGCGTGCAGACCGAGTAGTAAATAAATCTTGGTTTCTGGCGTCTGCCCTACCAGCTCAGGTAACGTCCCTTGCCCCTACCACTACCCTTACTGGCCCATTCCGATGGCGCGTGGGGACACAGTCGCCCCTCGGATGAGACGCACTGGCGGCCGTAGGCAGTAGCCAATCAGGCTTCCTAAATTCTCACGGAGCCGCATTGGACTGTCTAGTTTCACCGTGTCCTCCCTGTATACATGTAACTACCGTCGGTAATGATTAGGAATCATTATTGATTTCCGCATGTGTAAGATGGAACCTTATTATGAAAATACTTAAGATTTGTTGCGTTTTATCATCCCTGAAAATAAAATAATGTTAAAAGCATTTAAATATTATTTTCAAATCACGTTAGTAAATTCACTTAGCCAAGAAGTTAGCCACCGCAAAATATTCAATTTGAAAAAAAATGAATTTGTTTGACACATTCTTACAAAATCACTTTCTTACTTTCCTTATATCGTAAAAGATAAAACTGATGGACATTTGATGTTTTTCTATGAACATAGGAAAAACATCAAGCGTCCATCAATTTTGTCTATCCAAAATGTCAATCAAATGTCCATGATGTATTTCCAAGAACGTAGGAAAAACATCATATTCCACGAATATCATAGAATATCCTACGGATATGTCAGTACCCACTGTTGACATTGAAATAATTCAAGCATGTACATAGAATGCGCTCCGTATTTATTTATGCATATACAGAACAAATATCCATATAAGGTATTGGATACATTTTTCATATTATGGACCAATTGAATAAACACAGAATATCTGATACTACATGGGAATAAGGCTATTTTTTTCGATAGAAGTCGGCGAACAAATATCGTATGCTGCGGAAGGCAGGGCGTTTTTCACCTCATATGATTACTCCATGCAAAATTCACTCCCTGTAAAAATCACGTATTTTCCTTCCTTGTAACATAACATTGTATTCATGCTTGCAACTAAAATGCAACGTCTCATGTATGAAAACAAATATATATTCAGTCGCTTGAACGAAGAAATGGCATTGTTCTATTTTTCGTCAATTTAATAAAATCTCTATTTTAGGTGTCGACGAGGGGAAAAAAAATCGTTCTGCTTCCACGAAATCTCTGGTTCAATATACCAGAAATATGGTACTTAAATTTTCTCCAGGTATTTCGCCTCAAAGTCGTTCTTCCTCGATCTGTAATCGATATATCTCTATTAACCTCAGAAACGATGCTAAGAAATTCTCAAGCGTCGCGTGCGGATAAATATCTCGCGAGATGTGCACCGCGAAGCCCAATGGAAGGGCTGCAGGCTGCAGGTTGCATGCAGCTGCTGCGCGCACGAGCCAATCGATATTCGACTTCCTTCTCATTATATATTTTCAGTTATGTAAGATCGCGGGGGGTTTCTCTAACTCTTCTATATGACGGGCGAAAAGAATTCGTTTCACTCAGCCACGGACCTCCAACAGTGAATGGCTTGAGGCAAGAAAACTGCCGGTAAATGTGCCACAGGATACAGTCCATTTCTTTACATTCCATTCACTAGAACATTATCTCTGTCTTCCCCGCCATTTTTCGCCACCGCAACTAAATATGGGAGAAATTTTAAACCTAAAGGAATTTCTGGCTTCATCACGTCCTCAGCGGATACAAATGTATGTAAACAGAGAAAGTATTGTAATTTAAAAAAAATCGAGTTTGAGTTTATAAGAATCTATGTTTTGCGTGTCCCAGATGCCAAAAAACAATCACTTATACTAGTCCGAAAACACAATAATATTTTTCAAAATCCTGTGGACCACTGTAAAATTTAGAATAGGTCTTCTATGTTCGAATTGTTTTGGTAATCAAATCCAATCTAAAATCTTTGTGCCTTCTGATACTTTATCTGAAATATGAGAAAATCTAGATATTTTTATTCATTTCCCAACCGTAGGCTGATATAATAGTCATGATTATCGTGATGAACAGTTTGACACATAGCGCTGGAATTACCAGCAAATGAAGGGTGAATACCCTTTTTTACGTGATGCCGCCTCACGACTACGTCAGCATCATACGCGCGCTACAAGACAAATGAACGAACGCAATTTTAGCAAATTCAATACAATTCTCAAATTCCTATTCATGCTTTTTTTTAACCCATCTGCTTATTCATCAAAAAGATAATTCTATAGTAATAATTTTATCAAAATATTCCGATACGTTAGTGAAAAAATTTACGCGTCTTTTATTTGATAAAATAAAAATAGGAAAATTATTATTTTTCTTAATCGCATTTCCCCCGTCTGTAGGTATTACGCCTAGGCCCAGATAGAAAATCGTGCCGCACGGTGTGGCACGTTAGCGCCATATGGCGCTGCCCAGGGTGTCGGAATTTTGCCGGCAAAGTGACGGCATTCGTGCTGATAAGAAGGGTCGACAGTAAAAAAAGGAGAAGTAAGTAAGTAAACAAATACAATCCAAGAGTTGATATATAATTAGTTACAAAAATAAATTAAAAAATATTGTACCCTGAGGAACATTTTTTTTTTCAAATTGTAAAAAGTGAAGAAGAATTGTAACAGCAAAATTTTCTATCAATTTCAATCAAAATTTTCATTGCAAAAACATTGAAGTTTTCAATTAAACCTTGTTTTTCGATCGACACGAAACAACATTTATCTTGAAGAAATATTCAAATGCATAAAATTTGTTCCATCCTCGTATTCCATTGTTACCTATCAATTCAGAGTTCATACGCCATCTATCCCACATAACGTTTTATTCGTCATCGTTAAATACATATTCCGAAAATGGTAACAAATCGCCGCGTTAAGCGAAGATATAACCGAAACGTTGGTCGATGTTAATATCGTGCATCGTTTCGTTAAATAAGCGAAGGAAGTTTGGTCGATTTTACGTGCCGATAAATCTTCGTTAAAATTTTTGATACTCCCAAACGTTGCCAGAACAAAAGTGGATATTGACACGATATTACCTCTCGCTCCCTCCGCCCAATGAAAATACCCGGGAGAGATATTCACGTGCCAGAGAACAACGAGCGAATCCAATCTCGATGTAATAGTCGATGCGACAAAGCGCCACTACGTAGCAAAGCCAGAGAGAGACTGAAGTGCCTGTGGACATCCACCAGACTTATGATATTTTATTTATGAAAACCCTTTTGAACAAATAGAAAATTTGGCTGTTGTCCCGCTCTCCTTTTACGCAATAATAAACAATGTGCATACGCAATACGATCCACGGTATGTATCGTATACATAGATTGGCCAGTGTGGGGAAGCTTCGATGGACATTTGTCAAGCGAGCGTCGCGCCCCACGTGGTGGAAAGCAGAACCACCGGACAACCAGCAGAGTTTCGACAAATTTATAGCTCGCATAAAATCTGTACACGGTTTTACCGGTCAGGGCGAGACAACAGGACGAGACACAGGAGACGAGCTGGTGTTTATGTGTGCAGGAAACCGATTCGCATTCGGCGTGTGGAGGGGAAGTGGTGGAAAGTGAAACGGAAAATACAGCAAAGCGAATACAATCGCAGAGCAAAGTTAAGCATTGTAACGGTAACTCCAATTGGCCAGCTCTCTGGATAATAAATTGAACTGGCTGCTCTCGCCTACGTTACTCTCAGTTATATACCAAATGTATTCATAGCTCTGGTTTCGTTGTTTTTCCACTTTGGTAGTGAATACCCTGTGGCTTGTTCCTGATGCTTGTTGGGTTCTCTCTTCTATTCGCATTGCAACATACAACTCTCTGTAACTGAACGCCACAGGTATATATAAAGTTCGCCAATTATGATCCAATTCGATTACGTAAATTGTGTGTTGCTCGATTCACCTCCACTGCCGGATGAATCGCCTCTGCTTTAAGCTCTCGGGCCGTCTGGCTCTGATGCTCTAGTGCACGCAGTTAGTCCTGCTGACGCAGCACCCATACCCTTTTCGTATACCTACCTACCTTCTCTTACTACCACCACTACCACCACGCTCATGCTGCTGCGCGATGGGTATTCTTGAAAAATTCGATTCCGAACGCTTTATTAGGATTCTTGCGTGAATATTGAATTCAGTCGATGGAGTAGCTTATCCTGCGCGTGTATGTGGATGGTTAGTCAGGGATGTATTTATGGGTACGAGCCTCCTTTCTAGCTCACATAATCTTCGACGCCTTAAGCACTTTAGATTCATCTCATGAGTTTTTGTATGAATATTAAGGATGTATGATACGTACAGTCCCGCCAAAAGTGAGTTTCAGAGACGATTTCGATCACTTCTCGATGGGATTGAAATCGGAAAAAAATAATGCATATTAAACGTGCTGAAAAATATGGATTTCGCATAATAATAATCACAAAATGTTGTTAACAAATTGGTGAAAAAAAAACAATTTTTTTCTTTATTTTGATTTTGATTTTTTTTATTTTGAAAAATCCGCAAAATATAACACATTTTAGATATGCGTTTTACAAAAAATCTTGAGTGTACTAGATGGTTTAATGCCGAACACATATCCAGAAAAAAAACAAAATCAAAATAAAGAATAAAATCTGAAAAAATTCATACGCATTCAAATAAATTAACATATCATTTTCATTAGAAAAAAAAAAGTAAGGTTAAATAATCCTTCACAAATTCACAAAAAACGACAATCAGTAAATCTCAAAATCTAAATTGTATAAACAATTGTCGAAACAACCCCATACATTTTTCAAAAATCTATCGATTCATCAATTCCTTTAAAACTTCCGTTTTAACAACCTTGTGTAATTTGTTGCGTCATTTAAAATCAATATTCTAGGTAACTTCAACAACAATCTTTCTTCTCCAAACTTTTCTTTTCTACCAGAAATCCGATCGAATCAAAGAATTTGCTTGCAGATGCATATTTGACTTTGATAACTCATTCATGGTAAATTCGTGAATTTCAAAGCTAACATAGTGAGACTAAATTGAAAAAAAGAAAGGCCAATGTGAGGGTTACGATCAATGGGATTTGGTCCAAAATGGCCCATGTAAATTCTATGTGGTTATCCTGTGGTGTATATTCGAACATGCAACTCGGGGGCTTTCCATTACCGAATGAAACGTGCAATTACCGTACTCGGCTCGCGCCTGGAATACAAGTATAGTGGCTATACATAATAGATGCACATATATCTTCGAGTTGGGAGATGCTGCCTATGTGTACTATAATTGTACGTATCTGCGTAGTGACCGAGTGCTGGAGAGCCATCGCACCCGCTAGTGGCACGATATAGCGACTAATTATTCCAGACTTAGAGTTCCGAGTTCGAGGAGCTCCACTTCGAACGGATTGGCTTCTACCTACCACCAACTGTTTCGCGCTATGCTGCTACAGCCAGGAGCAAGTATCCATAGACTCTCTCATTTTCTCTCTCACTCTCTGTGCTCTTGGCACTCCTCCATCTCGACTTCAGTTGATGCTTTTGCTCTCCACCTTCGCACTACTACAACTTTGGTATATCTTCCTAGTTTAGCAACTAATCAGTCTTTAGATCACTCTCCTTGACTTAGGCTCCAGCGAACCAACTGCAATCCAATTATTTATTTTCTCATTACTCGAACATTAACGAACTTGTGATTTCGAAATTACAATGATACTGGTAATTGGCTGACTGAAAAAAAAAAAAAATTTCAAAAAGCACAGTAGATTATATAAGGAAAAGAAATGGAACTGCATTATTTTAAACGTCGACAAGAATAATTGAAATTATAATATTAGAGAAATAATTCATAGATAAACATCAATAATTTTTATGACTCGTGAATTACATAGACGAGCGAAATTTGGTATCCATCAACGTTCTTTCTAACTACACTCAAGAATGCAAGAATGAGCGAGGTTACAACAATTCGCATTTTCAGATGAAGTAGTTGTGAAACGTCTTAAATTTCAGTCACCTTAACGATTTTATTCAAATTTACCACGCTGGTCGTTAAGTCAGTTGAACATTTGAAGACCCTGTACACCGAGAGAAAATGTTTCATTGATTCACGGCAATCTGCGCCAATGAAAAGAAATACTCGAGTTTCAATACTATCTTTTCATCGAATGACTCAAACTCAATGAAAAGGAGTGGTATGAATTCAAAGAAACATTTCTTTAAGCCAAGAAATCGTCTCTGCTCTTTTCCTCCACTTCTCCCACCACAGCTCAAAATGTTAAAACCTATTTTGTTCCTAAACTGCTCGGCAAATAAAGATTACATTTTGAGAGAACGTGTAGAAGTACGGCAGGAATTGGTTAAACTACTGGCTCCTTGAAACTCGAAGCCGTTCGTTCGGGAGAACCGCAAAACAAAAAAGTGAGGTTAGGTGCAAGAGAGACCTGTTAAATGTTAAAACCTATTTTTTTCTAAAGTGTTCGGCAAATAGAGATTACATTTTGAGAGAATGTGTAGAAGTACGGCAGGAATTGGTTAAACTACTGACTCCTTGAAACTCAAAGCCTTTCGTTCGGGAGAACCGGAAAACAAAAAAGTGAGGTTAGGTGCAAGAGAGACAGCCCTATAGGCGGTTAACATTGGACGACGAAATTCCCAGCACTTTTGCTGCCATCAAGTATATGTTTTCATTAAATCAATAAAAACTTTTCTTTGAAACAATGAAATTGTTTCTTTATTTTATGCCCATTAAGTGAATGTTTCTTTATAGGCAATGAAATGTTCTCTTTAAAATTTAAGTGCACTATCTCATTGAAATCAAATAGATATTTCGTTGAAATCAATGAAAAAAGAATCAAACCACCCATTTCTTTGCCGTCAATGAAAACTTTTCTCTCAGTGATGACCCGTTTCGAGTTATGAGGGTTAATCCGTTCTGGTAATTTTTTTTAAGTGTGGTAACTCTTGAACTCTGTGTTTACATTATTGATGAAACGTGACATAGTTCCGGTAACATGAGATAAACTCGAGTCCAGTTATATTGGCATAGGTTTTCGCAATTTCCTCATGTATATAGCAGAAATGCTATTGCGAATGCCATATAGAGGCAGAAGTCGGATGCGACCGCATGGGAATCTAACCACTAGGTGCATTCTAGCTTGAACCGCATTCAAGCCAGAGTGCACTTTTCGACAGGTAATATAGAACATTGAACACTTAGGTTTATTTACCGTTTTGGTCTGAAAGCTACGAGAACGAGAAAATTTTAATTAAAATTGAAAAATCCAATTGAATAGAAAAAGGACAGCGGGTTATGGAAGAAAAAGTGGTGGACCCGTATTTTTCTAAAGGTCAATATGAACAAGTAAAACTATAACAGTGAACAAAAGTTGATGTATTCTTAACGATGGATTTACCAGCAAAAGCACCAGGATCCTTGCAATCTGTGTTCAAAACGTGGAGCATAACTGAAGATGTTATACAAACGTTTAAAGGTAAGTTAATTTCAGTCAATTTTATAACAAATGCTAGAAAGAATACTAAAAAAATGCTTGGTTAGGCCAACTAAGCGGTTGGTTATATATATGCGCCAAACGATTAATTTGTTAGATCAACTAAGTTATTGGTTAGGATAAACAAGTTCTCCGTAACATAACCATCAAGTCTACATAATAAACTTGCATATATTTGGTCTACAATAGCAAACTGCTTGTGCTGCCAGCAAACGATTTTTGCTGCAACAGCAAATCGTTTGCGCTGCCAGTGAACGACTTTTGCTGCAACAGAAAACTATTTGAGCTGCCAACAAACTACAATAGCTGCAACAGCAAACTGCTATTGCTGTAATAGAAAATTGCTGTTGCTACTGTAGCTAATCAGACAAATTAGATACAGCAAATAAATGTTGGTGTAAGAGCAGGTATTTTTGCTGTCGCTATATTTGCTAATGATTTTTGCTGCGGTAGCTAATCCCATGCTGCTGCAACCAAATATTTTTCTCCATGTGAGCGTCATTGTCGGTCATGCGACGGAGCCAAATGACAACACAGTTATCGATTGTGAGTTCGATCCACGCTCCACCCAGAAAAAACGGTGTGACGATTATATTTGAATCAATTATGGGGTCCATTTGAAATAAATAAAATTATATTTATACCAAATTGGGTCTATTTCGATCAAATAAAATCCTATCAGTCCGCTGATTGCATAAATGATTCATTTTATTATTTATATCTATTTCATTTATTAATAGGATTTCATTTGATCGAAATAGACGCTAAACAGACAGAAAAAACTAGTAATTTTGAAAATAATATAGTTGGACAGACGATAATCTAACTATAAACTATAATTCCCAGGAGGAACGTCTATATTTTATGGTTATAGCAAATATAAGAGAATAGTTCGATCAATACTAATATAATTCCCAGGAGGAACGTCTACATATTATGGTAATAGCAAATATAATTGTAGTAGCAATTATGAAAATGATAATAGTTTTGAATATGCCGTTTTGTTGCATATACGATTTTAACAATTATTTCCAATAACCTTGCAAATATCGTTTATTGAACCATATTATCATCGCTCCAACCATAAAACATCGCAAACCTTCCTATATTCGTTTTACCATATGAAATCGTTAAATAAACGATATGCTTTTCTCTCAGTGTATATAATCGGAATAAAATTGTATTTATTTTAAGTATATTCTATAACTTTTTCAAATAAACTCGTCAGACTAATTTTTCTGGGTATGGGCCGTAGTTGAGTTTCGATTGTCGGTGGCCACCTTGCTGTTGAGGTTCCACCTAGCGTCGGACATTCTGCGCGTGTCTGACAACTGCACATGGTGCCTGTAAACCTGACATCATTTCGATTTTTCATATTATTTCACTTCCCGTCCGTTTCTGTGCTAACGCAGGTTCGTTACGTGAGTATCTATATGAGGTCATATTTTTATAGAATCAACGTTTCTCCCGCACACTGGAAACTATTCTAAAGGGTATGCCAGCGTGCATCATACACGCCGGGAATGTAATAAAGTCGAGGACACACTGTGCCACACCGTGTGAGTGCATCCAAGAGGGAAGCCTGCCTGCAATAGCGAGGCTGCATTGATCCACGTCTTCTTCCTTCCCTAGAGCGACAAAATGCTTCGATGAAATCGATACTCGTGTCCAGTACCAGGAAAAGCTCCGAGGTATCGAGAGAAGGAAGGACGGGAGAGAAGGAATAAAATCGGTAGTTCGTAAAGAAGAACTATTTCCATTTTCGATTCCGCCCTTTTCCGAGTTGTGGAATCGACACAGAGAACCGGAAAATAGCAAACGATGTAGCATTTCATGTCCGGTCACGACAGAAAAAGCATCACAGAGCTTTTACAGTATATTCATTGATTCGTTGGGAGATGCTCGGAGGTATTTCTCTCCGGGTACCCAGTTAAAGAAACAATATGAAAAATTAAAAAACAAAAGCGAAAAAGCTGAATAATGTTACAACAGAATTATTTATAAGCTCGTAAATTTTATATTTTCACCAACCAGCAGCAGTCAAGCTTGATTAATTCCAAATGAAACTCGACGAGACTGCTATCACTTTACAGGACTGCGTACTAGAGAGTGCGTTGGGAAATTCTCTTTTTCAAGCCTTCGCTCGTTTGCATACGAACCAGAGCTCAATTTTGCTTTCCAGGGATTCCACTGAAGGGCTGGCCTACGGTGAAGGGCTTGACGGTTAATCGCTTTTGACTTTCAGTCACTGCTGTTGCAAACTCTTGCTCTTGGAATTCGTAACGAATATTCTTTTTTTTTGTCTGTTATTTACTGATTATTTATACAATTTGACTATTCAGCACCTTTGAAAATAAAATGGTCATTTTCTTGAGAGTTCAGGACTTTTAAAAATCTAATGGACGTTGTCTGGTTATACAAGGGCGGAAGGCATCTTTGAAAATATTGAAAGAAAATAGTCGGTTGGTTGTTGATATTTGTACTGAACAAGATTGTTTTAAATACCAATTTTGGTATCACTAATGAATTATCAGGCAGGCCCGACAATAAGTTCATGATCCAACCAATTACTTGATTGGATTAACAAACTAATCGATTGGATTAGCCAACTTTTTAGCCAACGGAGAAGAGCTCCAAGCATGCAAAAATAAATACATGCATCCGCGACTAAGCCAGAGATAGAAATCCCGTCTTGGGCCCTACTTGGCCCAAAAAAAATCTCCATAACTCAATTTCCGGGCGCTCTCATGGGAGCCATGGTAGCTAATCTAATCTTGGTCCCCACTTAGCCCAAGAAAATGCTGACAAGACAATTTCCGGTCGCTCTCGTGCAAGCGATGATCGGGATTCCAATCTCGGTTCCTACTTGACCCAACCAAGTGGCAGCCATGTTGGGGACGCCTTATTGGGCCCTGTAAGGTACTCTCGGTGTACTCTGCCAACCATTGCGTCTATCGTTATCATCCACTGGCGGTTCCTATATGGGATGGCTCCATTGACTAATTATAACGTGATCAACTAATTTATATCTTCATCAATTAATATTGGCTCAATCAAATGTTTGATGACTTGACGAGTTGCCGATGGCTCGATCAACTATTTGATCGCTTGTTCGATCACTTGATAAGGCAATCAACCAAGCATAATATTTTCGAGCATGTATAATTTCCCTTGTTGCTTGTTATGGCTGTTGACCATTTCCCTCCATTGAGAAAAAAAAGTGGTTTTCGACGATGAACCCATTGATGATTGTTGATATTAATTGTAAGGTTCCTGATACCAAGGCGATAATTTAATTCGTAAATGAAAAGATTCATGAGAACGCGCAAATGTACGGTTAACCGACGCTTTAAGATCAAGCAAATCATCATACAACCTTTTTTACATTATTTCTTTATAACACCCCAATGGGAAAAAATTATAGCCTACCCCTTTAATAGTCACCAAGCCTATCGCAATTTCTTCAGGTGAAAGAATCCCCTGATGGATAAAATGTACATAGTATAAAGTGTCCAAGATAAGAATACATCGCCTGTTTTATCATTTTCGCAATTATCTAAATCACTCTCCGTACTTATGACTATAAGATTTGAGCGTTAGGCGCTACAGAAATCCTCCTAAGTGGTAAATCTCGTGATTCTTGGCTGTAATGCGAAACCGAAAGTGGGTAATGAAATGATATGGGTGTTATAGGAATGAGACGTTAAATTATATTACCGTTACCGCATCAATGTATACACTCATACATATATATATATACATATACGGCTATATATACGAACCTGATATAATATAATATACTCAAGCACGTACTGTACTGCACCGCAGTATAATAACTTCGTAATGGTTATTGTGGGCGTGCGTGTGGAAGATTTTCTCGTTTCGAGCCGCAGACCAACAGAGTGTTGCTACCATCAAACGAAACGGTTCTCATGTTCCCTGGTACAGCAAGATAGGAGACGGAGGATGAAAGAGAGCCCGAGATTTTCAACAGCTACCGAGGTCACACCGTCATCATGCGGAATTAACAAATCGGCAGTCTTGCTTTTACGCTCCTGTTATATTCCTCCTTTCCTATCATCAGACGATGAGAAAACATTCCCCGACACATTTCACAATCGTATTAAAGACATAACGATCTTCCTCATACATTTTATTCGCAATATATGGTCCATCATATTTATAAATCACAACGCAATAACGATTACAAGACAAAATGAAGTGTAAAATCCTTGAATTCCTCAGTTTTAATAATAAATTATATGTACATACCCAATCAAACGGTTTAGCCCCATGAAAAATGAAATATATCCAAAAATACATGTGATATGACACAATTTTCGACGGATAATACATTTTATATTTATTTTGAATATACTTTAGATATATTTTTAGCTTGCGTGTATTTCACATATATCTTATAATATATCCGATGTATACAATGTTTTGGCGCAACCATATTTAGTAGGTATAAAAATAATAGTAGTAGTAGTAGTAGTAAAAGAGACAATAAATTTTATATTATTATATTTCTTTTCTGAAGTGGATCTTATACAGTACAATAACGATTTTTAAATATAACACGTATTGCCAATAGGCCATCGATTGGAGTCCTTGGGTTACGGATTTCTATTATCGTGGTGCTTTATGTATTATTTTTTAGATTATAATTTTACGGTTTTTTGGCCATTATTTCAAGACGTTGATAAATACTTAGAGATTGGTGCTTCCGTGCACGATTTACATAAAGTTGTGGTATATTACAAAGTCCATTTATGTTGTTGATTTGCTTTTTAGCACATTTTTTTTGTATGGTGTTCGGTTTGGTTTATTACTGGTGTCATTAATTGTTTATTAATGCCTGTCAACTACGATACTTGTAAATTCAAGTATCGTATTTATTTGTTTCAGTTCGAATTTAAATATCGTTCATGCGGTATCTAAATCAATTGGCTTTACTTATAATAACAGAAATTATTTAGTTGGAATAAGTAACGGTCATGACTGAAACCTAATAAATATTTTTTCCTCTTGAATAAAAATGTTGTTCATTTAAATAGACATTCTTATATACTATTTTAGTTAAATCTGGTAAATCATTACTTTGGATGGGCTTGCCTATTTTTTTTAAGCATTATCGAATTTTATTACCGCATAGAGGAAATTTTGTAAGTTTAAAATAATTGGGAAGCAGGATTCAATCTTCTATTTTCTATCGTGCTATTTTTTGTTCGTAACGTTGATAAATTGAAACGCAGCGAAATTCTACTTGTCCAAAAATAATATCGAATAATCCATATTCCTGTATATTTCGAACTTCTTTACCGTTTACCATTTATGTATATATTATCAATCAATATTATTCCGTTTACGTACAATATTTGGGCTTGATAGTTCATGTTTTCCAAAAGTTGAAGCAACATTGTTAATTTTTCGACAATTGTAAAACTCCATAATATCCGAAACGCTTTTCCGGTTTTGGTCAAATTCAATACCGAACAACATTGAATGTACCTGCACTTATAAAAACATTTTTGCATGATATTGGGGATTTTACAAAGAAGCATCCACGTCCTCTTTTGATTAATGAAAGCAGCAATAAAATATACATTTCTGCATAAATTTTGCCAAAAATTGCAATAATTGAAGAAGTCATGCTGCCCTAATTTGGTGTGCAATTTCAGCTCAATCGAAAAAACGATTCTTGTCTTATAGGTGATTGAAATTTGGAAGTCCTGCTTACAAATACATATACATACATACATTTTTTTTTAATCACTTTTCTTAATATTTTCGATCATCCTGAGTATCCTTAAATAAAAATCTCGATTAAAAAAATATCACGATAACGTAGCTTCCTCTATAAGCAAGCAAAAGAAAGAAAAATCAATGTAATAAATGATTTCTTCTAAAATTCATTTCAAATAATGAAATTATATTAAAAAATCATCATTAATTCAATTTAAAAGATTGTCGCGAAATCTCAAAAAAACTTTCTTTTCTTAACAAATAAATTTGCTTTTCATATAATTATTTTTTTAAATCGTATCTTTTTGGTTTTTAAATGATTTTACGTACGTACGTTACATTACGTATTACGTTTTTTACTTAAGGGGTCAAACTTTTGGTTGTGAGTGTCTTATCACTGCATTCTAAGTTAACCAATTAATTTGGCTCAATTTTCTATTGAATTATTTACCAAGACTATTATCATTACATCTCGTTATTTTTAGAGAAAAAGATTGATCAATCGTCATCGATCATCGATCACTCCCACTGCCTCTTTAGTCCAGCTGTCTTCAGTTATCCTATTACTTATTATATTTATTATTCGTATAAGTGACACACAACTTGTGAGGTTAGAACGTGAGGGACGGAGAACGCAAGAAGATCAAGCCAACGTGGCTAATTTCGCTTTAATGGGGCCCCACGAATGCCGCAATGCTCTCCTCATTGTGGATGTGGTTATAGAAGATCGTAGGCTGTAACACATTATGCTACACGATATCGGAGTGTTGGTACAGTTACACTGTGTATACGCAGCCAAAGTCTTTTCAACTATAGTTGCTACATATACACACACCAAGAGATCCGACAGAGACTTCACTCTATTGTGCAATTAATGAGAGCGTTAGTTACACGCTAAGAATCCTCTCTGATGCTCCGGTTGCAAAACAACTCCTCTGCGAGAGTGAAAGCTCATGAGAGAATATTTAAAGTAAATCTCCCAAACGAATTGTTTACAACATGATTCTCAAGGATTTTACCAGCTAACGTTGATGATTTAATTTGTCTGAAGTAAATTTTTTGTTGATGTATTGAAATGATATTTTTTAAATTGAAAATCTATGATTATAACATGACATAAATTATTAAAATTATCGTAAGAGGATTTTGACAGTGTGTGTTGGTTATTTTATTATATTTTTCGTTGTATCAGCGCAATAATATTTAATTAAAAATCGATAAATATTGAATTGATATAAATTATTGACGTTATTAGGTCAGAGCCTTGCTATTTCACGGTGAGTACGAAATTCTTATGGCGTTAGTTTTTTGCGATATCGAAGATATGATTTGTAATGAAAAATCAATAATTATTTTAATTGATGAAATCGATTGTGATTATTGGGTCACGATTTGTGGATGCCGTTCAACTGGTGGATGTTGTAATCGGTATTAGAGAACTGTCGTGACTCGTCGAAAGGAACCATCAACTTGGTAAAGTATAATTAACCCAGATATGCTTCGTGATAAGATTAATAAGATCGCCGATATAATTATAAGCGAGTCCAGGGCTAATGAATTGTTGTTGGGACAGACGGGGATTTGATGTACATGAGATCTTTTTGTGAGTTGCTACAATGTCTTCCCAAGATTACTGGTTGAAAAGGTCGACAAACTAATTTAGAGCCTCAGCTATAAAAAAAAATGTTGATGATTTATGCATTTATTGTCAAGCTGAATTATATAATATTCTCACGAAATAAAATAAAGGTTTTTTTTCTTCAGAAACTCAAGAGGAAATGGCTTAGTTTATTTACGAGATTACTGATTATTCGATAATATTTCCATAATGTTTAATTGTTTCATTGGCTTAGATTTTTTACCTATATAGATCTATTTTCAATAATAATTATACTTGTTTACAGGTCGAGGTGAGAGACAAATAAATTTGACATACTCGCTCATGGGAATTTGTGAATGAAATTGATAATTCGAAATCAATAAATTCCATTGATCAGCAGAACCTTAGCACGAATTAAAAAGAATTGATTCGATTTCTTTCAACTGCTTTCAAGCAAAATGTGATATCGATACAACGTAGAGATGATTTCCAGCGCGGAATTTTGAACATAGTTTAGTGGCAACATAAATATGTAACAAGTCGTTTTAAGAACTGCTAAAAAACATTATTTATTCATAGAATCCTTCAGCAATAAAATACTTCTACGAAATACAATCAATCCGCTTGAATTTAATCAAAAAAATCCCTTTTCTATTTCGTGGGATAACGGAACAAACAGTGATTACTGCCAGAAATATATAAAAATTCAATGCAGAAAACTGAACCACTTGAATTGATTGACAAGCCAATCAACAGACTGCATAATTAAAATAATCATGGTTTACAAAATTATGAATCAAAACTTGTCCAGAAAATCATAAACATACATGAAAGACGTCTTCACAAATGCCTAACTATTCCCTCCTTCTATTATTCTTTTTTTTTTTCAAATATTTTCCATACTTTGTTCTCTTTGTCGGATACCAGAATAAATAGTGGCGAAGGTAAACGAGGATTTGAGGCAGGAAATGTAACAGATGAAATGAAACGAATTTTTGTATACAAGTTTACATTTTATTGAAAAAAAATAGTACGAGCTAAAAGAATAAAAAAAAAATCTGTACACACAACTAGTTCCATAGCCCCATTCATCCTTAAACGTCCTCCGGTGCGAGGACTCGTAAAAATTTTCGTACTCGGTATCTCGGCGGCCGAGCGTCATGCACTACGGCGAGCACGAGGATTTTTATCGGATAAAATGTGCTCGTTGATCATCCGTCGAGCGCTATATCTCCGCTATCATCTCTCGGTAGCTGCTCTCTTCCCACTCGACTCATTTTTCTCGTCCCCCGTCACACATAGACGACAGATGGCAAAGTTTTCCTCTCGAGCTTTTCCTCTGACGGTGCTGCTCCGCTGATGGCTCGACCGGGAACGCACACGAGCTTCCCGAGAGCCCAGCCCCTCCACCCGGAGAGTTCTCCAGTGAATCTAGTGAAAGTTCGGCGTACCGTAGGTCGAGCTTGGTCCACTCGAGCCGAAAGATCCGCTCGAACTTCCTGAATAACCGCCGCCGTTATAGTTGTCAATTGAATTCGAACCGCTGTACTGGTAATTGTTGTAATTGTTGCCGCCGGAATTATAATTTCCATTACCATTACCATTGTTTGCATTATAATTGTAACCTCCTTGATTACCTGAGTGAAAAAAAAAAAAAATCTTTAAATCAAATGAGCGCAGGTACCGTTAAATAACGATCAATTTTCTTTCTATTAATCGGAAGATTTTTCTTAAGTACACGTACAGTCCCAATTACAAGTTTTCTTGGACAAAAATTTAGGGACTCAGCGATAAGAGTAATAACTATCAGGTTTTGATTTTAACATAAATAGTGCCAGCGAATTAATAATTAATCGGTTGCAAAAATGCACCACCAAACTTTTAGAAAATTAATGTAAACTTAATTCCTTCAAAATGTATTTAAGTGTCAGAAAGAATCACTAGATTTTTTTTTAAATAGTAAGAAACTTTTTCGCTTCCCTTACTCTTTGGCTTTATCGTTAATCAAAATTATCATGCTTAGTATCTACATTCATGACGATTATTTCTCATCACAAGATCTTTAAATTTTGATCGATTCAAGTATATGATTAAAAGTGTATCTGTGATGCTGCTGTAGATTAGTATTGAACCATCTTCCATGAAAAATTAGGATGTAGAAACAATCGACACTGATAACCTCGGCAATAATAAATTACGAACAGTAACCAATTCATCATTCATCATTGAGATGATAATAATCAATAATACTGGTTAACATAAAACAGAAAAGAATTAGGATGAAAATATCTTACCGCGGTTGTAGTTGTCGTATCCCCCACCGTTGTTATATCCATTGTTGTTGTTGTATCCATTATTGTTGTTATATCCACTGTTGTTGCTGTTATATCCGTTGTTATTGTTGTTATATCCATTGTTGTTGTTGTTATAGCCATTGTTGTTGTTATATCCGTTATTATTATTATTATTGTAACCATTATTGTTGTTATTGTTGGTATTATATTGATCGGGGAAGGTGGCCTCTCCCTCGTATCTAACGTCGGCGTGAAAACCGGTCCTCCAATCAGCGGTGTACGTCACTATCTGTGTCCTTCCGTCCGGAAGTTGGACCCGGTATTCGCCTCGTACCGTCTCGCCATCGCTCGTCTCTTGTCTACCGAAGTCATTTCCCGTCGCTGAGTCTTTCACTGCGTAACCGAATTCGTATGATTTTGGCTGGAAAAAAGGCAAAGAGAAACGTCATCATATTAAGTCACATAATAAATATATCATTCATAGTTATCATTAGTTATATTATTATTACGTATTGTGACAATATTGTCCATCTATTATGATGTCATTATCAAATGATCTTAACAGAAAAAAAGGCACAGATAGTAAATCATATTCTGAACCATATATTTTTATTACCTATTATCATACAATTAACAACATATTATTTTATTCTTTTCGCACGATCTCATCAACGGTGGCAAAAAGCACCGACAAATTAAATGAGATGAAAAAAAAATATCCTCTTCATTGCTGTTATCATTACTGCTTCCATTATTATTAGTATTATTATTATTATTTGGTATCTCACTAGAGGGCCTCGTGGTTTAGTTTCAAGTGTAATCTTCGTTAGTCTCAGTGGCCTCGCGTTTATGGAAAAGAATCACGTTTTCGTGAAATCCCGATTAAACCGGAATCATGAGGAGAGGTCGGGAGGTGGTCGCGGATATTGCTGCGGGTTTTTGAGAGAAGAGGGTGAGGCCCCGTTGCCTCTGTATACTCGAAGCAGGAGGAGAAATGCTGTGGGAGGCTGCGCGCTATGCATACAAGTGCACATTCCACGATGCACCGTAATGCGAGCATTCAGATTTCCCGAAACGATTAGCCAACTGGCGATAAATGTCGCGCGTCTCTTGCGTCTCGGTTCGCCTCGCATCGTCCCGCTCTGTGCACCTCTAAAGTGGCGCTGCAGTCGCCACCGTGTGCGGTACAAAGCACGTTCGGGTACCGATGTTTTCCGCAGGGCAAATGGCCAAAGCGTGCAAAACTATGGGATACTCTTCGAATTGTCTTTTGAAAATAAAAAAAGAAACGAAAAAAAAACAGAAAAGAGAACAGGAAATCGTACACGTTTCACAGGAAGGAAGAAAGAAGCGGTTGGCAATCGTACGACGCGCTCGCATCGTGAAGAGGGCACCAGTGTTCCGTGCAGTTGAAATAATATCCGATTCGGTATATATATATGTATATTGGTGTATAACTATAGACAGAGACGGTAGAGGCGCCACTGCTCCGTTTTATCCGCGTTATTATCATTGGCACTGAACCAACACCGTGTGGTTTAACCGCGTGTTATCCTTGCTTGGTTACCTACTTTTTTTTCTCAGCTTCCCTTATTCGCTTTCGCTTCGTTTTCTTTAGTTACTGAGCGATATCATGATAATTGCTTTCGTAAAAGATACTCAAGAAAAGGTATCAGAGATAAATTGTATGCTTTAGCAGCTCGGCGATGAACGAGGAGAGATTGCTATGGTTTTAAGTAATGGGACGGCTATTAAATGTTTATGTATTTGAGTAATATTTTTTTTATGGGGCAAGAGATGTTGAGTGAAATGTTTTATTCTTGGATTAATCACGTAAATTATGGAAGGTGTTATTGTTTCATTACTTTTTAACTTGCGATGTTTGTATATTCAATGTATGTATGAATTTATATTGAGGGGTTTTTGCTGAATGTTGTACTGTATGTATGACAGAAATGTGTTACGATTTCGATGGAACCATGAAGAAATATGTTTCGGTTAATTTGCTTGAAAATACTGAAGAAGTAGAATAATGGGCAATGGAAAATTATTTATGCAGAAAATCCTTTTTTCTTTTCATAATTGCTCATAAGTATTAATGATTTTAAAATAATTAATGTCATCCGAGAAGAGAACTGTTCTTATGGATTCAAAATCATTAGTCTATTTTTCATTTTTTCGGTGTTTTTAATAGAATACTTAACTAGAATCGGTTCATCTTGGTGAACACTGAAGCTTAATTATATGAATTTATTTAAGGTGAGGGTAAAGTTGTGTAAATGTTAATACCATAGGAGTAGAATAATGGGTAGTAGGAGGAAGATTTTTGTTACAAGCCCTTTATCCATTCATAAATGCTTATTGATCTCAATCTTAATGTAATCATCTAAGAAAATAACTCTTTTTATCAACTTAGAATAATCCGTCTATTTTGCTTTCTCAAGAAACTTTGTTTTAGAAGAATATTTTTTTCCAGATTGTCCAGGATGTTCCAAAAAAATGTCCATCCATATGTGCGTATGCGTATGTGCATATCATTTTATCTCACAATTCGAGAACGGTTTCGGAGACAAGTTTCCTTATTTGGTTCAATTTCTGCCAAAACGTATGCAGTAATTCGGTTATAAAGCAATTTTCAATCTTTTTCTAATCGCTGTATGCGCTCTGCCTGCCGCATTTTTTTGGGATATCATGTTTAAATTGTACACAAAGCTAGAGTAGCATAAACCGATCATCGGTATTGAATCTGAGCAAAATCTATTTAACCATTCCGTTTTCACGCTATTTTTTAGTTAAAGAAAAATTCGTATCGCGATCTACACTTTCTGAAATACTGGTTTCATGTTTGAAGCAAGCATAATCTTTCTGTGAACAAGATGTAGGATTAAATCTGGCGTAAATTTATCTGATTGATCGATTCACAAAAAAGAGTCGACCCGGGCAAAAAAAAGTATTAAAGATTATGGAGAAAGAATTAAAAAAGTATTAAAATAAAGTATTAAGAGTCTCGCGTATTGGACTTTTTAATAGTCAACTTAATACTTTTTTTCGAGACTTGAGTATTAAGAAAAGTATTAAATGGTATTAAGTATCAAAAGAAGTATTAAAAACGTCGGAAAAAATACGTTTCAATACTCTTTTCAAAACCTGTTGATACTCTTTCCAATACTCAAATCACATAAAAGCATATGAAACTGAGTATTAAAATCATCATTAAAAAATACGATTTGATACTAGTTTTAATACTCATTTGATACTTTTTGAATACTCGAATCTCTGACCGAAAGTACCAACTGAGTACTAAATTCCTTTCCAAAAATACGATCTAATACTTTTTTTTACACTCAATACCCTCAATACTTTTTTTAACACTCAAGTCTCGAAAAAAAAGTATAAAACTGAGTATTAAAAAGTCCAACACGCGAGACGTTTAATACTTTTTTTTTGCGAGGGAAGTCACAAAACAGACCAAAAAAATCACAAACCAAAGTACCAGATCATAAAACAAAGCTTGTTGAGAGAAAGTCCCAAGTGATACAAGTCTTTTCCTACAAACAGAGCTGAGCAAACTGCGACGAAAGGAGGAGAGGAAGCAATATGCTAATGTAGTTGGCAATTTTTTTTTTTAGTGTCGAGCCGATTTTCACTAGAATACTTGAGTGAAATGACCTCATTTTAGTAAGCACTGAAGCTAAATTGTCTGAATGCCTAGAAGGTAAGTGTACATTTGTGTGGATGTGGTTTAATCACCTGGCTGTCGATGTAATCTTGATCCGGGTTGTGACCGTCGCCCAGAGGAGCACCATAACTGTTGGTTATTCCGCCACCGCCGCCGCCGCCGCCCCCGCCGTGAGGAGAACCGTGATGGTTATTGTTGCCGCCGATGACATTGCCGCTACTACCGCCTGGAAAACTGCCTGGTGGACCGTACTGATTGCTCAACGGAGGCTCGCAGTAAACCACCCCGAGACACAACGCCAGCGCCACTATTATCTGCGGATACAGAGTTGCATGGTGAACCGGTAAATTATTCGAGTAATCTGATTGTACCACACTGCCGAAGACTAAAACGTTATATTCCTCTCTCGCTTTCACTCCGCTGTCAATTAGTTGCGCATGGATATTGTTGACCAGGCAAAATGCGGTGTTAATGTCTTTCATTTCACACCGCAACGTCAGCTTTGACGTTAATAATAATAATTTCAATCCTAGTAAGTGCCAGCACACGACTTGATCGAGGGTATGTATTAGAGGACTGGTAATGTTGGGTACCGTAATTTCTTAATGTAAACTTTGCTGATCGGAATTGAAAACAAGGACGCGAAACCTTGCATATTGCATACTTAGTATTTTCAACTATTTACAAATCTATGCGTTCCATAATTCTAGAATTCGCATTGAGAAAGCTTTGTGAAAGGTTATAAATAATGGGAAAGCACTTTGTATTCTTGTGTCAAAGAAATTTGATAAACCGAACGTTGAGCGGAATTTTAGTCGTCAAAGAATAATATCGAAAAATTTGAATTCATTTATAATTCGATGTCTTCTATCAATATCACTGGATGATGTATCTATCATGATTGTCTATTATTCCGTTTGCGCATAAAATTTACGGTTGCATGTCTTGCAAAAGCTAATACAATAACGAATATTTATCGGAAGTATCAGATCTCCTTGGAATTGGAAACGCTTCTTTAATTTTGGTTAAATCCAATGTTGAACAACATTAAATATTTGTCTACTTATCAAAAACTGTCTAACGAAATATCGTGACTCTTATGAAAATTTGTGTGACTACAACTTTTTTTTGGAAATTAAAAATAAAATCAATACTGAATGAAAAATTATTTTGTAATAATAGATTTGGTTTTCATTCAGATAATTTAATACTTCTTTGAATGTAACAAGAATATTTCCAACGATCTGTGGTATGATTAATTACAGAAGACTAAGAAGCTATTTTCAGCTGGAGGTTTCTGGACATGAATAATACTTAAATTTTGTTCATCAATAAGCAACATTCAGATCAAACATGATTCGAATTTTCGAGAAAAATGGATCCATATAATCGTCATTGATTACGATGTAAAAATAAACATTTTTAACGAGGTTTAATTGCTTTTAAATTGCTATAATCACGCCAATGTCACAAAGTTCACCGTTCGATTTCAGCTGGCGTATTGCAAAGGTATAACATTTTTAAAACTAAAAATCAATTCTTTAAAAATACTACTACTATAAAATTAACTTAACTGACTAAAAAAATATGCACCATTCGAAGGGCAAATCATTTCAAAACAGTTCATTCGATAAATTATGGCTGATTTTCTGCAATGTCGACGTTTCTTTAAAAAAAATGAATAAACCAAAAGTTATTACTCTATCTTATTCAAATAAAACAACAAAAATCTATAACGATTCCATTACAAAATAGCTCCAAATACTTCTGCCATTCGAACGATGCGCATCCCTGGTCCAATTAAACACGATAGGATGCGACTAATCCAGTCTGCAAATTACACAACCGATAAACTGCTCCCGGCATTGCAGTCTATCCCTCGGTCGTGTATAAATTAATCACGAATACGTTACGTAATTGCCCTACAATATTCAGCAGTATATCACCTCCAGCACCATCAGAGAAATTAAAGAAACGAAAAAAAAAAAAAAAAAATAACGTCGCATAAAAAAAGTAAAATCCTCGCACTATTCGCATCATTAAAATTCCGCGAATCACTGAATCAACCCGCCAAACCTTTCAACCAATAATTAACAATTTACCTGACGCACTAACGGCTCCATGACAACTAAAGCCGTATGCACTGTGATAGAAAACACGCGGGACCAAATGAAAAGCTGGTAATGTGGAGTTGAGGAGGATCCAACGCTGTCTTATATAGCCGCTCGAGTTAAGTTTCAGCGATGTTTCCACGCGTTTCCTGTGACGTGACGAGATCATCCACCACCGCAACGTCGTCCGCCGCCGGGAAAGGACCAAAGCGCCGAAGGAGAACTCCGCTGCGTTTACCGTAGCGCAAGATAGATGGAGAGAGAGAGACGTAACCGAGGAAGACCCGAGATCGCAGCAGTTCGGTTCAGCGAGCATTAGCCCATGTGTGTTAGTAAACTCATCTGTGATACGTAGCAGGGTACGTACTGAGCAATGTACAGAGGCATTTCAGCTCCTCTACCTATATGGGATATTCCATCCCGAATCGACGGGGTTGGGATTTTATTTGGGGTCCTACTATTTTTTTTTTATTTCCCTTTCAGTGTGTTGCAGGCCTGTATATAAGCACACACCCAGAAAAAAGATTGAGTAATATTAACTAAAATTGTCTATTCAACATTTCTTCATTTCAATCAACGACAATTTGCATTTCCTGGAATGAATATGTATTTCATTCAATTTTGCAGTTTATTTATTTCGAACATATTCATTTATTTGAAGCAGTTTTTACTGTGCAGTGGACACTAAATGGATATTATATTCGTTCGTACTAAATACTTTATTCATCCGGAAATAATATCTAGTTTATTCGATCTTATTTAATCGGTTTTATTTTTTATTTTTGAAAAAATTCCACTTAATCGATATTGACCTTAGATAAAATAGATTTTAAAAAATACATACAAAAAATACATACGTATTGGAAGCACATTAACAAACGTAACAATAAACACAAACAAACATTGGAAGAAACGAATGTACTCGATCCATTTGTAATGAATTTACAAATTTATGTATTTTGTAAACAGGAAGAATAAATTATTCGACGTGAATATATTTTTCTTTGACACGAAGAAATATATATTTCATGAAAACATATTTTTTTCTACGAAGTAATAAAGATATATTGCAATCAAAGACGTATTTCTTACGTTTGAATATATTTATTAGTTGCCAGATGTACTACTTACGAATAAAAAAAAATTATTCGAGTTAAATACAAGTCTATACCTAATACCTAATAGACTGCTGACCTCAGCATTCAAATAAGAAAATTTATTTCCGATGCGTAGGTTCTGGTCCAGTTAACTAGATATTTTTTCTGGGTGCGGCCCAAACTAATTCTGAGATTTTTGTTACGAAGCCTGCGATAATGAGTAATCGGTGATACTGAGCAAATCTGTTAATTAAAAAAAATCGGTGTAAGTTCACTATTGTAAAGCCAATTTTTTAAAATATTTTGTGAAATAATTCCAAATTAAAAGGTAAGCATCAAGTAAACTTGAAACAAAAACAAAGACATAATGTGTAACTTAAACATTAACAACCAATTGGAATGTTTTGCGCTGACTAATGGGTCATTATATTGATGACCGAATACAATTTTACCCAGAAATAAACTGTAACCTGAAAATTGGAAACATCCCCTTTAAAAAAGTTTCAATATTATGCAGCTCTCCCCATTTTACGATCATCTTCGGTCTCATACCTTTATTGTCAATGAAACATCCAATACAATAACCAACAATTTATCATTAAAAATGAAAATTTTTGTTTATTGTAGATTTTCATTTTTATTTCACCAATAAATAAATTATTGGTATATAACCTATAAATAAATTATTGGTTATTGTGACCAAACCAGTTTTCAAAATATCGAAGAACTGTTTCTGTTCTACAAACAACTTGTTTTTTATGCTGCAATACAACACACCAAGCGGAAAAATGTAAATAAAACAGAAAATATCACATGTGACCAGGACATTACCAGCCAGTTGACATTTTTTTATTTCCCTCCAATCACTTATAATTAATAGCAAATTTTTCAAATAAACTTCCTCCCTAATTCTAATCAACCGAATCTTAAAAAATACCCAAACACTCATGGAGCATTTTTTATAATGCACTTTAACGTACCGAATGGCGAAAAATACTTGTGCATTGTTAGAAAAATTTAGAAGTACTTATGCATAAACTGGTAACTGAAATGTAATATACAATTTCAATACCTATAAATTCATGTATGTACTTTTGCATTAAAATTGAAGCAAATCATTGAAATCAAAGGACTTTTATACCCAAAGTAACGTAAATAATAACAACTGTTATACCATACATTAATTTTCATTACCGTGTATATCAAAAACATAGTACACCAATTCATGCATAAAAACTTCCAACACTCGTGCATCAAATTTCAAATAGAACTTTTTGTATAGTATAAATCCGAGGGTCACGACCCTGTCGATTTGGCATGGAATAGCCTATAGACATGGGTAAAGGAGACGTGGAGGAGGGTGGCAAGAGTGCAAACACGCGTGTACACGCACACTGAATAATATACACACGGCCAGAGTATCGCAGTGTAACTACTGTAGAGCACACACACTGATTTCAGTTCACACGACGTGAGAGAGCGTCAACGTGAATCCCTACAGCGCTGTGTGGCAAGCCTACGCTTTATTCGCTATTGTTCTACGTCGCGGACCGCGTGATTTTGGCTGTAGGAGCCAGGTTTGGTGTATACGCACCATGCACGCATTTCCATGGAGTTGGTATGGGTTCATAATCGGTATGTGTGTAAGAGGCGAGTGTGAAGGGGAAGGGAGTCGAAGAAACTATCCCGGATTCTGATTGGTACGCGGCTTAGTTAATACACCAGTGAATTATACACAGGGCTCTTCTTCCACTGTACACTATGCACTATAACTACTATACGTGAGGCACACTCCAAGTTGCGGAGAAAGCTGATGTGCTCTGCTCTCTTATTACCACATGTCGTGGGATCGCCCGCAATATCTCGCCTATTTTTTCTTTCTGTTTTTTTTTTTCTTCCTATTTTTAATACACTAATTGGCTAATTGAGACTTAATTAAGGGTACGATACGTCGGGACAGTCAGGCTCACTTAGTCTCGGGAGACCTTTTCTGAGGACCTGTACATGTAATGCGTGCGGCCAACACTTTTATTTTGACGGTTCCAAATTTCACCGGCGGAAATGTCGAAATAGAAGAATTTCGTTGGTTTTATTTGTAATGAAAATGGTTACGAAATATTTAATTTGTTTGTTCAATTATGCAGAGTATATTTAAATCTGACGGAAGTTGGAAAGGAATCTAATATGAATAATATTTATTTCGAGGTAAGGTGGATGACCCAATTACTGACCGTGGTCTAATTCGTGTTCGTTCTTCATATTATTTACGATAGAACATTTTCTTGATTGCCAATACACACTAAGCTTTTCGGTCATATTCTTCGATTTTTGCATTATGCGATATGAGAAGCGCTGAAAATTTTCAATAACTGGCAATTTAAAAAATGTTATCCGCAGACTCGACAGAAGTGAGCCATCGCCAGCCGTTTTCTTGTCTCTGTCGGTAAGAACTTACCATCTGAAGGATATAGGTTTTTATGTTTAAAAAATGTATTTAAAGGACAAAGTTTAATCATAGAGTATTATTAAGAGCCAAAGAAAACGTTAGCATGTGCGAAAAGAACATATAATAACTCTTACTTCGAGAAATATATGGGTCAGAAAAAGTTTCATCGAAACGCTGGGTTGTTGCGATTTGTGTCCGCAACTCGACCGGACTGACAGCTCGATCAGACTGAACCATCAATGAAAATAGTATATTATGCCACAAGTGCGTAAAATGTGATTTCACGAACGAGCAGCGATCGGGTGCACGAGTGGTCGGCGAAGCCGGACACGAGTGTTATACGATCGCTACGATTACGAGAAACGTACGCACGTGTCGCGTACGATATTTTTTGACGTAGTATGCGTAAAATACTTAAAACAGTAATGTACGTCATGTAGAAATTGAGCGGGAGTAGCAGGGGGGACGGAACGGGTGCCGGACTGCAGGCTCTGCTGGGGGGGGGGGGGGGGCAGAGCCCCCGGCGGGGGACTGGGGCGGAGCCCCCCCCCATTCAAGAAAATACTTTTTCGAATGGCTCATAAATTTTCACAATGTTAATAGTGAATACGACTTCACGAAATTTTACAAATTGGATAACAAACCCGTTACAACGTAACTGATTCATTCAATTCGATCAATCAATTAAAAATACGTGTTTACTCGACGATTAGTAAGGCCGTACTGAGTATAAATCGAAAATCGTGTGTCAAGTCAATAGAATTTATGCCCTCCGACGACGTATACAGTTCACTTCTCATGTATACCAGAATATACCATAGGAAGGTCACATATTTCTCCATCAAATATGACGATTTATACTTTTTTAATTTTACACATACTGGTGTGTGAATATTCATTTTACACACCAAAAACAGTGCGTAATGTCGAATCTTACGCATACTACATCAAAAACCTTGTCATGTTATTCTTGTAAGAATTACATAAAACAATTATTTAAAATTCATTATTTCTGTAAAACACCTTTTCGGACTCATAGGATTATCCGTGATCTATAAAATTCTGACAGGATCTTGTTATTTAGTCACTTATCGGGTAAAGATGTAAAACGGCATGGTCCAGTGTTTGGATTTTCAATAAGACATGAAATCGGCCATACGAGAAAATCCCAGGACACTAATCGGGTCTTTTGCACGACTCACAATTCCTCAATGATTTTTGGTATTATTACTGACATAATCAAAATACAATATATAATACATTTTCGATGTCATATAGATGCTGCTGTGTGTAACTCCGACACACTGATATAGCTACCTTAAATCTAACAAGATGTAAAAATACTATTCTTATATTTATTAATAATAAATAACTGGTGTGGTTAGCGCATGTACAGTCCTTTTTTCTCATACCTAACCAATAAGCGCCACTTTTGCCCTACGGGATTACAACAACGAACAGGAAAACTTTTTCTACATGAATTACAAAAAAAAAGATTTCTAATTATTCAAATAAAAATTATATAAACTCAAATTCGTGAGTGGAATATCAACAAAATGTATTTCTACCACTTAATTACAGCATATTTCAAATATTTATTTCACGGTACCTTTCACTTTCGTTATTTGTATTCATAGTCATTCATACAAAACTACATTGAACAGCATTTTATTAAATTATTATGAATGCAATAATAATGAAAATAATTATTACAGTGAATCAATTAAAAATATCGTTTCCGAGTCTTAATGAACGAAACCTATTAAGCTGAAAATTATAAATAGAGTGTGAAAAAGATATATTTATGACAATTACCGGGACTGACTCCGCACCGCCTCCGTCTCGGCAGGATGAACCAGATAATCGTGAGTACATGAATTAGACCTGCGGATACGCACACGTGTATGCATGGCTATTGTGTCATAGCTTTGGAGCCGTTGTGTGCTGGCATCGCTTGTGCGCTACTTTTCTCCACTCGTGAAAGATTATTCTATGCGCGCGCGTACATAACGTATGCTGCACATGCGCAAGCATTTGTGCGTAGCGCGCGCGATGCATCGTGCCGAGAGAAGAAGACGCGAGTTGATCGCCCGGAATCTGAAGACGTGACTGTGCGGTGTGCATGATTTTCTCTCTCTCTCTCCCTCTCTTGCTCTCTCTTGCTCTCTCTCTTTAGCTAGGCGCTCGTGCGAGGAGTCAGAAGTTTGCATCTGACCTATTATTTAACATTTCATGGGAACTCTCGTTATGGTATTATGGCATTATGGTACATATATATATGTATGCTCATATGTATATAGCATACAATATTATGTACATATATTCTGCCACTGCTTACTAGGGATATGCATCTCTAGGATTTTTTTCGTCTTTCCTCATCATTTTCTCACAATAATCGTAACTCGACAAATTGGTCGATTATGTATAGTGATAGCGCTTCCTAGAAATCATATCATTAACCATTAATTGTGAAGAGAACTTTTTTTTATAAATTAAGAAAACTTTACAGGATGATAGTTTCTAAACATGAGAATAAGTTGTGTAGAAAATTTTGAAAAATAAGGGTCATTCCACTAATTATCACTTTATATGATTGATTTTTTTTTTCAAAGTTTTTTGGATGCGCATCAAAGGTTTCCTTAGAGTAATTGTAGCGATTTTTCAATTACCTTACTGACATTAATTTAATACAAGATTGATAATCACTACAAAAAATCAAGATGTACACTTACCCAAAAACGGTTAAGCTTTCCGATAAAAATACTGACGTTCAGATCTGAAAGTATTAATCGACTAATTGGTTATTGATGCTGTGGCCGAATTTTGTAGATATTGAGGTAGATGATCGATTATTGGCCGCCAATAGCGTACGGAACCAAAATTTATTAAATATTGAAGTCGGGCTAAAAAAACTATTTTTGTTTTTTTTTCATTAACAATTCAATCCAATGAATTTCATATTTTTTCATTGCATCAAAACGACTATTTCTAAGAAACAAAATTCATTTTTTTTTTCTTTAAAAGGGATGTTCCAAGAATTTTGTTTTGGTCTTATATTTTCTCGGAATAATCGTAACTCGACAAATATAACGATTACGTATGGTGATGAAGCCTCTAAGAAATCAAATCTTTAGCGATTAATTACGAACAGTTTTATTTTTGTTAAGCAAATGAAATAACTTTTACGTGATAGAAGTACGAATATATATATATATATATACATATTATATGAGTATATTATGTAGAGTGTATCATTCGCTCTTGGTATAATCGGTTTCGGGGTGAAAGCGCCGAGGCCTTCGTGAAACCCCAGGGAGGATCACATTCACGATCTGATTAATTGCTCGACGGGCTACTTCGCTACCCGCTGTGTTTAACTAGGGGCACTTTTGGATCTCGATCTTTACCGACCATCTAAGGACCGTTTCGCGTGTGAAGCAATTAAGGCTTCCTTTCGGAAATACTCCGTTTATTCGTGCCATTAATCTGGCGTTCCTAATATACGTTTATATATATATATATATAATTAATTAATACCTTTATTTAGAAAAAACGATTGGGGTAAACCAACCTGAAAATTCAATTTCATTTATCTACATTTTCATTTATTTTTGCTTCCTTCTGCAAAAAGCTTGGTTGCGGTCATAATTTTTTTCGTGCTTACCATGTCAGACTACCGAAAAATGTCTGAAATGTCAAGATAAGTGGTCCAGGAAATTTTTTAAAAAATAGAAATAATTATGTGAGTAATTTTCTGTTGGATACGCTGAGAAATTTTTTGTTGAATTAGCCGACTTTCAAATAGGTTCAAATAAATCTTTTGCTTTTACGATAAATTAATTTGATTTTTCAGAGTATGATTCAAGAACCATTCTACCGATTGAATTTTAGAGTATAATGTAATTGAAACAGTGGCAGGGCTTTAATTCTTGCTATTTTTGACAAAATTTCTTTAAAAATTGAGATTTCATAGCTTTTTGATTATTTTTAACGGTGTTATCGTTCTAACTTTCGTGAAATTCACGATTTTTCTAAATAGTACTTCAGGAGATAAGTTACATTTGGTGTTGATTGAATTTGTCGAAAATTTCCGATCGGATTTGATGAACTTTCAACTTTTCTAAAAATTGAGGTTGTCGCATTAAATATTGCAAAACATAAACCAGCAAATCTAAATTTAATAAATCTGTAAAAGTGTTCAAATCAAATAAAAAATTGAATTCATGGATTATATTTCTCAACTAAAAATTCACTAAACTTTGATGTTCCAAAATTGGTTAAACGAGAATGCAAAGTGGAACTTTCCATACGGCTCTTTCATTACTTCAATTTTGAACGAATCGTAGATGTGAAAAACGTCAAAAATTATAAGGAACCAATATGCGAGCATCCACTTTGCATACTTTTATATTAACCTTAAAAATTTTAATTTAATGAATGAATGAATGAATTAATTAATTAATCTCATTTTACTTACAGCCTTTTATAAAAATAATGTAATCTTTTGGTAATCTGCAGTTATCTGTTACAACAGCAAAATTTAACTTATTATTGGGTCACTGTGCAAACATACAAAAAATCAATATTTAAAGAAAGTTTGAGCTTATTGAATTTCGTACGTGACGCAACTTTGCTGGTATAACACATTGTGTACAAGTAAAACAGTGTCGTGTGGTACTCAGACCTCTGAAATTTGATCGGAAAGAAAAATATAAGGGAGCGATATGTGAAGCTCTACTTTACATCCTTTTTACTGTCTAATCATATGAAAGTACACAACGTATGTAAAGACAAAAAGTATTGCAATCCACAAATAAATGGACTTCTAGATTTTTATGGAAATAAATGTTTTGAGTGTCCTAAATTCCAAAAAAATACATTCACTTATTTCTGTCTGTCTGTCTGCATGTCTGAAAGTGCAATAACTTTTGAAAAAATCTATAGATAGCAATGAAACTTGGTGTGTGCCTTCTGCATTCAAACCCTGGTTTTCTTATTAAAATCTAATTCAAAATCTTCACTCCTTCTAATACTTTAGTTAAAACATTTAAAAAATAAAAATATATTTATTTATTTTTGGAACGCATACAAATACCCGATAAATTTCATCAGGCAAGCCTGATGAAATTTCTACTATAGAAGTTATTCTGCTTCATTCTGATACATACAGATGGAATTCCTTGTGAATGCGCTATGAAAAACAAGTGATTTAGAATATCGCAACAGGTTTGTAGACTTTTCAGTCACTCACTTAAGATTCCTGAAAGCATCCACTATGAAAAATGTCTGTTCTGTAAAAAATGGATTGTGTACTAGTTGGTAGATCAGTAGTGTAATTGATTCGTCTTGTCAAATGATCGCAGTGCCACCAGCAACGCCACCTAAACGAAACACAGATGCGACCATATCTGCGCGCGCCTCCTTGCGAGGACGGGTCGTAGCTCAAATGTGAATTTTCAAATAAGGTATAAGAATCAAATGATCGTAATAAATTACAATGAGAAACGAACTTCCTAAATAGTGTACGAAATGTCGCAAATTTCTATTCGTGCTATACACCAGTGAATCCAAGATAAAAACTTCATGCCAGTAACAAATGTGACGAAAAAGTTGCATATTGCGAATACGCCAGTAGTAACTTTTCTTCGTTTCTTTTCAATGAATATAAATAATTCCCGTTAAATTAAAAAATTTCATTTCATTCACAACCTTTTATAAACGTAATCTGATCTTTTTGCGACCCACGGTTGTCGCTACCGTTCAAATTCAACTCACTATTGATTCACTGTGTAAACAAAAAACAAAAAATTAAATATTTGAAGAAATTCCGAGCTTATTGAATTCCGTACGTGATGCAACTTAGCTGGTATAGGGGTAATACAGTGTAGTGTGGTACTCGGACCTCCGAGATTTGATCGCCAAGTCGAACGAGCTGCAGGGTAACGTACGGTGTTACTATGGCTATCGCTACTGGTAAGCCAACCTCACGTACGACTCTCAGTCCGACAGTATACTCCGAAGGCTTGTGGGACCCTCCTGCGAGAGCATTCCCCTTATTCACCCTCGTCCTCGCACCCTTTCCACTCCTGAGCACATGCCATTCCACACAAACACGCTGATACATCGATACACTGACTCTTATGGCTCCTTTCCGCACAATGGGCTTGACCCTTGACCTGCACTTCGTAGGGCATTCACTACTCATACCCACCTGGAAAAGAGTCCTTGAATATCGCTGTTGAAGCAATTTCGATTGGCTTGTCTACCACGCGTATAAAATTTTATGGGGATCACAGTGCAGAAAGGTATCTTCATGTCTCTGCTCTTGATATTTATTACCACCCTTGGAAATTAAAATTTTCTTGCCTCGATGATTTTTACGTAAAAATGATATGATTTAACAGAAAATTAATTTTTTGCATGGATTAAAAATTTGCTTTTTTATCGACAATAAATTTTCCGACGTTTTTTGAACTAAAACATGGAGCAATATAACGATATTTTTACAATCAACTAGTGCGTTACCGATAACACGATAATCCGAGTTACGATTTGCCAAAGATCAATCACAAAAAAAACGCAAGCTGTGATATCGTTGAAGATTAATACCAATCATTAATAATTATTCAGCCACGGTTTAATAAAATTAAGTGAATCAAGACGTTTATACTTAAGTTAGTTACTTTCGTGTATACACTGGGAAGTTAGAAGAAAATACGGCCGTCGGTATCAGTGCGGGACTTCCGCAGTTTTTCCGTGTAAGCGGCAAATACGGTGTAGCTAAGTCGGCTGTAGACCCATTGGAAGTTAGGTTAGCTTAGCAAAGTGGGGATAGGGAGTGACAGGAGTGGAAGTTGGTGGGGGGGAGGTCAAAACCTTCACGGGTGAACTTCGCAATTGAAACTGATGAGCAACTATATAATAAATTTTTCTTGGAGTAAAGTCTTACTACTCGAGTTTTACTACTCGACATATATCCTTAGATAAGGGAGTCTTAAAATAATACTCAAAAAATTTTATCGTATTATAAAAAAAAATTTATTCAAATTTATAACAAGAGTACAATATCGATAAATTAAAGGTACTGGAGTATATTTGGAGGGTTCGACTTAAAGTAATAAGAACGAGGAACGTGAAATCTCAGGGACCAGACGCCAAACGAGATTTACTAGTGGAGTGCAACGTCCCAAAGCTCGTATATAACGTCTCAATTGGCGTCTTTTCCTCGATGGCATTGCTAATCCATTATCCACTTCGCATTTTCGCATTTTCGCCATTTCGCCAATTCCGCCATCTACCAAAGTTCCAAGTTGAACAACAAACGCTGCTCTAAGGTCTGGAATATACCTCTCGCATCCGCCTTCTCTACCCCTATTCGTCTTAAATATGTCAGTCCATTAAAAGTTCGTGGACTGCAAGGCCAGCACTGGCTCCCTCTTTCAATAGTCGAATAGCTCTTTATCTCTCGAGTCTCAGCATCGCCTGCTTACTGCTCGATAAATTTTTTAATGGTTTCATAAAAAAATGACGACTATCGGTACATAGTATATGCTCTAGTACATATGTATAGTTATGTAAATGGAGGCAGCACCGGGATAACTTTCAAGATCAATTAATATCGCGGTCACCGCTTAACAATCCTTCTCCTTAACGCATTCACAGAAAGAAATTGAACTTTCGATTAAATGCAGTTTGTAGTTTTAAGCAGTATTTTGCTGCAACTTCAACAATTTCGCTGGAATATCCAGGCAGAACGAAATTTATTCAATAAAAAATTTATGGATATTATCTCGTGACGATTAAACTTATTTCACTTCTTGGGAATTAACAAAGAAAGATATACAAAGAAAAAATACCGGCGATAATGCAGCAGGCTAGAAGTTTGAAATTCTTAAATAAAACCAATATTATTGTATTAATGAATATTTTTATGGAAAAATCTTTTTATAATGTGAATATCAATTTCCAACATGCAAGGGATCATATTTTCGATAAAATTATGGATTATGACGAATTGGTAAGAGTAGTTACAATTTATCCACTAGATGTCATGGTCGTGTATGTGATTCTCTGATATCTTGCATAAGTCATGAGAAAATAGTTATTACTTTAGAATATCCTACCGATTTGGTACAAATATGTAGACATTCAACGGAGAATTAAAAAAAAAATTCCTCGTATAAATCAATAAAATGGCTACGAAAGTGAATGGAATGGAGAACGTAATCGGCCATGGATTTTCCCATTACCCATTATCTTCATTTTATAGCATTTATACGAATCTATAGGGGCAATGTTCTTTTTCTTATAATCAAATGAATGTATATCTTTTATCAATGATTCATTATAAATTTAGAATTATTTATGGATTAAATGAACCAGCAGCATCAATATAAAAGTGATGAGAGTGTAACAGCTGGTATCCCGTCATAATTCCAAATTTTTTCGAAAGTAACACTGAATTCGTCCATAATAATCGGCACATGGTGCAATGCATATATCTTAAGAGGAAAGCAGTAACGATCTTAGGCTTAACTTCGAGCTCAATTAACGTCCTCTCCGCCGACCGGCCAAGTACTCTGCATCTCAAACCTCTTGTCTCTACAGACACAAATCCACCATCGGATCCTCAAGATTAAACAATTTGCAGCTTATATGTATAGTGGTGGTGTACGATGCATGCGAGTGGGAACTACCAGGTACTTCTGGAGTCCGTGCTGGAGCTTCGAGGCTAGCGCACTTGGATGTGGATGCCTACATATAACCAACTCGCCGTGCTCGTCAGCTCACGCGAGGGATCTCCTAACTAATTTCTCTAGTTACGGGGCCGCGCAACGCCGGTCGAGTAGCGTGTATGTTGGCTTCTCTACACTCTATATATACGCTATATATGTTCTCCCCTATGTTTCATAACAATTCTGTGCGCCCTCGCCTCCCCTGACCCCTCAACGTTCTTCCTCTCGTGTTATATTCGTTACAGATGAACCTCGTACATGCCGTGGAATCTCTCTAGAGGTATGCACATGTAACGCATGGACAGACAGACGTACACAGTGTTGTAAAATTTAGGAATTCCCTGTAGAATCTAACGTGCTCTGCACATTCCTCAGCTCTAGCATACCGAGAAATTAAATTACAGCGAAAGCACAATTTTTTCCGAAAACAATGGTAACCTAGCAAATAAGGCTCGCGAGAAACGGTGTATAACACTAAACACAAAGGCGGTAGCGTAATTGAAACCGGTTTCTGAATAAAGTTTATCGAAATCTTGAGTAATCGAAAATAAAACATATGTTCTCTTTAGCTAATCAATAGAGCTTCGTAATGAACTTCATTTCATCAAAATCAGGGGAAAAATGTCCAATCCCCGGTCATTTTAGTGTAACTGGCTACATTCAGATAACTTTTTTTTTTAATGACAGAATCTGGCCTTGTCGCATATCGTTTGAAAGGGAATATTCCAAGGATAAGAAAAAACTTTTAATCATTCAGATCCTACGATCCCAGAAAAAGAAACAATTGAATTTAGCCGAAAACATGATCGATGTTTAATTTAATCATATTATTCCCAGAATAATTATCAAGGTACTCGAGCTAGTGAAATTCACTTGCGAGAGCAACATGTGCAGACGACGTACAGTAAACACGGAGCAGAAGGAAGAGGCAAGGTGGCGCGCTTAGCTATACCTACGTAGGTGCATCGTAGTTTCGTGTCTGGATTCGCTTCGCTCCTTCTCACGCTGGCTAACAGGTAGACGAGTGCCGAGGGCTTGCGTTACGTGTTACGAAATGATCGCAGTCGAGCACCGAGTTACGAGAAGACGACGGCTGCTATGCGGCTCGAGATCTTGTTTCTTTTCTCGTTCGCACTTCATTAATACGAGCGCGTGCGAGAAACAGAGAGACAGAGAGAAAGAGAGATTAAAGCGCGCACATTTGCTCGGGTGCGCCTGATGATGATGTACTATATCGGGAAAGCCGTGAGACGCTAATTCCGTATATATTCTTGTATGGGAGAGTCTGCAAAGATCTTGAAGATGCCATCATTCAGCATTATCATTGTGATAAGAGACCGAAGCGTGATAACCTCCGTCGTCCACGTGGTAATTAACCTTTTGTATCCTACCGTCCGGAAGCCTCACGTGATATTTTCCCTTTGTTATCCCCTCATTTCGAGTCTCCTGATGACCGAACTCATTTTCAGTCTGGTAATCCAAGACCCTGTAGCCAAAGGAATAGTTCGCTGCATAATGTTCCTGTGGAAATAAAAAAGGCTGTTTTTAATGATTGTTTTAGTCTCATTAAATCTTAAACGGCCGCAAAGGTATTAAATAAATGGCACGGTAGCCATAACTTGTAATTTTTAACACATGTGAGGTACATGGTAACTTTCTGATATTCAAAATCCGAAGAATACTATATTTTCAAAGAACATTATACTTGATGTTCAGTCAAAAATTGATAATGAAATAGCAAGCCGTGCTTCTGATTAGAAATATAGCCTACATTTCCGTTTTATGAAAAACAAAAGTATTTATAACAATAAATGATAAAACTGATTTCAGTGACATTGGTTTACTGCGTATTTTTCATTATCATTTATATTTTATTTATTTTCATTCGTGTAATTGGAAGTGTGGAAAATTCAAGAAAATGAATGTTTCTCATGAAAAAAAAAGCTTGGGCCTTCAAGGGGAAAGAAAATCTATCAGACATTTTAAGCAATACGGAATGAAAAAAAAAATCTGTTCTGTTTAAATATCGTTGTATGACGGCAAGTTGAGATAACTGATTTTACCACTCTAAAGTTTATCACTGCGTTTAGCCACAGCTTAACATCACAGTCGTTTTACCGGACTACTTCAGAACATATGTATTTTATTCCTCGTAGAATGCTTTTACAATACCACTTTCTCGATCAATTCCGCGCCGCTCTTGGAACTTATCAAACTAATAACAAATATTGTTTTTGCAATGGACACAAAATTTTTGTTGTAGAACATTACGGCTTTATTCTTCCTCGAAAAGTACCCTTTGCTCAATATTGGAATACCCATGAAGCAAATTTAATTTGCTAACATTGACAAAGTGCATCTATTCAATGCCCATTTTGACATTTTTGTAGCATTGAAGTTTCAGTTGAAATTCGAGCATTGCGAATTAATTGCTTCAACACACGATGCCGGAATTTCAAACCGGATATGTCTGACTCAATGCTAGTGCCACTCTGAAATAATTGAATTATTCCAGAGTTCGTCTTCTAATATTGAAAAACACGGAAAAATATAAGTAGTTTGGAGAACCATCTCTAGCATATGCTGTACCTCAAATTAATTGTAGGAAGTAACTCAATCTGTGAATTGATGTATTCACGGTTATGCAAAAATAGTATATAAAACCACGGAGTTGGGTTTTGTAACCAATCACAGTGCCGTTTTCACCGCACCAAACCTGCGAGTTCCTATAACCATTCGACGGTTTGTATAACCGACAAGTAGTTCCTATAACCAACGACTAGTTTCTATAATCAATGACTAGTTTCTATGACCAACGAGTAGTTGTCATAACTTACTGACTAGTTAACACTATATAAACTCCTTCGAGTGTTCGTCGGAATCCATTTATTGATTTCTCCAACTACTTGTTTTTTTCTCAGTGCAGTACTATTCATGGAGGACCCAATACTACGACGATTCTCGCCTGAGTCTTGTATATATTAGCTTGGAACTAGTGGCTGCCAAAACTGGCGGGGTATAGGATCAGTGGTTTAACAGGACTGCGACAGGACTGCCTTACAACACTCGGTAGCCAAGTCCGATTTAATACTGAACCTTGTTGGTGACTCCAGCAGTGTACCAGAATTTCCACATGGGCACAGTTCCCCACATACTATGTACATCCACTCAATTCCCCAAACCACTTTCTTTAACATTTCAGACCATTTCGAGTATACTGAAAATCTCGCAAGAAGATGAAAACAAAGCTAGCTTCTTCTGCGAGAAAGCCAAGAATGGAAAAATGTAACGTATTCTAATGTATCCTCGAGAAGGTTCTTTGGACGGAATTGCATGTATGTATTCTTCAAATTTGTTGGTGAAAATTGAAAATTCGCACTGTTTAGAAATGTCGGTTCAGAAGAGTATAGAGGAATTGAGTAAAGTATTTAATGTCATCGAGAAATAGGCTCCACCCTTAAGGATCTAAGCAGGTTAGACTTACATGATCATTATCGCCGTGCCACTTGTAGTTGCCTCTGTCATACGTGCTGCTGTCCCCTTCTGGTACTGATTGTGTTCTGCTGCGATCGGCAGGTGAGTAATTCCTATATTCGTCAGTGGTTCCCTTGATAACCTCCGAATGATCGACATTGGTTGACCTACTTTCGTCTCGGTTAACAGACGTGCCCGCGGAGTTGTCATAACTCGATCCACGGCCGCCTACACCAGGCCTCGCGCCGAGATGATGCTCCACTCCTACTTCGATAGGTGATTCATGATTCAGACGAGAAGTCCCATCCCCCTCGGCACGTTGACTCTCGTCCTCCAGTTCTGGGATTCCTTGCTCCCCACTAACTCGGTATATCTCGTTCAGGGCGTTCGGATCTTCGGTTGCCTGATTCACTCGCACCAAAACTTCGCCGTCTCCGCCTACTCGGTAAGGCGGTAAAGGCGTTACAAAGTTTCTCGTATTCGTGAGTGACGGCGGCGAGTTTTCCTTCACTGAAATCACTGAAAGTCAACGGAATGAATGAATAAAACGACGTTACACAGGAGATCGAGTCTATCCAACTTTTCTTATTATTCTCCAGTCAATATTTCTCGAAGTAAGCCATAAAGTATCATAAAACTTTTCATAATAATCTTACCCTCTCCTTGATCCAGCTGAGTTTCTTTGTGGCTCTGATCGAAGACGCCTTTTATGGAGAATCCAGGTTCCATAATTCTTTGCTGATTGTCATTTTGGGTGTCAGCATTGTTAACGTTGTTCGACGGGTTCTGGAAGTAAGGATTGAAAGAGAAGGGTGCTGGCAAAATTTTGCTGTCAAAGATCAATCTCGGAGGCGCGACAAATATTTGCTTCGAGTGGATCATCCTGACATTGGGTAACAAATGAGTTTGTCCTTGTTGCCTCGATTCGTATTTGTCAAAAACACCTCTGATGCTATTTTTCAGATTCTCTATCTCGGCAGCATTGAATCCGTCAATTTCCTGAGTGTTAACTCCTCCATTTGTGACTAGGTGGGGAGCTTCATTGCCGTTTACCTGGAAAGGTCGAGGTCGTGTTAGAGGCTTCAAGATTCTTTGAAAATAAACCGTGTTGTCAGGTCGATGAAGATTTGCTGGTATAAAGCGCAATTCCGATCCCAGACCTCGCGTCGATGATTGGGTGTTCGGAACTTCCCGATTGTTTGCTTCTCTTTGATCTCTGTTGTAACCCAAAGGAACAAAGTCATAACCCATTACCCTATTCTTTCTAAAGTTCGATGACCTCATCAAGACGTTGTCATCGAATGACGTTTGTCTTTTGCGAAGATGTTGGGTTATGTCTAGAGGCCTAGTGTTCCTAGATTGTTGATGCAACCTCCTAGAATCAAGAATCTTGCTGAAGTCTCCAGTGGCAGTAAGTCTGAACTTTTCGGGCAACGGTTGGTCGGTCGGCTTTAAGGAATACAAAGGTGACAATCGATGCGACGTCCTACTAGCATTGTAATCCTCTTGCTTCTGTTTTTCCAGTTGGCCATCGATTGTTGCAGCCTTCCCACCAGCTGTCTCCTTCCGCTTTGTCGCTTCCACCTCACGCCTTGTTCTATGTATAGTCGAATCAGAAGCATCGGAGGCAAAAACAGAGCTGATGATGGTTTTCCTGTTATCCTCCTTTTCATTCCTCCAGATGGCCTTTTTCTTTTCTTTCTTTTCTTCTGTAGCATCACCACGGACGGTCGTTTCTTCCTCGTCGTCGGTTCCTTTCCTCACCACCCTGGAGGCCGTTGATGGTCGTTCGTAATCAAACCTACGTCGAAGGCTCAATGTAGCTGATGGTGAGTTCGCCTTTCCAATTAGTCGGGCTTCCAGAGGCACCAAGGCTCCGGCTTGAATCGACGATTTAATTCCACGAACCACCGTCCCTTTTTCTTTCGCTTCTTCTTCCTTTGCTCCGTCCGCAACCCTCTTACAAACCACAAGCTGCGACTCAACGAGCTTCTCGGTAGTATATTTTTCTCCGTCACGATTTGCGTATTCGTGCGGTAGCTCGAAAAGGGTGGGCACCACCGACTCGACAACCCCAGCCCTTTCCCCGACTATGCCGCGCAGTTCGTTAGCGAAGGCTGCCTGATTAGAGGAACGTTTAACAACGGGTATGTTCAACCGAGCGTCCGTCGGCGATCCATTCACTTCAGCGGCGATACCAGGCGTAGCGGCTGGAGGCACAGCAGACCAAACCCCCGTTGAACGGGCGCTACAACCTGGCCAGTGATATGTTATCAGGAGGCACAACGTTACCTAGAATAATCGGGCATCGTTAGTTTAAACCACGCCGACACACAGCCACACAGGAAATATACAGACAGAGACGTACGAGAAAAAAAACAAACCTTGCGAGGGAGAAAGAAAAATCGTTAATCCGATTTCACTAATGACGAGTAAAGGGAAATTGGTGGAGAAGAAAGGGGCATTTCATTTCATGACAAAATGTATTATTACGTATACCGGCTTTTAAAGGTGAAATGTTTGGAATTACATCGTAGGACGGAAAATCAACAACAGACGGAAAATCGTTGTTTCATGAAAATTCAATGCGAATTGCTTTCGTTATTTTTCAATAATAGACATTACGATTGTCTATTATTGACATGTTGATCGATTTTCATTACACAGCTATTACGTGGGAAATATATGGTTATTATAGGGTTTTCGGAATTGCAGATGTTTTTTTTGTTTTCCTGGATTTTTCCAATGCCTGTATCGTTGATATTGGTCTTCTATGTAATCCAATTGAAGAACGGAATTCCGTTTTCCAGTTTCTATACCTGACTACCAATATCATTTCTTTTTTGTTTCTTTTATTCTCTATTTCTGTACTATCTGCAGTATATTTTCTACATAAAACGTACTTCAATTTTACACGTGATGCTATTTCTACCGTCTTTTTTACGCTGGTCTATTCTATATTTGTTCAGCAATGTTTTTTTACCCTAACCTTTCCAAATTGTCTTTGAGCTTCTTAGAACACATGTGCATTCATTGGTACAGTATCTTCGAGTCATTTATCAATTTATTTGCCAGAATTCACCCTGAGAATTATTACCACTTGGAATAAATTTAAATGTGACAGCATAAAGACAATGCAAATAAAAACTAAAATAACGATTTTAAATTTTACACAGAACTATTTGAATTTCACTTCTGATTTTCCTGACAGACAGTGAAAAATATTGCAGAAATTACCCATTGGGGAATGGATCTTAGAATAATTCCGAACTTGGATCTGTTTTATATTCAGATGCTTTGAAAAAAAAACACACACACGCTCTCCGAGTAGTAACTTCAGGATATGCTAGTACATAATATTCTGGGACTGTTCAATTTATTTTTCAGATTCTAGAACCTGTTTTTTACAATATTTCGATTAAGGAATTTGAGAGAATCAAAGTTATTATTTCCGTGTGATATGAGAAAAAATGCTGTCGAGAAAGAAAAAAATGGACAAACAAAATAAAAAGGAGAGAAGGAATTATTTCGACATTACATTTTTTGAAACACTTATGTCCTTTTCCGTAGAAAAAAAAAGTTTTACCTTTGTCCCTTTGTCGAGAGCACCCCTTATTAATATCACAGGTGAATTGTAAATTCTTGTTTCGGCAAGTACCTAAATCGAAAAAGAAAATCGGTTCTTTTCAAATCCGAAAAAAATTAAACAATCTCGAAATACCCTGTCCAATCCTGAAATCACAATTTGATCAAAGGTCACAACTGATTGAGGTTTACGAGTGTGTCGGTTTTGTAAGGCATGACGGATTTTGCTTCCAACGTTAATCCACTTGAACCTTTTTAAAGTCTCTATTCACATCAGAGACCTCATTGAATTATTCAGTATCTTTCTATCCATCATCAAGTACTTTCCCAGAATTCATACTGAGGATTATAACTTCGAATAAATGTTCATGTAATAGCATCAATGCAGCAAGCTAAGAATGTACTTAAAGTTGACAATAATCATTTCGGTTTTGCAAAGAATTATTCGAATTTTATTTCTGGTTACCTTCCTGCCAAAGGGTGAAAAATATTAAACGAATAATTCATCCCTAGTCCAGTGCAAAAGTCGTCGTAAATCCGCTCGTGATAACCGAAGAGATTATTTAGGTCTTTAAGTATTCTCGAATTTGTGATTCGCGAATGGGACGCGAGAAAGCGACGAGAAGTGGAGGATGGGAGATCGGATTCTCGTAGTTCACGGGAATGGATGCGATCGTTGTTCACCGTCAGACGGCCAGCCAGAAATCCAAATGAGCTCAATCGTGGAATGCCACGGTAAGCCCATTACCGCCGGGAAACCGACACACCGGGATAACAGTAACGGACGCGCAATTATATAGTTTTCGCGCGGAACAGTGAATCTCTCACTCTATGCCGTCTCTCCGGGCCGATTCGCCGTACTTATTCCGCCTGAATATACCGACGACCCGTCGTACTGTGAATTAACGGATTGCCGCTGTTTCCATGACTTACAGAGCCATATATGCATTATTTAACTTTACAGAAGTACAGACTAATCCAACACACTGAAAATCTACCGCATACCCGTATTAACTTCTCCATTTTGAACAAAAATATAAATTCACCGTTATAAAATTAGACCTGATGATTTTCTTATCTTGGTATTGCTGTTTTCAGATAGTCATTATTATTATAATAATAGAAGAAGCGCATAACAAAAGAGATCACATTTTTTATCCGCACGGGGAACCGATATATTTTTCAATCTGACGTTGTTTATTCATTTCATAAAGAAGTTTCAATTTTTTTTTTTTACTAATATTCTAAAATATTAATCAGGAAATGTATGAAGATTCTATTATAAAAAAAAGTTCTTTATATAGGGTCATTAACAAGTGACATGAGAATTAAAATAATCGGTAATGTACTAAGTAATAACCCATTCAAATTTTGTAGCATTTTTGGATTGACATTTATTGTAAAAAGACTTTTTGGATTCTTATTTCTTCAATGAAATAAAGAGTATGAAATTATTGAAGAAATGAATGATCAAAACAGTATTTTAATGGGAAGAGAATTCAATATTTAAAATCTGAATAAATTGCGGAAAAGTCGAACGGACGCAAAGTTTTGTTCCTTCTGAATTTTCCCGCCATCCAACATTTTTACCTCTAGACAGGGATCATCCATAATAAATAGTCTCGAGAAGCAGACGCGAGAGAAAAGTACGAGAAAACTAGCGTTAAGGTTGTAACGAGAAGTAAACGAGAAACTTTTCAACCGGAGCGAAAATAAAACTGCTTGCAGCAGAAAAATTGGAGTTTTAACGAGAGCGAAAAAAGGGAAAGGGACGGATAGCAAACGATGGCAAACGATGCTGTACCGGACGGCAGCAGTTTTGGGGCAGGAAATCATTGTCCTTTCACTAATCAATGGTATCCACGAATTGTTAGAGAGAAATAGACGGAACCGGGAAAAAGAGACCAGTGCTCGGAAAACACAATGCAACTTCATTAACTAAAGCGTTGTGATACCAAACGCTTGTGTGTATACAATCGAGTGACAGCGAGCGAGAGAGAGAGAGAGAGAGTGAGTGAGTGAGTGAGTGAGAGTGAGAGTGAGAGAGAGAGAGAGAGAGAGAGAGAGGGGAAGAGAGCTATAGGACGACTACATCATCCTGTTTTGTGTCTTTCGACAGCTAGTTAGTCATGTACGCGGCATTTCGCATCAAATAGCCATACCTAAAAACCCCATGTTAATTCTAAAGCAAAGTAAAACTTCCCAAATTGCTTCCTCATAATTTTTGGGTTTTTTTTAAAAGTGATTATGCAAAAGTATGCTAATCGATTTTACTTTGAAGCTTTTTTTTTTATATAAAAGTCAAGATTCAAAGAAATCTGACCTCGCAAGAAATGACAACGAAACTCAGTACCTATCATTTGAATAGTACTGATTTCATGTGTAAAACCTGAGTCTACTGTTTTATATTTTGTGAGAGTTAATAACATCAGTTTTTCCAAAAGTAAAAAAAACTGAGATTTTTTAAATACATAGCATATTATCACGAACCTATGTACTAACAATCGCTAAATAATACCGACTTCATGTATGAATTTGAATTCGGTGTCTCATATTTTGCTAAAGTCGGAGCAGCATATATATTTTTTTAACCCAATTCGCTTTGCCGATGTCGGTCAAATTTAATACCAAACACCATTAAGAGTACCTGTACTTATGAAGTATTACTTAGAAAAAATATAGCCAATTTTACGACAGGTAGAGCGCCAACTTTCAGTTTGAAAAAAATTGAAAAGTATAAAGTAAGAATTACTGCATTCATTTTATTAAAAATTGCAACCTGTATTCGGAATGAATGAAATCTCATTTCAATCAAATAGAGTCTGTTCCGACTGAATAAAATACTATTAGGCTGGCCATTCAATAAATTATTTATTTAATGGCCGTTTCGATTAAATAATAGGATTTTATTTAATCGAAATAGACTCTATTTTATCAAAATAAAATTTCATCTGATTGAAATAAATTCTATCTGATCTGAATAAAATTTCATTCATTTCAAATATACCCTATAATCGATTTCAATAAACCCTTTAGACCCATTTCTCTGGGTGTAAGGATTCCACATAAGGCCCCTAATATAATTAGGGAAAATTAAACAGCGCCTTGGCAAAACCCTGATAAGATTTCTTCAAGGGCGATTGAGCGATGATTGAAGTGCATAGTTTCCTAATAATCTGCAATATGTTTCAAATTTCTCAGCATTCAAGATTTTAGAAACACGTATGTTATTGCATCAACTTCAGCAAAACATAAGATAGCAAACTCAAATATAATGCATAAAATCCCAACTATTCAGCAATGATTAGGATACAGTTTTGTCATAATTTATTGTGTTGTTCTATTTTATGCAGAATTTCAACTCTTATCAAATAAAGCTGCAAAGTAGATCTTTGCGAATGGTTTTCTCTATGGAGAAGTCAACATCGATTGACTGCATGAATGAACAACATTGATATAACAACATTAACGAAAACGATAAATATGTTACATCTATTATTTGATTATATGTACGCAATAATATCTTGGATATGCAACATATATTTCTGAAATATATTTCGCATTCATGGATTTTCATGGGGCGATGATTCCACTGAAGCCAAATATGCGGATGCATACACCATGAATATTGGTACATACTGCATGAAGCATGTTGAACTCTATTGAATGCATTGTGCGATACGTATCGCGAAACAATAATTATTTTGTATTTGATATAGCATATTCACTGCGTAACAACAAACTGTGAATAGTCGGAAACATTGAATATATATATACGATCCTTCTATATCGTCCATGTTTCTCACTCACTAGCACTTTCTCCCTCTCATTCCATTTCTGTTGACACTTGCTATTATTGACTGATTGCGAATTCACACGTGTGTTAATTAATTAACCACCCCTTCTGGACTCAAATTCCCTCTCCTTCTCTGTAGGTGTTCAATCTCGGGTTATTCCTATTTCATTCAATAGTAAGCACAGGTAGTCACCGTGTATACGCCAGGTACGCGTCAATTATGCCATTAGCTATTTCAACGAAGCAAACTGATAAATATTTCATGCTGTACATTGAGCATGCTGCTTCACTATAACATTGGTGAATATTAGAAATATCTACTGTTTGATTTTTATGTCGATTAAGCTTCGAATATACTTAGACATTAATGTTTTTTTACAATTAGCGAGTAACTACCGCGACTCTTGATTTAATTTATTGTGGCAACCTGAAAATAAATAAAAAACGGCAGAGCCGGAAAAGAGCGATCAACAAAGTCCTAACATAGCCGAAAGACTGATATATAATAATTACACGAGGATCTTATCACACCTGTCTGATCAACAAAAACCACAAATGTAACCACTATAACCTCAAAATAAAAATAAAATTGTTTTTCATCATCATCAACCTGGAAATAAAGTTATTTTAAAAATAATTTTAAGAATGATACCTTTTTTTGAAAAAATCTTACACTTGAACCTCATTGAGTAAATAATAAGAATTATTATTCTGCAATTTTGTAACGACATACATTGGATCAGATTAGTTTGAGGTGAATAGTTAAGTTTTTCGCATGTAGCTTTCAGATCAAACCAATGAATAAATGTTCGTATTCGATGTCTTATTTTATTTGTCTGATTGGTATATTGCATTGTGGATGCAGTGAGGATTTGAAATACTGTCATCATTTGTTGAATAAGTTCCCAGTTAAGAAAAATTTAGCTACTCATTTCAAATTATAGTTTTGTCGAAAAGGTCTGCAAAAAAAATTTCTATACTTGCACCAGAATGCACTTTTCGAATGATTAAATATGACATCGAACATTGGAATTTGTTCGGTGAATTAGTCTGCAAGCTACGATAACTGAAATTATTTTTTTTACCTCACACTATTTTAGTGCAATGTGTGTCTTCACAAAATTGCAGAATAATAATGCTTGTTATGTACGTAGTGAGGTTCGAATATAAGATTTTTTCAAAGATGTGTATCATTTACAGAATTCATTTGTTAGGACTATTCTTCAGGTAACAGGATCCCCTTAATTACTCTTTATATTTGGTGTGTAACTAACGCAACTATTGAAGTGACTCATTAGAAGGAGTTAGGCAGGCCCAAATTGATATTTATTGACAGATATCTCGGCTGTTTATCTGAAGGTATCATTAAAAAATATTTAATCCCATTACATTCGAAAAACCATTTTTTTTTGTTTATGGTAAAAGCATCTAGAGATTAAAAATAAGCTAGGGAAAAATTATGGGGTTCTAAAATTTTATAAACTTTTCAGCAGTAATCAGTGGTCTAAAAATTTTTTTAAATTGCTCATCAGCAAAAAAATTTTCCGGTGTGTAGTTAGCTATTTTATGTCCTTTAAATTAGTGAAATTATACATTTTTCATAAAAATAATTTGCAAAACAACACTCAAGCTTATCTAATTTTGTCAACCTGATTTTTATCTCAAATAGCTACATTCATACCGGAAGACTTCTTCATTTTAACCATTGAAACTCACTTTAAAAAATCAAAACGCCTGCTAACCGGCTTTTTCTCAGCATTGGTAATCAACTCAATAAAAATGATCCAAATACTTTCATGATTCACCTATTCATGAAAATTCATGAAAATCACTCTTATATGCAAAACATATGAACCTATTATAATTATCATCGTAATATAATATAACTAAACTATATTACTGAAAATTTCAAAGTGTTATAAATTATGTTTCTTTATACAAATGCCCATCACTTTCACTTAAACTCCGAAACGTCGGTCATATACTCACGTGTTTCAATAACATGATTTCCTCTAAGCTCCAGTATTTTGATTAAGTAAAATACAATGTGGACACTGACGATGATTGAATCCGTAAAAAAAAGCAGAAAATGATGTGTGTAATGGATTATAATTACAGTGATTATATTTGAATGATTTGAATGACTAATGAAAAGTGTTGAAAAGAAGATTAAACCGGATTAAACGGTTCTTTACGCCACGTATCTTGTCATTTCAGGTCCCGAGCTCACACTAACTAATCGGTGAGTGAGTCGCGAGATGTTAAGACTTCTTTCGGTCCACACAGATCGTTCGTCGTCGACGACAAGAGTACAATAATATTTCGGGGGGCTTTCATTGCTGGCTCTCTCGAGAACTCATCTCGGTTTTACTTTTCTTTTTTTTTTTCTTTTTTAATTCCTTCTCTTCCTCACTGAAAACGATTCGTCGATACGGATTTAACGCGGGACTCGTCGCGGTTATTGGTTACACGTAGGCAACGAACATCGTGTGGCTTCCGCTTTCACGAGACGAGCATATCTCATGCATCTTCTGTTCTCACTCTCTCTTTCTCTCGTTTTCGTGCGTTACTCCCAGACTCACAATTTCCGACCGCGGAGAACGTGTGCGGTTGTTGAGCCTCACGCGTCTTGCACTATCTCCGCGTGCTTGTGGCTACTTCTACAGGTGCGTAAATTGGGAAATAAAGGAAACGATCGTGGACGAATGAAAAAATAATTATAATATCACCGACCACATGCAAAATTTCTATAAGTTATACAACTTATTCCTTTTTTCTAAACTGCATGCAGATTTAATATATAAGGCATTCTCTGTCAAATCAGCTGCGCTTCGAATAAATTTTTTTTAAATTCAGCTACTTATTTTTTCGTCAATATTTTACTGAATATTGAAGAACATTTTGTTTTATGTACAAAGGAAACTATATGTAATTTTAAGGTCATTTTCCAAAATTTGACGTTTTCTTCGATATTTGACCGAAATATTTTTGGCTACATTTTCTTAAAATATCTTCCGAAAAAATCATACAGGTCGAGAAAATTTCAGCAGACAAAAAACGGCATTTTTCAGTATGAGTTGAGGTGACTTGATGTGGAATTCGCCATGTAATTATAGTTGGAATATATCGGTAGTTACATGTCAATTTTCGTCTTATTAGTCCAAGTTACAAATGACCAATTATATTATGTAATTGGTCATTTATCAACTCATAATATGAGTTGAAATATTTTTTACTGCTCTCCAGATTATTTGCGATAATCTATTGCTAAATAATTCAGATCACGAGAAATAATGAGGACACTGTCAATTTCAAAAGTAAACTTCATAAAAAATCGTGTAATTTCGTGATAGTGCATCTTTGATTTTTATTAAATTCAGGAAGAATGCATTCACATGTAGAATTTTTTATTGGACAAGATAAAAATTTGACCATTCAAGCTCGTGAAATTGCACGTTCGTTTTCACCCTATTACATTCCAGCCTTGGAAAAAAATTTCTTTTATATATGCATCAAACTCAATTTTTTTTAGAACAAGATTGGAATACAACTTTCGTATCCGTCAGTACAATGAATTATACATATATTAGACACTTTGACTTTTAATACTATTTTTAATGATGTTTTAGCACTTTCATTTTTATTAGATAGATAAACGAATTATTATCATTATTCGTATTAGTATTAGTATACCTCTACCGATTTACTTTCTCAAGATTTTGTGAAATGATTCAGAGCTCATTCCATGGAACGTCAATGTTCATTAAAACACTCTGCGTTGAAATTTCGGACATCATTAAGAGGCCTGATTCACCTCAAAAAGTTCTGTATTCTTTTAAAAAAATTTATAATGCTAATCTTCATTAAGTAAATGATAAGCATTATAATTCTGCAATTTTTTAGAGATATACAGTGCATCAGAATAGCGTGAGGTGAAAAGTAACATTTTTCACTTGTCATAGCTTTTAGACCAAGCCCGTGAAGAAGTTTTAGTATTCAATAACTTCTTTCATTTATTGAAAGTTGAAAAATGCATTCTGTCCGGAGTATAGCGATTCTGGGATGCAGTGGAAATTGGATTTACCAATTGTAACGAATCGTTGAGTGCGTTTTCAATAATGAAAGATTTATTTACAAATTAAAAATCATAGTTTTGGCAAAAAAAACTTTTAAAAAATCCTATACACAGACCAGAAAGTCTTCGTCTTCAGAATAAATGGGACATCGAACACTAAAATTTGTTTACCGGTTCGTTATGAAAGCCACAAGAGAACAATGTTAATTTTTATCTTACACCATTCCGGTACACTGTATATCTTTAAAAAATTGCTAATGATAATGCTTTTGATGTACATAAGGAAGTTATGTCAGAAAGTAAAATCAAACTAATTTTCATGAACGTTTGTCCTGTTGTCATTGAGCTATTCAGTTTTATTTCTTCAAAATTCGGATAGTTCTTACGACTATATTGGATAAATAATACATAGTTGAAATTCGATCTTTTTATACGGCACTTATGTCAGCGAAATTAATCTTTCAATCGAGAATAAACACACTTAGATCAAATATAGAAAAAATATAATAAGTACCGCGAATTCGGAAAGTATTTGCGAATTTTTGGTTATCATGAAAAAATGAGATCACGGGCCACATGTTAAAGTAAACTCATATTAAAGTGCACAATTCCGGACTAGATGACGGACTATGCCCATAATATATTTTACGGGGTCACGCTTTTTTTTACGGGGCCTTTGAAGGCCCCGTAAAAAAAGCGTGACCGTCCTTTAGGAACCCCTATAAGGCTTCCACATAAGGCCCCTATTATAATTAGGAAAAATTAATCAGGGCCCTTGCAAAACCCTGATAAAATTTCTTCACGGGTACCTTAATGAGGTTTGAATACCAGATTTTTTGAGCTAACAGTATCGTTCACAGAATTAAAATTCTTCAAACTTTCTTTAGGTAACCGGGTCCCCTTCGAAATATAAACAACTATTGTCGCATTTAATTATTTGCTCCCCTGAGTATATTGTTGATTCTTCCCCTCGAGTAGGCAAGTGAATGCGTCGAAGGAAAACAAGTGGAAAGAGAGACGTATCCACCTTTCCAGTGAGCGAGTCGCAAGGATTTCTCATTCGTGGGGAAAAGAGAGGCCGAGGACCCGGAAAGAAAGGGTCGCCCGGTTAAAGGAGGGGACGTACTACTGCGAGATATTAGCCAACGAGTAACAACGCTCGTGTTTCGGGTCTCTCAGCACGGAGAACCGACCGCCAGGCAAAGATACGAGACCAGAGGAGAAGAGCGGTGAGCAAGCTCCACAGAAGCGAGGATCTTGGAGTGGAAACAGACCTTTATTAATATTTATGATCTTTCGCTGCTTACTACTATTTGCAATGGTAATACTCTTCTCCTGCCTATGGAAAATAAGCGTGCTCGAGCGAGATCGTATTTATTTTGTGTGTATGGATACGTATATATATATGTGTGTATATATATATATATCCATATATATGTATATATGCGTGCGTCTACTGTTATAATACGCTTTAACAATTTGGCGCATAGTAACAGGAGTAGAGACAGAGATATGTGTGTGAGAAAGAGAGAGAAAGATTAGATGAGATGAAAGGGTGCAGAGCATTCGCATTTGTTTTATACCCCTTGCTTCATTTGTCCTAATGAATATTTCCTTGTTTGCGGCGCCACCACTCATATAATATGCTGCAGTTACTACATAGTACCACACTCGGATATACATATGTAAATTATACAACTGTACAGACGAAATTAGTGAAGTACACTGCCGAAAAAAAAAAAAATCTTGCGCAGGGGAGTTTTTTTTTTCTTCTTTTTTGGTGGGGATTATAATTTGCACACGATTCAATTTATTAGTCTCGTTTCGAGACTCGAGAATTTATTATCAGCCCATTTTGTAAAGTCTGAGGTTATCAGACGTCCTGACGGAGGATTTTAAAGGTGGATCGAATAGATTATAAATTATAAAGTATTTTATAGAAAAGGTTACTGACTAATTATTTTTATTAGAGGAAATGTTGAAAATAATTAAGAAGCAATGTGTGAGGTATTATTTTGTGTGTTTTTTTTTTGATGAAATGAAATCGATATGGATTTTAGTGCAATTTTAATTGTCATGATATTAAGACATTTAAATTCTTATTCAATCTGAATTCATCTACCTATCCCATTGAATAATGTATGTTATTCGAGGTTCTTTTATTTATGTAAAACATTGGGTAAATCCAATTATATTAACATTTGGGCTGTTAAATGCAATAACGGCAATTTTTATACCTACACGCACACATAGACGTTTTGTTCTTAACTAAGTTTATGGTAATATGAAAATTTCACAAACAAAATTCTGAATAATAACAAGGATTTCTGTATGGGGAAGCAAAAAAGACAATATATTTTTTTGCCACGCGTATGACATGCTGTTATGACGTATGTAATAATGCAACCGCGCCAACGAAAAAAATAAATTAAAATAGCATTGTTCTGAAGATAAATAAAATAAAACTTATAATTTTCCCACATGATTAAATTAAGATAGTCTTTATTATGTCTCCAACAATGTATTGTTGGTCAATTTCCTATGCCTGTTATACATTTAATGGAAATTTAAAAATATGGTAAAAATCTGGTTTTAAATTATGAAAGAATTTCATAACCGTTTTTGGAGAGCTTGTATTAATTATTCCTGTTAAAAATTACTTGAAAAAAATGAACGTATGGTTATGTATTATAAAATAAAAATCTCAAAGCTTCGATTCACGATTCCTTTTAAGAAAGGAAAGTTTTGATCGTTAAAAAAAATTTAGCAATTTCCGGTAAATACTTAGTTCATTAATTTGAACGTTTGCGTGACCAAGACCTTGAGTGAGCTTAGTATCATTATCGACTAAAAATTATATAGCAATTTCAGCTGTTATTGAACAGTAAAAGTGACGATAACAAGAATCTCAACGAGCGAACATCGACCTCCTTTTTTCCGTGAGATGCTAGGCTATCAAAATCGAAGGTATATATATAATACATACGAACATATTGATATATATACAATATATGCAGCATTCCATGTCAACTCGACTTGGATCTTGACCTTTGACGTCTCGGATTTCACGCCCGATTTTCCACGTTATTGTTTTATCTTTGAGAAGCAACCACAATTGCTTTTAGATTTTTTTTTAGCAATTTGTATACTTATAATTATTTATAGCGTCCATATAGAGCTATTTTTCAAATGTCTCACATAATTCTCATAAATCCTGGATATCAATGCTTCTGAGCTTAGACCCAAAGTGCCACAAATCGCGGTTCCATTTTTTTACGAATTCCTTTTTAGAACGAAAAATAAATAATGGTAGATGCGTAAGAATAATTTAACTGAAAAATTGTCTCCAAGTTTTTCAAAGCGATTCTCTTAGTCTAATTTTTTTAATAAAATGAGAAAAAATTGCTTTCAAAAAATCTGAAATATCCTCAAGATGTTCTAAAATGTATAGAGATGGTTAAACAGTGATCTGCAGTGAAAGGATTCTTACGAATCCAACTTTTTTCGATTTTCGTTTAAAAAAAAATCGTGGAGGTAAGAAGTGGGATCCGGTGCAGTTTTGGTCTGATCTCATAAATATTAATATGTGATCCAAGACTTATGAGAATTTTTTCAGATTGGAAAAATTCGGTCCTCAATATGTTCGTATATGAGGTATTCTCCGCCAACTAGGGTACTTTTTTCCCGACCCCCTCAGTTCTGTTTGATAATTAGCCATATATTAGGACTGCTCAAATGTACTCTCTGTGAATTATTTCAGATTTTTGATCCACTCATTTCGGAACTAAGTTCTTGTTTTTGAGTCCGTATATCGTGGCAAATTTCAGTCTGGCAAACAAAATGTAGAAACAAAACGACTATGTTTTTCCCCGAACTATTCAATTTAAAATATGTTATATTTTTTATGAAACCAGAAAACCCAACTTCACCAAAAAAAAAAACAAAAAATATTTTGCTTCTCTCAATGGGTCACTTTTTACTTCGCCGCAGATTTGAAAAAATATTTGGCATGATACTCCGAGCGTATATAAAAATTAGCATCGTGGAACTTAGAAATCTTGGCAGTTAAAAAAATTTTTCACAGAGAACTAATTAATACATCCTTATGAAATATATACATGTATGGTTCTATCAATTCACACATGAGTTGATTAATTATTAATTAATGGATATATGGAAAACATCGTACAGAGAATTAGAATAATTGATACATGTTCAATACATATATCAACTAATCCAATTGTCGGCAAAATATTTTTTCAGCTGTCAAGATTTCCGAGACCCACGATACAATTTTTTTGTAAGCTTTGAATATGCAATACATTGTTAGTAATTCGGTGTTCAATTCAATCTAGAAGTCACTCAAGTAATTTAAGCAGTTTGAATACATTAGGAGTGGTTTGATAACGCTTAACCCCACTGCGAAGTTGAAGAGCCAAACAGGTCCACCAATCCGGCCCACTATTGGCTTCTACACTTAAAAGTGTTAAATTTACACCGTACCGTGAATTTAAATTCATTTATATATATATATATATATAAATTTATTTAGATTTATATAATACAAATAGTGAATTTAATAAATTCAAATTTATTATTCGTATTAAACACGGGTAGGAATATTAGCAATATTGTTGAAAATAACACCTAATAATTTAACCTCTAAAGCCGTACGATTTTACATCGTGGATTCCTAGAAATGTATACAGAATTTTTAAAAACTCATTTCCGGTACGAGTAGATCGAATAACCTGACATAATTCACAGAGAGTACTTTTGACTAGTACTAATATATGGGCAATTATGAACCAGATCCGAGAGGGTCGAGCTTAAAGTAACCGAATTGGTAGCGAATGCCTTATGTGTATGATATAAATAATTACAAGTATATAAATTGTTTGAAATAAAATGCAATAAAAATTGTGGTTTTTTCTAGCAACAAAACAATAACATAAAAAAACACGGGATGAAATCTGAGAGGTCGAGAGTCGAGCCCAGGTCAAGTTGGTTTGAAATGTCCCATATACAAAGAAATACAAAACTTCTTTGAAGTATTGACTTCAATAATTACATCCTATTGAGCAAAGTATACTTGTTATCGAAGTTCATGGCCACGAGAGTGAACAGCCTCTACTTTCTTAAATGCATTTCCTCGAAGCATCGAGTGCATACGAAAAAAAATTGCTTGCACCAATGCGAACGAAAGTAGGTTCGCCGATACAATCATCCGTATACGGTAAGTGTATCCGTGTCAGAATGGACGTAAAAAGATATAACTTTCGGTGAAGACGACAGCTCACGCCTTTCATCATTGCTCCCACTCTTGGTAATGAATAAAATGAGAGTTTGAAATTTAATGCTGCATTATGGCAGAGCGAGACTGTATTCTACTCATGCTACACTATCTGCTACCTGTATAGTAATCGACGTCACAGCGCGTGGACCCAACGACGAGTGGACCTGCACGGAGTAACCTACTTTCGTTATTCCGGTCTCGAATTTCACTTGTTACGCATAAAGCACGATGGTTTATCATCAGCGACAGTGAAAATATACTATCTTCGATTATGCTTATTTTAGAATAAGGCAAAGAATAACTTTCACTTACTCTTTCTCTCATTTTTTAAGTCCGCACTGAAAAACAAAACATAACAAAAATAACATAACTCGACTTCACAGAATTTATCTCAATAGAGCCTCATTTCTACACAAACATTGGGCGACAAAAGTTGTGCATGCTGCGAGATCAACACACTACACTGTAAATAATATTTAGAAAATTCATATATTGGATAGTCATTTGTATGAACCGATATAATATCTTTTTCTTAATCCGTGTAGGAAATTCTATTAAGTATACGTAAGACAATGAAAATTAAATGTACATGTTGTAAAATTGGAGTAAATTTATATCATTCTGATTTAAAATTTGCGAAGAAACGATTTTTTTTTTTCGAAGGTACACCTAAAAGTATTGTGTCAAAACTTTAGAATGATCGGACAATATTCTAGTATGACTTGCATTTTGCTACTTGTACTATCTAAGCGTACTCGCTGGTTAGATTTTTTCTAATTCACTCTTCCTACATCTATTCATGGAAACATCTGCTTGCATGGTTTCATAGAATTCAACTATTGTAAGTAAACGTTAAAGTTAAAGAATTAACTTAAAATATTTGAATAAGCATAGTGATATCAGTTTTCGCTCCGTCTTTGAACGAGCAACGTATGCCTAAGACATTAAACGCGTTTTACTCAAATCAACTTTTATTTTATCGGTGGCTGTGATTTATCGGGACCGCTATACCGATCCTTATGAAATTTTATCCCCATATTCTACATATTTATAGCTTCAGTGCAATTTACTAAAATTTTAATTTTTTTCTATTTTCTTGGAACAAGAACAGTGAAAAAACCGATTTTTTGTTTGTTTTTTATCTGCCCCAATTGGTAATTTATCAATAAATATTAATATCCATATAATGCGGGAGCTTCAATGTCTTACTAACTCTAAATATTGTTTTTTTTTTCATTTCAGATGTGCCCGTATCAAATCATCAACGCCGCTAGCGACATACCAACTTTTCAAGGAGTCACGTTTGCCTGTGATTTATATGTACAAAATATACAAAAAAAAAATAAATACATTTTTTTCAAATGTAATAAAGTTTATATCAAAATCTATAGTAATATTTTCTTACTCTTCAGCATCTTTCATATAGTTGATGTTTTTTAAGATTTTTATTTATCCGAGAACAGTTTGGAATTCTGTCTCGATTTCGCTCGAACTTATGCGATGTCAGACAATACCTTAATTCTACCTTAATTCGTCGTTGTCGTGTTCGCTCTTCGCTTTTCTGTAGGTTCCGGCATTTTCGTGTTCCTTCAAGGAGCTAAAAAAGAGGACACGTTTACAATTTTTTGCCGCTATGTTCAATGAAAATTTCTTGTCGTACTAAAAGCTCGTAAAACCCTTACCTCCAAGGAATACCCCGATGTCTTCCGTTTACTTTTCCTGGGTTATATTCCTAGTCTTTTGTACTGTTATACCCGGAAGACACGCTACTGTTACTCCACCGGGTGGCATAAACTTCAATTCGAGCCTTACACGCCATGCTACATCGATAGGACACTTTCCCTTCACTATAATACTATTTGCTTCGGCGGATTCGTTTCAACAAACAGTGACTTGCTTGCACTGAGGAAGAGGGAAACAAGAGGCAAAAGAGAAACGAGCTGCTGCCCTCGGGTTTCTTATTCTTAAATCACTGTCAGACCCCCGACGAAAGGATGCACTGAAGAAACTCTCGGTGGGCTGCTTGCGAAGAGGGTGAAACACAAAGATAAAAACTTACTTTTTTTTCTAGACGCCATTCTTTGTCAATCCAGATCCTTTTTTAAATACTCAGTCGCATTTCATAATGGGACAAATCATACAACAAGTTGACAGTAATAGGTCCTAATTTTTTCAGACCTTCAGACGTGATATTTCAGAAAGTGGTGGTTTCTATTCACGTGATGTATCGTAAAAATAATAATTCACCCAACAAAATTCCTTGGCATAAAAGTTGTCAATTATATATTCCATATAAAACGTATCAATTTGACAAAAGTATTCCCAGAGAGCAATCGTACGAACTCCCGGGGTGAAGAAAATGAAAAAAATTCATACTCTCGGTTGAACTTCTACCTAAAAGTATTTCAGTTAAACTGTTGACAAGATTCTGTAAGTTCAACTTTCGGCAAAAGTCTTCATGCAGAACACTCGGTAAAAAGTCTTTAGGTGCTCCCAAAATCCTGTCTTCAAGTTTGCACTTGTAGCGTTAAATTTCTGAAGAAAGAGGGGTACTTACAGGATGTGAAGACGCCCCCATTCCCCCTCCCCACGCTTTTGTGCTCCACACGGAAATTCGCACGATTAAATTAAGAGCGCTACATAATGCCAAATATTTTTTCATGCGGTTTTTGTCGTCGATTTTCTTTTTTCCAGGTATTGCGACTGCTAAAAAAGCATCGTTTACAAATTAATAAAATTTAAATACAAAAGGAAATACATAAATTCACATGAAGTTGTTATAGAAATCGAACTAATAATAACACAATAATTTAAAAACTTGAAAAATATGGTTTCAGTTGACAAGGAATGCCCTATAGATGCCTAAGGGCCCCTGACGGAGACAAGCTTTCCTGAGTTCTCGTTCCCTGCGTGGCAAGTGTATCTCTCGCCTTGTCGACGACAGATAGAGTCGAAAAGGGATAAGAAGATGCAGAAGAAGAAGAAGGATCAAATAAGGTTGGTAGCCAGGGTATTTACCTAACGGAGTACTTGGACCAGAAAACCTTTCTCTCTCTCTTGCCTTTCTTGTTCTCTTTGCTCTCCTCTCTTACTTCTATCTTTCTTTGACTTTTTTCTACCTAACTCTTTTCTTCTTGTTTTACCACGACTCGGTTTTCCGCTAGGGTCAAGAAAAACAAGGACTATAACGCAACCACGAAAGTCAGTACTCTTGACTGGTTCGCAAAAGAGACTACAGCACCCACAGGAGATATGAGAGAGAAACGTAGATGTGCTTCAGAGAAAATAGGTACAACACGAAAAGTTTTGTCAGGTGTACGTTTTCCCTTTTCGTGTCCCGAAGCAACCACCTCGTCGGTGAACCTGTTACGGCACACACCATTACTTAGTTGCCGCGATTTTTTTTAGCAGAGATTTGTTTGCCGACATTTCATCAAAAGATTATTTATATTTTTTCGTAAAAAAAATAAAATGCATACAAGTAAGACCGTATATATTTTTAAGTAATTGTTCGAGCTTTTTGTGATCGCGTTGTACAATAAATTACAAAACCTTCAGTCATCAATGTCGATCTTATAAATAAATAAAAGTACTAGTATCTTATAGTAAAAACAAATTCTAGTAGTAGTAGTGGTAGTAGGTTATTGACAATACATACATATATGTACAATTATTAGACGAGTAATTACATATTAAATTAAGGTATTATTATAATAATATTGCTAACAAGCCATCAACCGAAGTCCTTCAGCCCAACAGTTCGTGTGTTGGGTGTGGTTGTGTTATGCTATATTATTATACCAAACTAATTTTTTCATAGAATTTATTTTCTTTTTTGGTTGGTTGAAAATTGCTATATTTATTGCGTTGTAAAATTTAGGAAACGATTGAGCGATAATATTGACTTGAACTTAAGAGGTAAGAAAAATGCTGAAACCATTCTTTCACAGAATGAATTTCGGATAACAACCACTCTAGTTTTGGAAAATCAGCTTTTTAGAACCCATTAATTTTTCAGATTGAATGAATAAAAAGGATTTAAGAAAAATGAATAAAGCTCATTCATTTACTACTCAAGTATAGTCTATACTGCAGATGATTTGTTATAGAATCGATACAAGCATCTAAACATCTTGCAAATCTAAGGGAACGATTGAAAAAACTTTTCCTACAGAAAAAATAATATTTCTCTTATGCTGTGAAAAATTAACGTTGTCGGACTCAAGTATCCGAAAAGAGCTATTAAATTTTGAATGCAAAAAAAAACTGTCTCGCAAAAGAGACTACAGCATCCGCAGGAAGTTTAAAGCGAAAATGTACTTTCAGAAAATGTGTGTCAGAGAAAATTAGTACAGCACAAAAAGTTTTTTCAACTATACGTCCTCGTCCTCGTGTCCAGAAGACTTCAAAATCATTCATAATTACTGAGATGCCGCGGTTTTAACCGAAGATTTGATCACCCGATATTTTATCGAAATATCATTTTTAGTTTGCAATCCAGCTAGCGTTGTGAAATTCACAAAATGATCGATCGTTCGAAATAAATCGACAAAATATCCCACTAATGTATTGATAGCATCAATCAACTTTCAATATTTGTAACATTATACTTTTATTACGAATCTAAAGTTTATTTATAATCATTTGTCCAGAATACATAAATAAAATTTAAGAACGATAAATAAACCTATTTCTTTACTACTAAAGTTCGGTTTAGTCTACACTAAAGATTTTTCATTGTAGAATCGATACAAGCGTCCAAAAATTCTGTAAATAGAAAATGTTTCTTTCTACTGAAAAAATAACTGGTAATTTTCCTTTATTTTATAAAAAAAATTGAAGTTTCCAATCAAAACGTTCTTGAAAAATGTTAATAAATGATAAATTCCAAAAGAGAATACTGCAGGTTACATGAAGGAGAAATTGGGGGTGCACTTCAAAGAAAATAGGTACGACGTGAAAAGTTTTGTCAGCTGCACGTTTACCCTCTCCTCTTCCACGACAACAACTCCACTCAGTATAACTGCTATGGTAAACAGAATTACTGAGTTACCGTGATTTTTACCCGAGATTTGTTTACTCAAAATTCCCATAGGGATTTATTTTTTCATTTTTTAAGGCACTGAGTGGATACGAATGTTCTGGGTGTATGCACTGAATATTCGTATACACGTTGGTAAAATAACAGGAGGTGTATTATACATCGCTCGGCGGGGAAAGCCGATAACGTTTTACACTCCACTATCCTCGTGGTTTCGATAGATATATATCTACTTTGTATTGCGCCTGTTTGTTGATTTCCACGCAGGCACGGACTAACGCGTGGATGCATTCGTACAGGCTTATGCACCCCAGCTAGTCATTTATGTTCTGTGTGAACCAACGCTTCGTTTACTCTTTAAAACGACCCTACATTTTTTTCCCTTTCTTCATCTATTCGGAAAAGTAAAATGATTTTTTATTGCATCGGTAATCAGACTTATAAATGTTCATTGATATATTTTTAAATCCCTTACCGTTTGATGCATTTCACTATTTATTTAAATCTTGGATTTGATTATTTGCGGTAATTATACGGAGCTGTCGTGAAATTGTTTTTTTTAAATGAAATCGTTACCACTGTTTTCTTTTCGTTCTTTGCATCTTCATAGAGGAAACTTTGTCGTAATGAATTTTTCGTTTTGCGTTTTAGGTAAAATTTGGTTCAAAATATATAAAAAACGCGGACATCATATTTAAGAAAATGTTTGGTTGTACGTGTGTGTGTATGCGTGAATAATGTATTTCAGGCCAACTCGGTAAAAATTTGACTCTGACTCATTCCAATCTGTTTTATCATTTTTACTTTTTTAATTTCATTTTACGTACGAAGTTGAAGAAGAGAAAGTATTACAATGAAAAAATACCTGTCTTTTCTTTCCCTTATTCGATTATCTAGTGGCAGGTTAATCCGTATTTTTTTTAACGCGATGAAATAATTTTTGCGGATTCAACATGGCGGATCAAAATTCAAAAAACTAACTTGATTTTGATAAACATCGTTACTCGGGGATTTTTAAGGTCAATAAACCCAAATTCAAGATACAATTCGTAATCTCCAAATGGTGAACACAACATGGCGGAAAAAATGCAAAAAAGTAGCTCTGAGGTTTGCAAGCAAATTTGTGAGCAACTACCCAGAAAACAAGAAAAAAATCCGGGAAAACCCGCTACTAAAAAATCGAAAAAGCAACAGAAAAGGCGTATGTTTTTTTTTTTTTATTCTAGGAGTCTATCTGGCCAAAATATTTTTTTTTCACACAATAGTTAATTTCACACAATAGATTTTCCGCTCTAAACTTACGTGGCGGTGCTACACTTTGACAAATTTTTATTGTTTTAGACGCACAAATTTTGATTGTCATCATTTCAGGATAATAATTATGCGATATTTATTTTTTCAGTGCCTTTAATATGCATGATTTTTTTCTGATTCTGAAGCCATTGGGAAGTGTCTACAATTCTTTCTCATTGTTTTCAAACTTATGTCAAATGAATACTAGACGCAAGGATTATCTCAAGTTTGACCTAAATTTTCCATTTAAAAAAAGAAAACATAGCATTAATGAAGCATGGTATGCATTGGCAGGCTAGTGTTGTTTCTACGTTACATGCAGAGTGAACTATGGGAATAGTAAAAAATTCGAATAGAAGAGCCGCCCAGCACAGAGTAAGTTCTGAAGGGTCATGCGTTAACAGCATATTATTCCAAAAATGAAAACGGACACCAATTAACTGTAGCACATCTATTATTACGCCCAGAAGTTTTTGTGGTTTATTCGTTACTAAATGATAAATGCCAAAAGATACTCGCTCGAAAAAGAAAACATAGCACCTGTAGAAACTATGAAGGAGGAATTATCTTTAGAGATTGTACTTCAAAGTTCATAGCTACAGCGCACAAAAAACTTTCTCCACTATAAATGTTCGTTCTCGTCTCCCGACGATTGCAAAAACATACAAAATCACTGAGTTTTCGCGGTTTTTACCTCGGATTTCTTTCCATCGCTGTTGGCAATACGAATAATTTTTTTATCATTTCAAATTGAACATTTCTCGGACTTTATCGAGTTTATTACAACTTGATAAAAATAGCAAGACACCATAAGTCCTCTGTTATCTAATAAAAAATGAAGATAACAAATAGAACTGATGCAAGAATCGTGGCAAGATTTATAGAAGCGATGAAAAGTAGAGACCCCAATTTTTCTGCACCTCGCAAATGAAACTTCGTCAGGTCTCCATTATTGATGACGTACGCACGTAGTTCTAATGATGACAAAGTTTGCTACGGAGATATTAAAATTTTGCTTGAATTTCATAGCTACAAAAAAGGAAACATAGCATCGATGAAGCATATGGTAGGGATTGACAGACTGGTGTTGTTTCTACGTCATGTGCACAGAGAGCAAAGAACCTGAAATAGATTTAAAATTCAACTGCGTCTGACAGGAAGTCATTGTGGACTATAGGAGTGGTGGAAATTCCCGACAGAAGAGCAATTCAGCAGAGAGTGAGTTCTAAAGGGTCGTATGTTGAAAAAATATTATTCCAAAAATAAACGAGAGCACCAATCAAGCCATCTATCGTTACGCTCAGTAGTTTTTGTGATTTATTCGTTATTATGAAATGATAAATGCCAAAAGATACTCTCTCGCGAAAGAAAATACAACATCCAGAGGAGATATAAAGGAGAAATGTACTTCGGAGAAAATAAGAACAGCACGAAAAGTATTTGTATTGGAAAAACAAATAATGTTTTTATCGTGCAAAATTAGACATTATTCAGAACTTATTGAACTTATTTCCCATTGAAGTGTAAGTTGCTTTAGCCGTTGATATGATATTTTTGAAGTGTTGCATCGGTGAATGACGGCTTGTGGTTTTTGATGTTTTTTTTCAAATGAAATTTATTTATTTATTCATTTTTACGTTTCGCCCTGATCAGGGCCTCTTCAGGAATTTTATTGTGCAGTTGTTATGTCGATGTTGGTCTTTTTTAAATTTTCTTTTTAAATTATTGTTCTTGGAATTTATGGTGACGGGTTATATCTGTTTTTTTCTGGATGTCATTATTGTAAAATGTATCTTAAATGGTTATATTTTTTAACTTTATTCAATTGTTAGATGTAAAACTTTGAGACCCGAGAGTCCGATCAGCGTGAGATCGTGTCATGACTTCTTTCCCATTTAGTACCAAATATTCAAACATCATAAATCCTTTGCTATTGAAAAATTGAGCTAACAAGAATTGTGGACAGATTTATAGAAACGATGAAAAACGAGGTCATTAAGGGCTCAATTTCTTGATGCACGTTGCAGACGAAACTCGGTCAGGTCCTCATTATTGATTACATAAGTGCACAGCCCTGGCGATGACAAAATCTGCTACAGAGATATTTTAATTCTCCTGAATTTTATAGTTGAAAAAGGAAACATTGTCATCATGAAACATAGTCTGGAACAGCAGACTGGTGTTGTTTCCAATTGATTACAAATTTACTTGTGTCTGACAGGAACTCATTGTGGACTGTGGAAATGGTAAAAAATTTCCAATAAAACAGAATCTCACCAGTCAGCTATGAGTGAATTAAAAATTTTTTAAACACATTATTCAAGCGATAATAAAGAGCATCAATTAACTTTAGCACATCTATCATTACGCCGAAAAGTTCTTATGACTTATTTGCACACGTGTCGAGCAAGAAGGATCGATGGATATTTAAAAAGTCTGCAATGCAGTTGAATCTCTCGAACCTTTAACTTTCCTCCATTTAATAAATGTTCAATTTTTTATTATGAGAGCTTTGTAAGCCTTGTGACAGTGAAAATTGTCGATACTCCATTAGAAAAAATAATGCGAATCGTTTTATGGGACTTCAGTGAAGAAAAAAGCATTTTGCTAGTACGGAAACGATTATTGCCCGAATCTAAATAAAACTGTGGAAAATTCCTTTTATTTCGTAAAAAAAGTCACATTTGTTTCGTGATATTTGATATTATAAATGAACTCGGCCCATGCAGTTATAGGTGACACGGTTTAATCAAGAAACGCTGTAGCGTCGCAACGCCAAGTATTAAAAAGAAAACATTTTTCAACTTGAAAAATGTCCGCCAGTCCGTCATGGCTACCGCTTCTCTTATTAACCGGACAATTGTGTGTCACCGACTTTTTCCAAACTGCTTGAACAATATTTACGTATTTACGAAACATACTAACATCGGAGAATTGATATATTGGCTATTCGCAAGCTTACACGGATCAGAAACCCAAACAAACCGCTCTATAATCCTCGGAACACTTTACTGTACGAACTGACCAAAATGTCACCAATAACTTCAAGGATGAAAATACTCTCTAAACAATTCGCTATCCACCAACTCCACAAAATAAACTTTCTCTGCCACAACCCTCGTCCAACTCGACGTAAACCAAAATTTCCAGAACAAACCATCCACCAAATATTACATCAACTAAATCACGAAGATGCCCAGGTGCGTTAATGAAATAAGCCGAGTCTTAACTTTCTTAAATTACGATAAAGTCACCCAGACTTTGTATCCCCCGGCTAAACCCCCCATGGAAAAAAAGAATGCTAACAAAGTATATTTTTCGACACATCGAAAATTTTTTTTAAATGGATAATGGAAATCGAATTCAGCATTCATTACTTTTTAAATGAGTAATGGACCAAAGATCCAGCACCAATTACTTTTTAAATGTTCAATGGAACGTAGATTCAGCCCCCATTTTTCTCTAATTCTTTTATAATATTCAATGGAACAGAGATCCAGTAACTTTTTAAATATGTATACAATGTTAATCAAATCGTCTCCGCGTAACTCCGCTTAACTCTGCTTAACCCTGTCCAACCCAGTCTAACCCTGCCTAACTCTGTCGAACTCTGCCTAACTCGGTCTAACGCTGTCTAACCCAGTCTAACTCTGTCTAACTCTTTCTAGCCCAGTCTAGCCGTGCCTAACTCCGTGTAACCCTATTAAACCCTGTGTAACCCTGCCTAACTCGGTCTAAATCAGTCTAACCCAGTTGAATCCTGTCTAACTCTGTCTAACTCCGGCCAACTCAGTCTAATAGGCCTAGACAGGGTTGGACAGAGTTAGAGAGAGTTTGGAAAAGTTAATATTGAAACAAAGCTTCCTTTATGAGGAAGCAAAAGTAATGGGTGCTGGATTCCTGTCACATTACCTCTTAAAAAAGTAATGGAAGCTGCAACACTAATCCATTGAAAAAATAATGGGTGCAGAATATCTGTTCTATTGGACATTAAAAAAGTAACGGGAGCTGTATCGCTGTTCTATTAAACATCTAAAAAATAATGGGTACTGAATCTCTGTTCCATTAAACATTATAAAAGTAATGGGCGCTACATCGCTGCTCCATTAAACATTTTTGAAAAAATGGGTGCTGGATCTATGTTCGAGTAAACATTTAAAAAAAATGGGTCATGAATTTCTGTTCCATTAAAATTCAAACAAATAATGAGTGATGGATCTCTGCTCCATTACTCATTTCAAAAGTAATGTGTATTGGATCCGAATTCCATTGTGCATTTAAAAAAAAATCGTTCGGCTTTCGCGCAAAACGAGGGCCAATCAGAGCACGAATAAAAAGGCTTCACATGAACATAGCTAACCGTCACCAACTTTTTAGAAGGGGATTATTAAATGATGAAACGGATGTATTAATTGTGATTAGCCCTACTATAAAATTTTATCTACCTAATTATGTGTTGCGTACTTGTGCTGTTTAAGTATGTACAAATTTGTCGTGAAGAACCTATTATAAACTTTGACAATGTATAACTCAAAATATAGTGGTACCGAATAACGCAATTTGATTGTGTTGTTTGATTGATTATACGATATTACTAAAATAGATGGTATGATATTGTGGTCTAGAACTATCATAAATTTGTCTAAGCTCAATATACAATGTAGGAGAATTATCTAACAAGATAGATACCATAGAAATATAAACCTGTCGGAGAACCTATGAACTATAGTTTCCAGCGGTCTGTATTAAATAATTGTCCTAATTGCAGTATAGTAGTTGTCACGATCTTCCATGATTGCAATAAATTGAATATTCCATCATGTTGATTATAAGTATCCCTGAAAGAATAATAATAGTTGTACACCTGTTATGCCATTTCGATACCCAAAATTACTAACTCGAAAACCAATACCCAAGTACCCAAATCAATACTGTTTATTCATATAATACTGAGTCTTCTTCAACGATGTGCATAATCCTGAATTCTACTTAGAATGTCACATGAACGATGGAAAATATATAAATTTCATGCATCTATTATATAGGTGCATGAACTACGAATTACGTTTATGCACCTTCTTTCCATTTTTTTCAAATAACCGTTAAATATAAATGGCTCCCCATGGAACCATAATTTATGGTAAAATTATCTTTAGTCTTACTATATTTTTATCAAATTAACGATATTTTTTTCTCGCTGAATATATTGTTACGTCATTATGCCAATATTGTTATACTATTGCTTTTTCATTACTTCCAACTTTCTTACGACACTTTCTTTCTGAGGAAGCAAAAGTTTATCAACACTCCTCAAATTATATATATAAATATCATACTCCCGCATATAACTCGAATTTTAAAAAATTATAAAGAAGCATCATAACAGATACTAATTTTGCATCCTGTTTTTATTATATAAATAAGTTTTTTGACCAGTCATTATATATTCGTAACGTGCATGAGTGCAGAACGTCGATCATTTATTTTTTCTTAATGACATTTTTAAATGTTGTAGAAAGGAAATATTTGTAAAATACATAAAATATATCAAATAATTCAATATATGTAGTAGCTTAAGATTTTTTTTCAGTTTTCCAGGACATTTTAGTAGGTTATTTGGAATGTGTACGTTTTTTTTTACAGGCATATTGATTATTTCCATGAGTGCGAGATATCACGAGCAAAAATCGTGGTGTTATTCAAAAGCAGAAAAGCAGAAAAACTAATAAAATAAACAATAAAGCCTTTGGCCACTAAAAAAAGGCCGATTTTCCGTATTGAAAAACAGTATTTTGAGAGGATCTCGTGGTACTCGAACGGAGTTTCAAAAATATTGGAAGGGTACAATAAATCAGCAATTTCGCTGCAAAATAACAGATTGCCCAGGTACTAGTTGAATCGTGAATCGTATATATTTATATACATACAATATGCAGAAATCTGTCCGAGCGAATTTGTACGTTTGACTGACGTGTCACCCTTTCTTTTACGTTCTACCATTGAACTATAAATAAACGTCAGTTATATCGGGGTATGAGTAAAAATGAAAAAATAAAATAAAAAAATCGTGTAAAATCGAAAGTCGAAAGCCAATTTGTGGCGTTGCGATAAATCAAATATACGGGCGTCAAAGCTTTTCGGTGGCTGGCGGGCGAAGCTTCGCGTACCGTTCACGATATATGTGTTCGAGAGAAAAAAAAGTACTAAAATTCAATAAAAAATTAACCCCGCCGAATGCTTCTTGTATATCGACTATAAATTCCCATTCGCCACTGAGGCTAATAGCGACATCTATCGACTACACACAAGTTATATTCAAAGTTTGCTGTACACACACAACACGCTGATTTTTGTGTTTCTCGGTTTCAACTCTTTGAATTACATATACGCGAAATAAATCATTTCAACTGAAGAAGCCAGTTTAAATGGAAAGTTTATTCTGAGAAACGAAATTGATTTTTAATGCATTCCCTCTCTCGCATATCACTCAGTAGTCTAATTAATTCGTCCCGAAGTCCGTAATGATTACTGAAAAAAAAATTTCGTCGGGTTTGGGAAATGAGACCACCGAGTCTACATATAACATATTTGCACGATAGTTAATTAAATAACCAAGCTGCTACTTTTCAGCACACGCAACATACATACCTTCACGCTCTCCGACGTAGCGGACGATTTCAATTTTCAGTTCATCCTCGTCCGTGGTTAAAATTACCGGAATAATCCCCTTTGCCGCGAGACCACATTCATTGTAGCATAAAAACTCTTTGCTCCTTCAACTTTGCCTGAAAATTAAGCTCGTGCTTTTGTCATCGAGCTGCATTAATATATTAAATATTAAAGCTTTATCCAGGTAACCTAAGCCCTTGAAAACTTCAATTATTCGCATTAAGGTATAGCTGCATGCATTAAAGGATTGTCGTTCGTAACTGCATACATTACAACTGAATTAGTACGTAATATAAATTCGCGATTAATCGCTCAATATTCGGCGATCGCTTAGAGCACATTTGTATTTTCTATTTATTTAAAATATCTTGACTTAATCAATTTTAAAGAGCCGGAGCTTTTGCAGAGCTTATTTCGAAGGAGATGAAATAAGTGTAAAATCTGGCATACTAGTCTATAAATTAAAAAATTATATTTATTAATAAATTCTTTTGTGCTGTACGGAAAAAAAACTAAGCCCGCTATTCGGTTTTTGTAAAATATCAATTATCCGGAACCATAATAAAGAAAATAAAAATATGATTGAACAAGTCTTGCCTTTATGCACAACGTTCGTTAGATTTGGCGATGGAATTTCATGTCGTTAGTTTCTAGAGAACCATTACTGGCAATACGTCGTCATGTATTTTGTTGTCTGTGATGGCATTGCAAGAACATGTTAGTAATTCATTTTCCAATTATTTAAAGTATATACACCAACTGTACAGTACAGATTATGGGGCCCCATAAAGCGCCAAAGAATTATAAGTTAATCGAACTTATAATAATTGTCGAAAAATTTAAGGCTCTTTTTTTAGAACAATTGTATTGTCATGAATGAACATGTTATGACATTTTTTAGGTTCTCCTAAGACGAATAAAATTTATATTTTAAATATATATTCCCAGTGGAGTCTCAGTTAATGCTCGTATATTTTTCCTTTCACTTCAAAAGTCAATACCAATCGATTTCAACACACCGAGCTTCAAGCTACATATCTATGCTCCATGTATGCCCCAAAAAGTTTTCATTACCGAACGCATAAAGAATAGATCAGAGGGGTCGATAACTCGTAATCATGACCTGTGCCAATGTGCCGACCACGAGCCCGGCAGGACTAGGACATTCGCGGATCAATATAGGGGTAGGTAGCAGAGCGGAGTGCGAGAGCCGTGAAAATTTCACGATATTGTGGCTGCTGCTGCGCTCTGCTGCTTTGCTGAAGCTGTGGGTGGTGGTTCGCCATAGAGAGAGTCCAAGAGAGAGAGAGAGAGAGAGAGAAAGAGAGAAATAGGCGGGGGTTGATGCTTCCGGTTGCTCCTGTAGCTGGTACTGCTGCAGCAGCACGTTTCGAGTGTGTCGTCGTGGGTTTAATGGACGTGAAACTCGCTCGGTAGTAGAAGCTGTAAACCTCGAACGAAGGCCTGCGGGGTCAGGCAAAGACACTGTGCTTAACGTGTGCGAGGGCTTTTCGAGCTGGTGCCTTCCACAAGAAGAAATGGTTCTGAAGTAGAGGAAGAGAAAAAGAGGTTTTGTAAGGGTTGGTAGGTGAAAGAGGGTATGTATAAAGGTCTGGGTGTAGGGGGTGGGAGGGGGGCATGGTGCTGGAGAGCTAGGGGAAGCGTAGACACATCGTCGCGAACCTATGTTAGTCCAACGCCTCTTTCCAAGCAGCTACTAGCTGCTATAATCCTATAGCATGAAGAAAACGGTATGGCAGCACGCGTCGCACCGAAATAAAATCCATTTCGTCCATATGTCGTAAAAGACGATGGGAGAACATAAGGAAGGGATGTCGGAGGCTTATGCTTGAAAAAGGTGAGTGAGTGTGGTAGTGTATGTGTTTTCCAACCGAGAGGCTCAGTCTGAAGCCGATATATATGACGTCAAGAGAAAATTTACTATAAGCTGAGCCCGGCAGGTGATTCATAGCGTCCAGCGGCCTCTCCTTGAACATCAGAAGTATATGCTCCATATACGCGACAGTAAAACCGCATGACCATACCGACACTCAACCTAGGGCCGTCGAGTTATCTACCGACAGGCCGATCTTTTCTTTTTTATCTCTTTCGCACTTATTTGCTTTATTCACCCTTTGTCCCTCGCTTCCTACTCTCATAATTAAGGCTTGTATGCGGTTGAAGCGTATATTCACTGGCCAGACTAACGAGATAATACACGAGCACACGCAGCCCCTTGTTGTGGATTATTAACTCTCCTCGCAATGCAATTACGTAGAAAAAGTTGCTTCTCATTTATTATTTTACAAACATTAATGATAATAATAAAATAATAATAATAACAATGTACAAAAACAATGCGATGCTGCAATGGTAGTGAAAAATGCTGTGATGATTAGATCGAGGGTGAATTAATAACTCGGGGAGATCTTGCGATTTCTGTATGACACACTCACGGTTACGATCTCTGGTCACTGGTCTTAACAACAACTTACTAATTATATTTTAAATACACCTTAATCAGTAATTACGATCGAGAGGGTTTCGGGGTAGGAAAATATACAGTGAGGTTCGAAATACATAAGTTCGAAGAGTTTGTGGCCTCCTCTGTCAGTTCTCCACCTTTGTGGCCGTCTTTTCGTCGTATTGAACGGACGGAATCATTGGTGGTTTGAAACCGTACTCGATCTTCGATTGCCTAAAAGCGCCGGGCCCTGTTTGATAGTGTGACGCATTTTCTTGCTGCTGTTGCTGCTGGTGTTGCTGTCTAGCTCGTCGCGATGAAGCGACTGAAGTTGAAACCAAAGTGGCACGAGTGACCGCAGTCAAATGCTGCTGAAGGGGCTGGAGTAATTGCTGCTGCTGTTGATCTGACGAACTTCGTGATCTACTCTTCTGATGTGGATTCGACTGTGAAAGTTCAACCTGTTTCTGTGGTTTGTGCTGCTGTAACGCAGGCACAGGACCAACGTATTCGTCCTTGCTTCCAACTTTTTCTGCACCCAGCGAATTGCTGTGACGATTGGCAGCGTTTCTCCTATTCAGGCTTGAATAGCTATAGGATGGATAAGAGAACAATGACAATTTCGGGGAATAGCTGGAGTAGGATTTCTTGGCAAAGCTTTGATGATGATGTTGATTATCCAGCCCCGTCGCTTTTCCATATGCAAATTGTTCCCAACCATTCGATGTCTGCTGATTATTCGTAGGATCGACGCGACCGGTTACAAAGGCAATGGCTGGTTTGTTGTAATTGTATCCCTGGAAGGCTTGTTGAGTCGCATTGACACGATTGTCATCACGGTATTGATTGCTCACGAGCGAAAGTCCATAAAGTGGTATAGACGTCGAACCCTGTGGGGCATAGAGGCCATGTGATGACTGTGGCTTCATGATCTGTTGATAACTGACACCGTAACGAACTCCGTATGGGACTTGAACAGTTTGCTCGACGTACTTCGTGACCTCGACCGGATAAGGTACTTTTATCGGTACCTGAACCGGATAAGGATGGGGAACATGGACTTTTTTCTCTACGATCTTTTCAATGGTGACCGGTATGTGGACTGGTTTCTCGATTATCTTCTCCACCGGATAAGGCTGAAGTATGTGCACTGGGAAGGGTTGAGGCACGAGCCTCTGCACCGGGTACGGCACCTTCTTCTCGATTATCTTCTCGACATGAACGGGATACGGCTGAAGTATTTGCACTTGTTTCTCGACGACCCTGTCAACCGGCACCTGGATATGAACTGGATAAGGCTGAGGCACCGGGATTTCCTTCTCTATTATCTTTTCTACGGGGTAAGGGACTTTTTTCTCGACAATCTTCTCTACAGGATAAGGTACTTTCTTCTCGATTATCTTCGGTACCTCAACAGGGTAGGGTTGTGGAACATGAACTGTTTTCTCAACGATCCTTTCGGCCACGAGAGGCGCTGGATAGAGTGGCGGGGCAGCTTGAGGTTGATTGCCAATTTCCTCGATAATATTACCGAAGTTCTGCTGAAGATTCTTCTCGTTCGCTGAATGGTACTGAGCGTATGGCACGATTATCGACTGTTGCTGCTGTGCAGCTCTTTCGTCATTCACCGTTTCATGATTGTTCTCTTTAACAGGTTTCGACTTGAGAACTTCCAATTGCGCAGCTTCCTGAAGTGCCGCCTGTTGTTGATGTTCCTGATGACGTTGGTCTTGCTGGGCTTGGAACCTCGTCCACTCAGCGCCGTCGAAATAACGTTGCACATGTTCAGATTCCGTCAATATAGTCTGCAATTGTGAGCGCGCGTTGTGGACCCGGTCCTGTTCAACATCGGCTGCAGCTTGCAGTTGCTGGCGTACATCCACAGCCTCCTGGTGCGTTTCAATTTGTTGCTGCTGCTGATTATTACCTTCCGTTACGTCGTTCCGGTAGATTTGAACGTTTATCTGAGGTGTCTTGGCAGGCGTGTATTTAACCTCTGGTATATTCTCGCGAATAAGCTTGATTATGTTGACGTGATCCTCTTGGCCGTGGTTCAACACCTGGCTATTCTGCTGACTTGAATAATCCACAAGTTCGTGGTCGTGACGTACAAGATTACCGAGGTAAGCTGTTCCACTTGCTGGAGCAACTGGACTGTTCTCTAACGAGATCTGAGTGTTGAGCGATTGATGTTGCTCGCGATGCTCCACCTGGCCAACCTTGTATCGCTCTTCCTCTTGGTGAAACTGTTTGGCATTCCCGACCTCCTGTAACTGGAGGTAACTGCTATGTTCCTCTTGCTGACGTGCGGCAACGTTCTGCTGCTGTTGCTCCTGTAGCTGCTGCTGCTGCTGCTGCTGCTGGTGATTGATGCCAGATACCTGTGTGATCACTTGAGCTGGATAATGTATTTCGTGCACGGGCGCATTCTGATATATCTCCACCGACTTCTGAATCTCAATTTGCTGATCCTGCGAGTTCTCCACTACTGGCCCATCGCTCTGGACGTTTGCGAGGGTGCCGCTGTTGACTATCGATTTCCCAATGGCCTCTGACTCGCTCTCTGGCTGACCAAACGCCGGATTTATTTTCTCATAAAGTTCGACCCTCGTCTCCGTCCCAAGCTTCCCTAATTCGTTGCTCTGACTTACCGACAAGTTTTTTATCACGTCAACGCCACTTTCACCCTCGATATTTTCACTAACCGGTGCTGGTGATCTGTTCAACTGCTCGTCACTCGTTATCAGCTCCGTTTCACCAGCGTTTACTAGAGATACACCAGCTTGAATTGGATTTAAGATCACTGATGAGGTCGTTATGTGACTGTGCGATCCCTGAAGCTTAGGGGTTACCAGAACGGTGTCGTGAGCATCAATTAACGACGAAACGGTGCTGGATACACTAGGCAGTATTGTGCTGCTTTCGAGACCCTCGTCTTTGCAGGGAAACGTCGTGCTGTACTCGAAACCCTTGTCTCTGGTATAATCATACAATTCAGCTACGACTATAGGTTTGGAATTGAAAGTCGAGACAGTCTGAGGCGTCGATGAGTGAACCAGAGGTAAATTTCGAATCTCTGAATCCAAGGATTGTCTCAATGTCACGTACAACTCGTGATCCCGTCGTTTGCCATAAGACGACAGCCCTTGCGTCGTTAACCGGTCTGCTTTAGTAAGATTCTCATTCCTCTCGGAATCTCCATAATGAATCAGCGGTGAATTACCCATCAACAGAGAATTAGACGAATCCCTGGAATTCTCGGCTTCGCTACTGGGAAAAATCTTGGAAAAGACGCCAGCGTAAGCACCGGACACAAAGTTATCTTGATGAAAATCAGCTATCGAGTTTTTGTAGCCATTTGGCGACGTCTCAGAACTCACGCTGTTCTGAATATCCTGAAAATCAGGAATTGGCGTCGTCGAGTAATGTCTTCCGTCGTCAACTTCCGTGGAGTAGGAAATGCTCGTTCTTGGTGTGGTCGTCGAATACGAGGCGTAAGAAGATGTCCCACGATCCGAGTACGTGTTTCTCGAACTTACAGTACTCAAAATCGGTCTTGAAGTCGAAGCTTCGTAAGAGCTTTCAGTCCCTTTGCTCTGAGTTTGAAATTCACCGGAACTAGGGTAAGTCTTTGCAGCAACTGGTTTCAACCTGCGACCAAAACTTCCAGCATTCTGGACCACCAAAAAGTCGTCGGCTACCGTTGAAAACAAATCGTTTGAGTTTTCATGTACATCGACTTCCTCGGAGGACAATGATCTCAGAGTCGAAGGATTCGTCACGTAGATGTTCGGCTCTGTATACGATCGATAATCCGGAGTGGTTGAGGTCCTGGAAAATAATATCTCCTGCAGTCTATCCGGATTGTTAGCCGATAGTTCAGCAGGCTGGGAAGACTCTTGACTGGTACGAGGTAGGGTGACGTAATTATTAAAATTCTGCTGGAAACCCGTCACAGCTTCACGAAATGCTGAACCTCGTGAGACAGTACGTTGGAGTTCGTAATTTAGGGGCGAACTGACGGATGATGCCGTGCTACTATCCACTTCGTGATCTTCTGTCGATTGGGATTTCAGAGAAGCCCCTTCATTCCGTCCAGCGGCACTTGCATCCAGGGCAACCAACGGTGTGTACGGCTGTATCACTTGAATGGGACGACGTCGACGATATAGGTGCTGTCTATAAAGTTGGTTTCTGCGGCCTTTTTGTCCTGACAGTTTCACCTCTTCACCCTTTATTATTCAACAGACAGACGTTATGATGATTAGAACACAGAATGTCGAACATTCTAAACTTTTGTACGGCGCTATGTATATTTAAAAGCTGGGAGTGGCAGAAATACGCGGAGAATCGATACTTTTGCGGACAAGCGAGTTTCCGAAACGATGAAAATCGAATTTCGCGATGACACAATTTCATGCTGCAATTCCCTTGAAAAGCCAATATTACTATTGAAGAAAAATACAGAAAATTGTAGTATTCCAGTAAAAAGAACTTGCACATTTTGATTCCGTGAAAACAAAACTTGCAGCTACAAGTGAACATGATCAAATAAATTTTTTTTTTCAATATGATATCAAGAGACGCGATCATGGCCCGACTGCCAAGTATGTTGATATGAAAGTGTCAATATTTTCATATCAATATTAATAAGTTCCCCAGAATCTTTTCCCATTGTTTTGAAAGCATATATTAACATTTAGAAGAAAAGGAAAGATATTTTTTTTTCTATTCCGGAATTGTGAACCTTCATTACTTTTTTCAGATAAAAATTTATCGTTGATTTCATCATTATAATTATTTTCCAACAATTATCGGTAGGTTTTCCCGAAGTTACAGGTGTAATTGAACGCGAAATCGATAATTCTGTAGACAGGCTGCGACCGTTAACATCCTATGGACTCCACGTTGACTGTCTACTTTGCGCTTCAATTTCCTTGCACAACATTCATTGCATACCGAAACTACTGCCACGCTAACCATCGTGCCTATATTTATACTGCTGTAATAATACTAACGACTTCGCTTCCATTGAGTAGAGACTTTACGACATGTTCGCCGAGGGCGAAATGGGTTGTCGCTGCGCTATGATCATCCGATGCGCTGTACTTCACGAGGGGATGATAACCCCACTCGTCAGCGAAATACTTGACGTCCGTTGAAGATTGCTCGTCGTTCACGTAATATCGACCGCTTGCCAATTCACCCGATCGCGTCTCCACTTTTCCCTGACCCTCCTTACGATCGATATCACCGATATCATACTTGTACTGATAGTTTGGAGGGTCCTAAAATCACATCAAACAAAAAACAAAAAATTAATGCTGGTTTAATTATTTTTTATATTGTTAGAAACACATCTGAAAAATACGGGAACGATGAACAAGCAGTGGAGATAAGTTCAATATACATCGTTTAAAATTAATAAGTGATTTGTTAAAAATATTATTTATTTACTATTTTTATTCGAAAATTGAAGTACTTGAGAGTTTTTCTTTCCATGCTAACGGTCTTAGTCGTTATCGATATCTTATAACACGATAAAAAAATTATTGAATAACAAAAAAAAATTATTAAACAATAATTTTTCTCAATCAAATCGAATTTATGATTATGAAGAAACGATTTTGAAAATTGAAGTACTTGAGAGTTTTTCGTTCCATGCTAACTGTCTTAGCCGTTATCGATATCTTATAACGCGATAAAAAAATTATTGAATAACAAAAAAAAATTATTAAATTATAATTTTTCTCAATCAAATCGAATTTAACATTATGAAGAAACGAAGTTTGATAAATGGTTTGCTCAGTCATCACTTTAACCAGCAAGATGAAATGTTATTAACTATCGCTTTTCATTTCGTAATCTTGCGTTTAAGTCGTCTTGATTTGCACAGATTACTGTCAATGATTCAGTGAAATAAAATGTAAAGCTGAACAAACTTTTATAATCTTTGCTACATTTCATGAAATGAATTCACAAGTATTTTTATTTTCGGGTATTTTATGAAATAGCGTAAAAGTCATGCAACTTGTATATGTTTCTCCAACAAGTTTGCTGGTGACAAATAAAATGTTTTAAAACTATGAGGTGCACGAATCTATAATATCATCATTAAAGAATACTCGACAGTGGAAATTTCAACTTCCTTTTATTTTCATTTCCAATTAAACATTATTCCAAAGAAGAAAAAACATTTTCTAAAACTGTTTCAATCTTTTTTTAATATCGTTGATTCATTTTCTTTTTTATTCGCATTTCCCCCCGTCTGCTGGCATCACGCCTATTACATGGTCGGCCCGGGTCAGTAGCCAGTCCCCGGTGAGGGCCTGGTCCGGATCAGTAGCCAGGCCCCCATGCGGCCGCATCCGACTTCCCCCTCTATATCGCATTTGCCATAGCATTTCTGCTAGGGGCATAGGAAAACATTGCGGAAAAACCTTATGCCGATATAGCCGGTCTCGAGTCCGCCTCGCGGCACCCGAGCTACGTCATGATTTTCGTGGAGAATGTAAACACAGACTACAGCTGTATACATGTGGCCCCAACAGTTACCTGTGTGTGTCTCACGTATGCATCTGGAGCTTCATCGCGTCCCTGTTTTTATTTTTCGACGAAAATTTTCGACGGCAACGGAAATCGAACCCGCGACCTACCGATGCTCTGGTCTTGAAGCCAGTACTCTAACCACTAGACCACCACACCGGTTTGATATCGTTGATTTATCAACAATGGTTTGTCATTATTATTATTATTGAGAGTTCAATTAGTATGCACATTGTCACTGAAATTTTTACTTTGAATTTTTCCCATGTTGCCAATCGATAGCTTTTGTATATGTACAATTTTTTTACTCGATGAAATTTGGTACTCGAATGAATTCGGGTACTCGAATGAATTCGGGTACTCGAATGGATTCGGGTACTCGAATGAATTCGGGTACTCGAATGGATTCGGGTACTCGAATGGATTCGGGTACGCGACTGAATTCGGGTACTCGAGTGAATTCGGGTACTCGAATAAATTCGGGTACTCGAATGAATCCGGGTACTCGAATAAATTCGGGTACCCGAATTTGTACCCGCACACCCCTATCAGCGGCAAAATAAACTCTCGTTCTTTCACTCATTCGACCCGTCTCGACCTTGCGTCTACACTCAATATTTTCATAGTGTAACTCAACCGGAAGCAAAAACAGAAAAGCTCCAACTTTAACAGGGACGATAAAAGTGGTACTCAACGTCGTAATATTAATTCATCATTGCATTACAGTTACTTTTTATCCTTTCTTTCGTCTCGAGAGATTTCTTGCTTGTAGATCGTAAAAAGTTTTCATCACTCGCTTGGGGGTGGCCGGAGAAGACGCACTCTCTCGAGCGACTCTTGCGGTTACAGTGGTATATGTTCCCGGCTAGCAACAACATATTCACTGGTATCTCTTTCTTTGCTCGACTACCATACTCACTTATATACGTATGGGGCATTCCATACCAACTCGATCTCTCAGATACCATCCCTCAGTTTTTATTTTATCGTTCCACTTCCAAGAGGCATCGACAATTTTTATTAGATTTTTTTTCAAGCAATTTATGTAATTGTAATTACTTATTGCGGACATAATGAAGGCCTAAATTTAACTATCTGGCGACATTCATGTAAATTCCGAATGCTGTTTCTCTAGTTATGTCAGAACTTCTTTCGGATTTTTTCAAAGCGATTTTTTTAGTTCGTAATTTAAAAAAAAAACAATTTTTTTTTAGGAACCGCTCTGTAACAATCTGAAAAAATTCTTCGAAGCTCTGACATAAACAGAAATGTTCAACCAATAGCCTGCAGTTAATCGATTTTTATGCATTTAACTTTGGGCGACTTCCTTTTCTCAACTTTCTCCAATTCTTATTTAAAAAAAAAGTCGAAAAAAAACAGAAGGGAGTTGCGGCCACTTTAGGTCTAAGCTTAAAGATGTTAATATTCGGTATACAAGACTTATCCGGATTTATAGAATTTATGTCGGTAATTTATATCCCGCCCTCCTATGTGATAAATGAAGTATACAAATAATTTTTTTTTTATTATTAAAAATTGTGGTTGATTCTTAGAGATGGAAAAATAACATAAAAATCAGGGATGAAATCCAAGAGAATCAGACCCAAGTCGAGTTGGTATGGAATGCTCCAAATATAAATACTATATACATATAAACTAGTGGCTCACGCATTCCGCTGTCGTACGAGTCTGACACAAGCGCATCTAGAACGACTACTGCACTGAGTGAATACATACAGTGGTAGGAGGTACGGACGTCCTGATGGGAAATGGGAACGGATTTCGAAGTTGGCGAGGGGCTGCGACTCGCGGTATAAGAGTAAGCTCCGGTGAGGATTTAGTCAGAGAGAATGAAAGAGAAAGAGAGAGAGAAAGGGAGAAGGCAGAATAGGAGGAGGGAATCGAGAGGGACATTCGCGAGACGTGCGGAGGAAGTTCGGAAGAAGGTATATGCGCTTCCTAGCTCGAGAAAGTGGACTTCCCTCTGCGGTGTGCAGACGCGTTATCCTCTAGTGGTACGTTATAACGTTGCACCAAGAGAGTCTACATTTACTTTATACACGACAGAGCGGAGCCTTCCAATAGTTTTATGTACTCGATAGACAACCCACTATAAATTCCACCGATCGTGACAGCGAAACAAACACTCGGATTGTTTTCGTTTTCGAATATATGTCGATAACGAATATAACTGAAGGTATTTTGACAATAGGTGAAATATGTATGTCGAAAAATATTTTGCTAAAGTAAAAATGAAAATGTAAAGGACAATAATGCAAACGGTATTGAGAAGAAGTGTAACATATTTGTGCCCGGATTTAAAAAATGGTTTATGAACAAAAAATTAATTATTTTTTTCAATAATTACGTATTCTCTATTTGGTTAGAATATTCCAAGATGTCGGTAAGGAAGCTTCAATAATATATTTGTATTTTTCGGCGCGCTTGATTTCTTAATTTTTTCAGACAAACCTTTATCGTATAACTAATTATATAGTGATTAATTTGCAACACTTATTTACAACTTTTGAACACAAAAATGTTGATTATTTCTTAGTTAGCAATGAAATAAATTTTTAATAAAAGCGACCATTCAATCTAGTATTAAATATAATAATTAATGAGTAACTGACATCCAGGCTGAAGGACTTCGGTCAATAGCCAATTGGCATCTGCTAAGGTATATATAATCACAGTTGTAAATCGCCATTAATTCATGAGATATAGTTTACAGTACAATTTGCTTTGTAATGATGATTTTATAATAATAATATGTAGTGATTATAAAATAGAGTGTGATCATTTGAATAGGTGAAAAACACACTAGTTTTCGCTTCAATATTGCAAGAAATAGTGGAAAAAGGGAAGAAATAAGTAATGCATTACTTTGTCAATGCATCACTTATTTTTTTCATTTTTTCCAAAGGATTATCGTAAATTTTTGTTGAAAAATAATAATTGTCGCAGCCACTCCAAAGTTTAATCATCGGATTACAATCGCTACATGTTATTATCATAAAATCATAATTATAGAGCTGATCGTATTATCATCATTATTTCCATAAGTATTAGGCATTTACAATTCTGTATATAAAATACCTGATAGGTATAACACTAGTAATAATAATAATAAGGTGATATGTATACATTGTAAAGGGATCAATAAAATGTCGTTTTACTACCATTACTACTACTGAAAGCGGTCGAAAATTTTCGGTGGAAAATAGGAACTATGCAATTTTATTGAAAAATCTTTTCGTGCAATGATTTGACCGCTCATACCTCTTCCCAAGCGCACTGCATTACTTACGCAGTGCACTTATTATTAAGAAATAATTGTTATAAGATGTGTTACACCAAAACATTAATTTTATACAGTAATAATATCTGAAAATTCTACTCATACAGAAATTTGTAAACAAAAGTAGCTCATCGCTTTCTCCCTAACTGTAATGGTTCTATATAAATCTTGACATAGATTTATAAAAATATAACAAAATATTTTTTTCAATATCAACATATTTATGAAACACATAGCGTAATAAAATAGGTCGAATACCAATGGAAAGGTGCTGTTCGACGTCAAGTGGTCCAGATATTGACGTTCGAATTGATACTTTCACTTTTATTACAACCGTTATCGTGTTGGCCATGAACCTGATAGGATCATGATCAAACATAAACCAAATGATAAAATAACAACCCGAAAATTACCACTTCAAACATCGAGAGATGCTCGCCTCTCGGCATTATTATACAGAGGAATAATACCTTTAAGGGGGACCGCCCATCGCGCTGATACTAAAGTAGAGCAACTTTCGATTTTCTCCGCCAAGGAAGATCGAGACGCATACGAGCATACCTCACCCGTCTCTGCATCGGCGATCGCATTCACTTCCCGCTTTTTTCTCGCTTACGCCTACGCGCAATAAGGAAACTCGAAGTTGAAAACGCTGACTTTTTCCATTACGATTAAGTAACGCAATAATTGCTCCATTAATTTACAATGGGAAAAAAATTATGAAGAAAATTGTCTTGGACATATATACTTCGCATATATACATATATATATACGGATGTATAGATAACGCGTCTATGAAAACGTGTACATCACCGAATAGGTACGCCCTCGACCTTCGGGGCATAGAAATCTGTGGCCTAGATCTACTTGCCGCGGCACGACGTCGAGTCTTGGAACTGTATATGTACTACACACCGAGTCACCTGCATCCGAGTGCATGCTGCTCTCGTAGCCACTTATACGGGGAATTCCACGGCTAGCGAGACAGATTACAGCCGGGAAAAATTTGAAATTCTCTTCAAATTGAAAATGCAGAACCCAAAATAAAACGTAACAAAGAATTCCATAACGACACTTCAGGAAGTCCTTTTGAGAATTTTTATTTCGATTTAATTAAAAACGTTGGTGACGAGATAAAAAATTATGGAGATTTCCGAAACAACGCTTGAGATAGGGTTTCAATGAAATTTATTTTATTTTAATTAAAAACGTAGCCCCCAAAATAAAAAATAAGGAAGGCTTCCTTCAATGACGTTTTGGAAAAGCTTTTTTTTTATTAGTTGCGTTGGGTTGATCAAATACGTAGGCCCGAAAACAGAAATCAGAATCGAGATATCTGAAATGACTTTTGAGGGAGCCTTTAAATGTATTTTGAGGTCGTTCATGATTAAAATAGATTCAAAATTTCGCACGGCTTAAATCTGTCCCGCTGACGATGGAATACTTACACTGAGAAAAAAAATCGTTAAAATCAACAAAACGTGCGTTTGCGGGCAGCGAAAAGCATATTTTGTCGATTGGACAAAATATTTGGCAATGTTGATCGATACATCTTTTAATAGTATTGACAGCCGCTTCGATCAACTGAATATTTCTTTCGATCAAACAAATATTCATTTCGATGAAATTTATTTTATTTTAATTAAAAACGTAGCCCCCAAAATGAAAAATAAGGAAGGCTTCCTTCAATGACGTTTTGGAAAAGCTTTTTTTATTAGTTGCGTTGGGTTGATCAAATACGTAGGCCTGAAAACAGAAATCAAAATCGAGATATCTGAAATGACTTTTGAGGGAGTCTTTAAGTGTGTTTTGAGGTCTACGTTCATGATTAAAATAGATTCGAAATTTCGCACGGCCAAAATCTGTCCCGCTACCGATGGAATACTTACACTGAGAAAAAAAATCGATAAAATCAACAAAACGTGCGTTTGCGGGCAGCGAAAAGCATATTTTGTCGATTGGACAAAATATTTGGCAATGTTGATCGATACATCTTTTAATAGTATTGACAGCCGCTTCGATCAACTGAATATTTCTTTCGATCAAACAAATGTTCATTTCGCCGCTCGCAAACGCACGTTTTGTTGGTTCTAACAATTTTTTTTTTCAGTTTTTCAGTATGGTCCAGACTGAAAGAAAAACACTCCCTGAAATTACGTTTCACGAAATCCTGTTCATTTTTCATTTTGGGTTAATGAAAAACATGTTATCCCAAATGGAAAATGGAAAATGGAAAATGGCTTTCGGAGATGTCGTTCCAGAATGTTTTTTTCAATTTTTTAGTTTCGTTCCTAAATACTTAAATAAAATGAACCACGAACTTATACACAACCAAAACTAGTTCCGTTACCCGTGGAGTACCCCATACATACAGCCATCAGCACTATACGTACACAGCCGAATAAAACGCACGGACCATGAGCATTCATGTGTGGAACACTGCAACGCCCGAGTACAAATGCTTCTCGTACGTGTGAACAGGTGTGACACGTGCGCCAGTGATGAATTAGTGCCAAGCTTGTAGCTATAATATAGGCATTGTAACGATTATACAGTATATTAACAGTGCTATATGTTCGCTACATGTATCATTACACATATCGCTGAGCATCTAAAGTTTATATATAGTCATAAGGTTGGATGGGTGTATGAATATTTATCAAGCTCGGTAATGTAAATTGTTTTACATCAATTGGAATATGAATTTAATAGCGTTTTAAAATTTCTCTGACAAAAAATAGGATGTAACTGAAATTGTTGCTATTTTGTTTTGACGAGAGATTAAAATTACATTCTATATATTCTATATATTTCTTCGTAATCGTTTAGCATTGCGAATCGGTTTGATAGTTTGATAAATAGTCTTCTTTACAGATTTAAAAAAATCATGGATACTAGTTTTGTGAAAATCAATTTAAAATTGATTGTATCGGGAGTTTTCTGTAGTACGCTTTGAAAATTATAGAGACGTCTAAAAGTCGATCTCTTGAAAGAAGTCAAGGTTTTATTAAACACTATCTGCACTATCAATTTACGAATAATTACGTTACAATAATAGCGTCGAGGAAAGAAACTGTTCAATCGACAACGGAATTTTCCTCAACAGAAAATTGGCTTGTCTATTAAAAAAATTGAGAAATAATTTTACAAAGCGTATAAACCGTACCGAAAATTATGTTCTAGAATCAAAAATAATCACTGGCTGCCCATGTCATATATTTCCTACAACTTTACGACGAATGACTATCGAAATGCTGGTGAATTGAAAAGAAAAAAGGTAAAGATGTACTTTCAGATCGTAATACTCATGTCACAGAAGCAACTCGCGAATCTGTACTAATTTAATAAATATTGAATTTCCTTAGTGCCAACTCATTAATTGATACATTACAATAATAATAAAATCAAAGCGACGCAGCCTCCTGATTTCTCTCATCTTAAAAAAAATAGCTTGTTTAATAGAAAAACAAAACTTTCCACATCCAAAACTTGGCTCCTTTAAAAAATCTAATGAATAATAATGCGAAGCACATTAACCACCTAAATTGATCAAATAGACACAGTCCAACACAAAAGAATTAAAAAAAAGTTAACATAAAATGGCTCATACTTAATAAAAATCAATAAAATAATTATCAAAAGCATATCAATCATACCGTACGATACGTTTCATGATAGAAAATATTCATATATCCTCTACAACTGCCACGACCGACTGTCGAAACGCCAGTGAATGTTGTTTGTTGCTAGTCGAAAGATTGAAAACTGAAGAAAATAAAAAAATAAGAGAAAGAGAGAGGATTCGCTCTCGAATGGTAATTCCCATTTCACTGGAGCAACTGGCGAATCTCTTTCCACTCCGTTAGCGGGGAACCAATGCATAGCTATGGCACGAGTGAACGGAAAGAGAGGGACGCCCTTCGTGCGCTGCTTTGCTGCACTTCTGTGTGGATCTCTTGATGCTGGGTGCGGCTGAATATATGTTGCTGCTCTCAAAGCATCTCGAAGCTCCTCGAGAGAGTAGTACGTACGTATATCCGCGAGAGCAACGCAGTAAATACGCACGTATGCGAAAAAGAAATGGTGGGTGTGTGCAGCTTTACTATCACTGCTGCAAATGCCATATACTTACACTCTACTGGGCTTGTTCAACAACATACAGAAGAGACTGGCCCGAGGAGCAGCAAAGCAACTCGAGAGACGCTCAGGAAGAACCTGTCCAGCGACAGAGAAAACACATTGGTCTGGTAAACGCGTTAGAGAAGAGATGCTGTCTTGCTGTCGTACGTACGTACAAACCACAGCGTTTTATTCTATTATTCAGGTCTCGGGCCGCCAGACACGCGTCTTTGCGAATCAACAGACCCACTTATTTTCTCTTGGCTTTATTTAATGTTTATCTCGTGACGTTTTTTTTTTTTTTGTACTTTCCATTATTGTGAAATAGTACTTTGTTTCGTGGAGGTTCGTAATTCGAATTTATTACTGTTACCTTGTCATCGTCTGGTCGCTTTACGTAGCCGGGAGGCGGTGTCGCTGTTACTGTTACCGCAAACAAGATCAGAATCACCTGTAATCAGAATGGTGATTATTAGTGTGAGTATACACTGGTCAATATGCGGTGTTGTAATTGATAGCAACACGGTGTCGATATAAGTCTACACCAGTTGAGGTGATAACGAGCGGTGTAAAAGGAAGAGTGTTGAATGATAATGTCACTGATATAATACTGCTATCAATACCAAATTAGTGTAAGGTTCGTGTAATATCATGATTGGTATTTATTTTTGTATTTCTACACTCATGCCCAATATTTTTTCATTTTGTTTTGAAACCCCACTTGCATTGAATTAAGATTTTGGTCTAATTAACTGTCGACATGTCAGAAAATTTCGATTTTGGTGAACAAAAAGAAGAAAAAAGCTTTTACGAAATTTTTTTAGAAATTTTTCACAGATTTATCTTAAATTTTCTTCACACCCAGACGATCATTTGAAAAGATATTCAGTACAAATTCGACACCAATCGGCGAAGTGCTTCAAATTTGATGTCATTTCGAATTATTTGAAAAAACTCGTTCGCGCGCTTGCTCAAGCAAATGACTAAGTATCGGGTTTCAATTTAGTTTACATATGGACTATGTAAACTAAATCGTCCCCCATGAAATTTTTGAATTTCATAACATTTTTATTAATATTATTTTCCTAAGTCTAATTTTCGTCCTACCACACGGAAAAAAAGATGTAGTTGTAAGAACCACAGAATCGATACATGACAACTAATGAACGTGATAGAATATATATTACATTGGTAAGTTATCGTGTGTCAGAAACAACCGACCGATTGCACTTGACATCGCACATATGTAGTAAATTCAGTAAACTAGGTTAATTATAAAAGCTTCCAGTCCATTGCATGAAAACATTCAAATTACATTACATCAAAACTTAGTTCTTATTTCGGACATTTTTGCCATCCATTTCCTGCGATATTCCCGACAGTTTCAAGCAATTGGAATCGAAGTCTCACAAAAAGATCTCACAAAAACAAAGTGTCCTCTATGAAAAAGCAAGCTGCACATCCATGAAAAAAAAAAACAAATCTCAAAACCTTCTATCACTTGCTAAATCCCAGTCGTCGTGCTGTATCACATTTAATATTTCACCGAGTAATCCGTCCACTGGTCTCAAGCCCGTGAGCGCGAATACACACATTTTCTCAGTGAATATCTTGAGCCTTAAGCACCGGCTATACGAAAGGAGAGTGAGAGAGAAAGAGAATGAGAGAAAACGTCGATGTACGGGTATTAAAAGCTTCCTCGAGCTCTGTGCAGGCTAACATTCTAGCTGCGTATACTGCGGCATTATACTGCATGTATATTTGTGTGTACACTATGGAATACACAGCGTATAACGTCGTTCTCTTCGCCTCAAGGAAGCACCGATTCGTGGCTAGCCTAGAAGCAGTAGCAGAAGCAAGCAATGGCATATCTAGCCTCAGTAGCAAAGGCGAGAGAGCCTCTGGAGGAGAGAAGCGTCACGAGCTTTCCTCTACCGACGCTAAAATGAGATTCTGCCTCTACTCGCCGGTAGAATTTGCTCGTCAGAGTACACAGAACGAACCTCTCCGCCCATACGTCCTTCCTTCCTTCCATAGCTGGTCTATCCTCGGGCCACTTCCACTCGCTCACCCACCGTTGCCCTCTCGAACCCGCCACGTCGTGATTTGCATAGCTAGACCCTCTTACGACCATAATCCTCTCTGCCCCCTCCCCCCGATCCCTCTTCTTCACCTGACTCTCTTTGCTTTGTGTGTGATCCCCTGGACTCACGTACACTATTACCTAAAGATAAATGTCTATAGCTGAGCGACTAATGTATCGTTATATATATAAATATATATATATGTATATCGGGCATTCGATACTAACTCGACCTGGGTCTCGATATTTCAGATTTCATGACTGACGTTTGATGCTGTTGTTCCAGGTTAGTGATGCGATAACAACCAGGAAAAAGATTGAGTAATAGTAAGTAAAATTGTCTATCCAACATTTGTTCATTTCAGTCAACGAAAATTTGCTTTGCCTGGAACAAATATGCATTTCTTTTAATTTTGCAGTTTAGTCGTTTCGAACATATTTATTTGTTTAAAGCAGTTTTTACTAGGCACTAAATAGATATTATATTCGGTCGTACTAAATACTTTCTTCATCCGGAAATAATATCTAGTTACAACGAGTAGATACATTTATCGGTCTTTTTTATTCAAAATGAATTAGAACTTTATTTTAATTCAATACGTAATTATTTTCTTTAATCATTAGAAATTACTGTTTTTGTAATTGATTTAGTTATTTAAATCAACGTTTCGTGGATGATCTAGTAATAAAACACCAAACTTAACTCTAATACGTATTTATGTTCAACCATAGAAAACATTTGGCTCAATCGACTTGTCATATATTTATATTAAAAAAGACGAGTCATTTTGACTCGGCTGTCAAATTCGAGAACGAGATGAAATCTTGCCTATGTTCATAATCTTGAACTCTAATGACAGCTCGAAAAACAAATTCAAGAAGCAAGTCTCGTTCTTGGAATTTCCTCGTCTCGTTTCGCTTGTCGCATCACTGTTCTATGTCTCAGGAGCAGCCATAATTTTTATCGGATTTTTTTCTTGAAATTTATATACTTTATTTTCAATGAGATATCGAAGTCCAGAATATTAAAATCTGACGAAATTCTAAAAAATCCCGTATTAGATATCAATATTTTTGAGCCTAGACCCAAAGTGTCCAGGACCGAGATTCTTTTTTTTACCATGTTTTTCAAAACGAAATTAAAAAAATGTAGATACAGGAAAATTCTTTTGCTGCAGGCTATTGGTTGAAGATACCAGTTTTGGTCGCCTTAAGTCAGATTGTGGCCATTACATTCAAACAAATACGGCTAAACATTCAATCGAATAAATGAAAAATCAAGTAGTTTATTCAGTGAATTGAAATGGGTTTATTTGAAAAATTAACATGCAATCATGGAAAAAAAATACAAATAAAAATGCCCACAAACAATAATAAAAGTGACCAATAATGGTACATCTATGTTATGTCAGGACTTCAGAGAATTTTACCGGATGTCTTTCAAGCGATTTTTTTTTGTTTAAATTTTTATTTTTGTTTTGTTCAAGTTACATTTTTTTAAATCACTTTGAAAAAATCCGGAAATATTCCCGGAATCGCTGACATATTTGCAATAGAAATAATCATATATGAAATCCGAGAGCTCGTGAATCAGACCCAGATCGATTTGTTATGAAATGCTCTATATGTGTGTCTGTGTCTGTGCGTGGATATATGACTACACCACATAACTCGACTATTATACTCGCTTTTGTCTTCCTGGCTATGGTAATTTTGCTCACTTTTCTTTCGGATCCTTTATATAAATTGTAAGTAACATCTTCCATTTTTTAGATATAGAAGAAGTGGTGGGATATATTTTTTCAAAGCCTTTCCTGAGAATTGAAAGCGTCCTTAAGGGTTTTTTTTATAGGACATTTATTCACTAATGTCAAAAAGAAATGTATAGTGCAGAAAAGGTATTGGATTACACTGTATCTTTTATTCTGGGGTTGCACTGATTTAAGGGGCTACACTAAAGTTAAGCTTTGGAAAAATCAAACATGTTTTTTATATCCTGGTTTATATCCTTGTTATAAAGCAATTAGAAAAATTTAAGCTGAGCATAATATTATTCGTCAGTGATGAATTTAACAAATTCAAAGTCCTATTCAATCCTACTTAAGTATGTAACATCCCTGAAAATCATTTTAGTTACGTATAAAATTTAGATCCGTTTATATTTTTTCAAAGTTAATGCAGTAACGCTAATGTTTTAAAAAATTTCAAAATTCTATAGAATCTAAACTGTCTCAACAATTCCGGCAAAATCCAATATCAAACAATAATCAATGTACTTGCACCAATGAGGAACTATCTCATTCAACTAAATATCGTGAATTTTACGAAATTTGAACGAACATGCGCTTAATAAAAACATGGAAAATGTAATTTCGTGCGTTCCTTGTATTAAAAATTTCTCCCTTCTCTCTCTCTCACACACACACAAACACAAAGCGTATGTTTTCGTGATATATCTTTTTTTGCACCATTATTATCCTAACAGGAAAATCTTGAATAAAAATGGTCATGAAAAGAAAAGTTTCCACATGGGAAAGCAAATATTGAGGGAAGCATTTAATTATTTGTCAAAAAATAAATTATCCCGAGGATCATTCGCAGCGATATTTTTCAACGATATGAAAACGATGAAATCAGCTGAAGAGTTTTCCAAATTTTCCTCGGTGCACTGCATTTGTGAAGGTGGAGGAGTTAAACCAAAGTTCCGGTCTGGATAGAGCGGTACTGAATCCACTATAAGTACCGGTAGCAGTGGGAGTCCTTCCCGCTGGACCGACCAACAATAACACTCGAGGCGATTCGAAGTTTCAAGTGAACTTTGTTCCGGTGGGGAAGGAAATCGTAAAAGAGCGTCGAGGGAGGTGAGCGCAGAAATAAATAAAAAAATCTAGGTCAACGAGATGAGGAGCAAAAAGTGGATGATAATACTGAAAACGATGACAATTCTGTGGATCTTACAAACCGTCGGGTATTATAGAATAAACAGCAGTAGAATCATTGAAATCCAACGAGTAGTTAAATCCAGAGTTTTATATCCCAATTAGTTCGAGGCATAACAATTCGTAATATAATTCCTGATAATATTACTCAATATTATCATTATGACCTACAGTTTTTTTAACAAGGTGTTGAAGATTCTGAAAGACAGCGAAACAAACATTTTCTGAAAAACCGTAGGGATGTGTAATTTATCAAATGCAATTTTTTATTGATTTCTTGTTGACTTTTTTACTGTTACTGTAATGAATGGCATGTCCAGCGTTATGTTTCTTTAATATATACGTTGGTTAATTTATAAATGGTGCTTGTATTAAGCATGTTTGAAAAAGCATGTTTCAGGTGTCCACATAATTTAGTTGCCTAAAAGATATTTCTAATCTCGAACAGTAATATTCTATTTTTTATTTTTCATCCTATAAGAGTGAAGGAATGATAAGGCAATCTTACGAATAATAATCTTGCCAAGCTATAGTTAGTTTTCAATGGATGAATACTGATTACCGCTGAATTTTTTTGTTATGTAATCACAATCAGTTACCGAATAATGAACTATTCACTGAAAATCCGAACAAAAGATCTATGAAATTGTCTCTAGTATCAATCACACACTCTTTTTAAATTTCTAAGCATCACAAATAATTTCAACGCCAATTAACTTAAATAATAACCTCATAAGATATGAACATTTCTAAAAGTCGAAAAACGCACACTTGGCAATCCTATATATTGATTATGTGTGAAACAGAACCTTGTCATCTGAATGCCCTCGCAAAAAAAAATTAAGAATCGTTTTTTTCTGAACATTCGTTTTTTTTTTTTCGTTCCACAGCACTAAAAAAAATGAAAACCGCCGAAACTAGTGCCATAAGATGACTAACAAAAATTCGTCACCCTAATAACCCACAGCACAATCTGCGTAACACCATGCTCTACAAAATGACCGGCATCACACCAATAGGAACAAGAACAATTGAACTCTCCAAGAAATTTGGTCATGTACAAATAGAAAATGTCAATCCGCTATGTATCCAATCTACGCAAAACATAGTTCGTAGATTCAAACACCCCACACACACGATATACCAACAACTGGAATGGATCAATAATCAATAAGCTGCAATCTGTTTAAACATTACACGCAAAATGAGTAACCGTCATCGCGCATAACCGGCAGCAAACATTTAAAATAAAAGGCTACAAAAATATTTATACCACAGTGTGCGTGAAGTGCCTCCTCCACGCACACTTCGCTTCGCTTTCGTGCGTAAAACAGGCACTTCTCGCACTAGTGGCATAAAATTGTATACGATACTCGTGCGAAAACCTTTTTCTGATCTCGCGTGATTACAACACTCGCCTTCAGCTCGTGCTGCAAAGTCACACTCGTCACGAAAAAGTTTCATCGCACTAGTATCGTAATGTACTATTATACCAAGCAGCAACTTCACGCACACTTCGCTCCACTTCGCTTGCGTGCGTGAAACAGGCACTTCTCGCACTAGTGGCATAAAATTGTATACGATACCCGTGCGAGAAACTTTTTCTGATCTCGTGCGACTACAACACTCGCCTTCAGCTCGTACTGCAAACTCACACTCGTCACGAAAAAGTTTCATCGCACTAGTATCGTAATGTACTATTATAAAACCGGGGCTGAATGACTTAGGTCGATGGCCCATTGACGATATAATTGTATGTTAAACTCGAAGCTAATTAAACCTGATTGTTGTTGTGAATAATAGTGTATTATCAATAAATGTACTTTTACTACTTCTACTACTACTATAAAAAATACCCGCACACTTTCTTGTGATACATCGAAATTTATATCCCCATTTGCGTATAAAAACTTCCGATAGAATTATCCTCATTTTCCGACCATTTTGGCAGTGAAAGTTTACAACTCCGGTAACATACAATTCTCATCTATAATAGACGATATATTGTATGCTTTACGGTTCCTTCTCATACCGCCGTTTTCCCCCTTTGTGACCTTCACGACAATCTTCTACATCGCCGGTCTATGGAGATGAAGAGATTTCATATTTTTCACGCGAAGAAGCTGGCAGCACATTGCAGCGGCGAAAAGGCGCAACCAAGATGGGGGGGGGGGGGGGGGGGGGTAAGATTTCCCCTCGCCTACGCGTTCTCGGGACGCGATGCATAAGTATGCCGTCGATATCAATCTCAATAACCCGAACGGGAACCGAGGCTGCAGGGAGAGCAGCAACACGAGAGAACGCCATAAGCTTTTCTATTTCGATATGGGGTCCAGATGGAAAACGTAAGAAGAAAACATAATAGACGCCTGGGTTACGCCTTCGGCCCTCCAGCGCCCTCCCGCATTATTATCCTTTGCATACTCTATGACTGTGTGTTACGTTTCCAACACCCATATGTACATGTATATATGTATATATATATATGGTAAAATTGAGCGTAACGTAGTGAGCTGGGTACCATAACACGTGTGTATGTTTCGTGACTGTCTTGTTTTTGCCACGGTAAGAATAGAATCTATAAAGGAAGTAGGATATGGGAGAGCTTCCAGCCTGCAGATATTGCATTTCGTGTTCGGGCGTCTCAAAACCCTGTTCTTACTATTCTTACACCCCCTACAGGGGATTGTTCATATTCGCACAACAACCGTGGAACCGTAAAAATCCTATACCCTGATTCCGTGGGCGGGCCATTCTCCGGCAAATATTCTGTGCCAATTCACGGAAAATCTTATATGTAATTCAGTTCAACTTTAGGGAAAAGAAAAGAATTGGTAAGTGAGGCAGAAAATAAAGAAAGCGACGTACAATTTTTGCTTTCTCATCACATACAATGTATGTAAAAAGAGAAAGTACTCTACATTCTATCAGGCACATATATGTCCTCTGTTTTTTTATAATTGATATTATTAAATATCTATCTTGATATTGGTGATGAAGTTTTTTTTCACGTGCATTGTATGTGATGATAAATAATTTGGAACGTAAAACGTTCATTTTTGTATGGCAGTTTGACTTGGAAGTCATAATGGTGAGATCTGACATATACAGAAATAATTAGCAGTGAACGGATAGATAGAGTGAACAATAAGTAATTCAGTACAGTTCGTTATCTGGCTCGCTCAACTCGATATATTTATATTAAATAATTAGCAGTGAACGGATAGATAGAGTGAACAATAAGTAATTCAGTACAGTTCGTTATCTGGCTCGCTTACTCGAAAGCGTTTTCTATGTTCATCCGTTCCAGAAAAACAAATGTGACTAAGATATAAATATTGTTGCAGGTTATGAAGAAATTATGATTATTACTTATCTCGAAAGGTTTTGAATAAGAAATATACTGAAAATATTAACACTAATTCATAGATCTGAAAAATTGTTATAAACACTCACTACAAATCGTTTTCATAGCTAGTATTAAAAATTACTACACGGAAAAAATGACGGCGATAGGTTATGACGATTGAGTTACAGTCGTTACAATTTATCTACCAGATGTCATGGTGAATTCCGAGATTTCCCAATGGCATTCCATATGAATGCCGAATAGTTCCGTTCTGCGGAGGCTCTCTACACATCGCAACTTTCAATAACTTCCATGCAAGAATCACCAATGCAAATTTAACCTGTCGAGTTATCTCAGTGACGACAATAATACGATCAAAACGACAGAAAGACGTGAGTTGTCGACGTCCTCCGCCATTTCATACGACGCCGCCTCGTGGCTACGCTCAGTACCATTTTGATATCACCCGAATTTTAAATCGCTATGCTAACCAATGAAATTGGAAAACGTAGATCCCAATTAATAGACGAAATTTTTAAACTTCTACTCGCGTAATTCGTAGTAAGAATTCACGTGTTACGAATATGTGTCTAGCATATTTTTTCCGTTTATTCAGATTTTTTGTGAAAACCTTCATTCAGAAGTTTTATAATTCCTCACAAATTATTTTTTAACATACTGTGAAAATTTTCATTATAAAAAGGAATATAATTTTGTCGATTTTTTAAAGCAGGGAATGGTATATTCAAGACGTTGGAAAGTTATGTTTATAATAAAATTTATATAATATTATTATATAATTGTACATTCATTTGAATTGATCGGCTTATTCATGAACATTGTCGATAAGCGTATGAAATTTCCTAATAACTTTGCACGGTTTACCTTTGTATTGCAGGGTGCATTTTTCCCTTACCATTACAATCAACCCCCCCCCCCTCCCCCCCTCCCTCCCCCTCTTAACTCTACATGTTCGCTTTTGAACAGAGCTCAATGTACACAGGAAAACGGCAGAAAATCTCTGTCGATACAGTTGGCCTTTCGCACAGAATGTAAACACGGAGCCACAGATACAAATATACAGGGTATTCCGTATCAAACACAACCTGCGTATGATCCTCGACCTCCATTTGTTATTTCATTATTGGACCTATAAAAGGCAACCACAATTCTCATAAGATTTTTCTGAAAACAATTTATTTAGTTATAATTATCTATAACGGCCATATTAAGAGCCGGAACTTAAAAGATTGATAAGCTTCTCATAAATCTTGTTATCAGATATCAATATTTTCAAACTTAGACCGGAAGTTCCACCCACCTTCCTTTTTTTGTAATGAATTTTTTTCAAAAAGTTAATCAATAGAAGTCGTATGCGTACAAAATCATTGCACTACCGATTAATGCTTGAAGATCTCTATAAGTGTTGAGAGTTCGGAAGAATTTTCTCAGATTTTTTCAAGCGATAGTTTTATTTAAATTAACAAACGAAAACAATAATTCTTATTTTTTTTAATTAATTTGAAATAATCTGAAAAATACTTCGTGACATATTCGCAATTTCGGTTCAAGCAATTGCTTGCAGCGATAGGATATTTACGCATATAAGTTTTTTTAATTGTCGTTTAAGAAAAAAAATCGTTAAAAAGAGGTCCAGGCTAATTAAAATTTATTGGGAATCTTGAGAATCTAAGCATGAATATATCGATATTTGAATCAGGAATCCTTAATATGGTCGTTATAAATAATCATAAATGTATAAATTGTTCGAAAAAAACAATCTCCTATAGATTATAGTTGCTTCATAGAGATGGAGGAATAACATTGAAAATCGGGGATGACATCCGAGAGATCGAAGGTCGGACCCAGATCGAGTTGGAATGCACCGTATACAGCACAGCTCATCGACTCCGAATATTTCGATTTTCAGCGAAAACAATAAGAGGAGAATTCAAACCTTCGATGTACCAATAGCTCTGGCATAAAGACCAACACATTAACCACTACAATACAATACCCGTATTATTGCCGATCTTTCAATCCGAACGAAGGTAAAATACCATGTACTTCATTACGTTCTGACACACACACATTGAAACAAATAAAAATTAACCATCAGTTATCCCTAGCCTTTTTTTTCAAATAACTTCATTCTTCAATCGCTGCAGAAAATTAATGTACAATTATATTATTTAAAAGATATACCAATAAAAAAAGTAATTTACCATCGTCCACCGATGGTTTTCATTCCTTCATTTAAAAAAAATGTTATTCTTCATTCCCACAATAAAATTAATGTATAATTATGTTCTTTAATCATTGTACTAATAAAAAATTTCATTAACCATCTTCTAGCAAGGCTTACTTATTTTTTGCGTAAATGAATTCATTTCTTATTTGCGCAATCAAATTGATGTACAATTGTTTTATCTAATTAACACATGCGTTTTTTTAAATTCTATGGTGCGTTTGTGTGATATTAATAAATTAATTGGTGATTAAAAGGAGTTAATTTATGAATGGTGCATTAAGAATGCCACGGGGGACATGATAATCCCAGGATTCCAGTGTAGACTCGTCCCGTACACGTCGTTGCAGTTTCTACTGATGCCAAATACGCAGACTCTTGTAATTAGGCTACGACAAGTGTAATTGCGCTTGTGACGTGGGAACAGGAAAATTAATGACCGTGAAATTGAATCGCGTCCGTGAAAAGTTAGACGCTCAGTTTGTTACACAGATTCTTGTCCCGACTGGAAGTAAGTGAACAGTAGTGTTGATTGACAGAGAGGGAGCTGATGCATAGATAGACTGTTGAATGAAGCGCGAGAGCCTTGTCTCCGCGTGAAAAGTTGCGAAGAACGAAACAAAACCTCTGTGCGGAAAAACATTGTTAGATTTCCTGCCTCTCGTTATTTTCTTTTTTTTTTACGTACATTACATTATGTTCTCAACTTTTGCCAACAGTGAAACGCATTCCATGTGCAGCTAACCCTTTAATTCTGCAACATACTTCATACCACTCCAATCGCCCTGAGGCCACGAGAATAATTATGAAAATGCGTTTATAGTCGCGGAAAAAATATTACGCCTCCTCATTGTTTTATTATACTTCGTAACCCCTCTTTTATTTGTCTATTTTACTCGTTGAAAACATGATGCGCCTCCCGAATTTTAATATAAGATAATGCAACTTCATTCAATTTGGTGGGTCGGTGCACCGAGAGAAAATATTTCATTGATTCACGGCAATTTGCACCAATAAAGAGAAATACTCGAGTTTCAATACTATCTTTTCATTGAATGACTCAAACTCAATAAAAAGGAGTGATATTAATTCAAAGAAACATTTCTTCAAACCAAGAAATCGTCTCTGTTCTTTTCCCTCACTTCCCACACCACAGCTCGAAATGTTGAAACCTATTTTTTCCTAAACTACTCGGCAAATAAAGATTATATTTCGATAGAACGTGTAGAAGTACGGCAGGAATTGGCTAAACTACTGGCTCCTTGAAACTCGAAGCCTTTCGTTCGGGAGAACCGAAAAACAAAAAAGTGAGGTTAGGTGCAAGAGAGACAGCCCTATAGGCGGTGAACATTGGACCTATACTTGCATTACAAACATATACTTGCTGCCATCAAGTATATGTTTTCATTAAATCAATGAAAACTTTTCTTTAAAACAATGAAATTGTTTCTATATTTTATGCCCATTAAGTAAATGTTTCTTAACAGGCAATGAAATGTTCTCTTTAAAATTCAAGTGCGCTATCTCATTGAAATCAAATAGATATTTCGTTGAAATCAATGAAAAAAGTATCAAATCACCCATTTCTTTGCCGTTAATGAAATCTTTTCTCTCAGTGTGGCTGCTCATTTTTTCTCTTCCGAATGATCTGAAGATAACGAAAAAAGATACGCGAACGTCAATATATCGTATCTGTAATTTAAGGACATGAATACATTGAGAGCCGCATTTACGTACGTGCTAATCAAATGGGAAATCTGTACATCGATTGAGCCACCTCTAAATAATTTTTTATCGCGCTAAAATTTTGAGAAGAGTTGTTTAAATATACAAACTATAGTTTAAAACGATGCAAAATAATTTTTTTTTTTTAATTCCGACACACCGTAATACACATTGACTTTTGTTTTTCATTTGCTGGCAAGCTTGTTCACTGCTTTTACCTTTATACCTTAAGGTATCGCCTATTACTTATTGGTAAAAAAAATCTGACTGTAATAAAATTCATCATATTTTCTACAAGTTATTCAAAAAAGTCTAAGTAAACCTATTTTTTAATAAGTCTATTTCTCTCAAAACACGAAGTCCTTAAAATGGGCTAATTATTTTCTGTGATTTATTTGGTCTATATCGGTCGTAAAATACTTGAATTATTATTGTGCGATAAGCAATTAATATTGAATTTCGTGGATGCGTCAGCTGTTGTGAATTTTGTGTACCCACAGACTATAAAATTACAGTAAACTTCGTGACATTATAACATTCAATCTAAATGCTAATAAACAAATTTTCAATTTTTCACACAATCTTCAAACTTTTTTACCATAATCTACAAAAAATCAATTAATACTCTCTTTGAAAAAGGATCTTCCATATATTCCAAGTTTTATTGTCGTTGAAGTAATCAACTTCAAATAGGATATATAATAGTAGTCAAATATTACTATAAGTTTTATCTTCCTTAACATTTTTTATCGCCTCTATCAAATAGCATTCATTCAAATAACAATCTCGTTGATTAATCGTCTCGACATTTGTTTTTAATTATAAAATGGGCAAAATATCGGAACATTATTATGAAAAACATTTCCCTCGCAAATCCCAAACAATTGGTTCATAGCATTCTAAAAATTCGTATTTCACATACCAAAACTGCTCGACAATGAATATAGAAAAATATGCCTCGTTATTTATCGCAGTGTATATTTTTCGCACAAAAGTAGCTTCACAATAAGTTCAAAATTACTTGCTCCGTGTTAATTCATCTATACATGTGTTTCACGTACATGAGATGCCTAACAATGAGGCTCTCAGTATAAATTCGGAATTCCACAATGCCTCTATTATATTCGCTTCGAAATAATGCCAACTCACAGGGTAGAATAGTAGGCGCATCTTGAACGCATGGAAGCTTCCCTTCAGTGTCCCTTCCTCCTTTATTCAGCAGAAATTTTGTTGCGTCAAAAATCACTTTTTCGTGATTATATCGCGACGATAACCAATTCAAAAAAATCAATAAATATTTTCAAAAACTAATCACTCAAATTGCAAAATTATTTTTATCTCTTTATTTTTCACGATGAGATGTCTATTTATTATTTTTAAATTTTTGTTTCTGTTAAAAAAAATTCACGAAATCAGAATGATCACGTCGCGAAATTTTCGTCGTCTATATATATAACCGTGTTGATGCGGTGCTAAGGTTGCACTGGTTCGCGGGCCACGATCCACTTGACTTAACTCGCCGAAGCTCCAGTTTATCCCCCACACGCGCTTTCACGCAAGTAAAAGAGAGATGTGGACGTGCCGGGCGTGGAGGGTCCACTTTAGCTCGCGTCGAGAGACACACACAGCGTGGATAGCCACGAGTTGCAGCGTAAAAGCAACCGAGAGGACACGCGGCGTGGCAGGAGGAAGCCTAGAGAAGCGAATGTGCCGGATTCTCCTCTCACTCGCTCTCCGCTCACCCCAGTGTGCTTTTTGTTTTGCCGGCAGCGCGCATCGATGACGAAAGAAAGGGGAAAGAAAGAAGTGTGGGTAACGCGGAGAAAGAGAGCGAAAAGCCGAGAAGAGATCGAATGATATTCCCTTGGGGCTTGAGGCCCGGCAAACTACTACTACTACTACTACTACTACGTCCACCAACTGCTCCATACCTTCGCCCGGTGGTCACTCTTCTCTTCTGGTCCCGGATATATAGCTTGCTATCTCCCATACTATACCTGATCACTATGTAAGTCGAATCTAGCATACAACGCCTCAATTCTTCGCTGCCGTCGACTAACTATCTTCATGGATTTATCAAACCAGTGTGGTACAAGTAGTTCACATTCGCTAGATGAATGTTCGTCATTGGATATACATTAGAGGGTGTCGAAATTTTTTTTTTTTTTTTTTTTCATTCTGCATCTTTTTAATCTATAGTTTGTACCTTTAAGCAACTCTTCTCACAGGTTTAGTGCGATAATAGTACATTACGATACTAGTGCGATGAAACTTTTTCGCGACGAGTGTGAGTTTGCAGCACGAGCTGAAGGCCAGTGTTGTAATCATACGAGATCAGAAAAAGTTTCTCGCACGAGTATCGTATATAATTTCATGCCACTAGTGCGAGAAGTGCCTGTTTCACGCACGCAAGCGAAGCGAAGTGTGCGTGAAGTGGCTACTTCACGCACACTGTGGTATGAAAAATTTTTTAGAGGTAACTCAAACGTTTTATAGATTTCCCATTCGATTAACACGTAGATGAATGCGACTCTTAATAAATTTATGTCCCTAAATTACAGATACGATATATTGATGTTCGCGTATCATTTTTCGTTATCTTCAGATCATTGGAAGTCTGAAGAATATTGTTGATTTACTTCCCTTTCATTTGTATTTCTAGTTTAAATAAAAATACAAAAAAAAATAAGTTTTTGTTTTCAGCTTTCCGTTTTGTAATTTTTTGTTGCATCAAAATATTTGCGATTGCTTTTTGCAATATATTTTTTATTTTTGAGACACTGCGGATAATCTCGCTACAAGTGCTGCGTATACTTACACTTGTTATTATCATATGTTCAATTAAAAGCTTATATCCTCAGAGTGTGAGATAACGGCGAGCTTAAAATATCTTATATATATATATTTTCAAATTGTCTACACCATAACTTGAGACCACCTGTACATTTTCTTGTATGTATAATACCCTGCAATAAAGGAGAATAGGTTTTGAATAAAAATGAATATTGTATTGGATACATTTCTCATCATTTATGAAAAAAAATAATTGTTGCTTATAAAGACAGTATGACTGTATGAAATGTTATGCTGGTTTTTCAAGAGAAATTATATTATTGCATTTAAAATTGTACAAAGTTTACATTTCGATTTTTAACGTTTTTATCCCATTCAAATAAATCAAAACCTCAAGCTTTCATATGGCTAGAACAACAATATACTTATTAATATTCGTAATTCGGTTCTGATTTATAGAACAATGAAAAATTCATTAGCAAAAGGACAGCGTCTGTAGTTACAGACTTTATTACACTGAAGACCCTTAACCCTCTGTCAGCCAAGCCGGTTTCACAATTAAAACGATATAATTCTTTTTAAATGTTCCTGTTTTACTGCATCACCAGAGAATGTTGGACTTAAAAAAATGTTGTTCCTTGAAACATTGTTGTTCCATAGAACATAAATGTAGGATGCACTTCCAATGAAAACCAACGGGCTGCAAACTTTTTTCAAGCATTCTTCGTGGTATTTTTTAAAATAATTCCTGTAGCAATTTAAAGTAACGTTCTTAAAATATCCTACACCATTAATTTTTGTAAACTTTGTATTGCCGCTAATATCTTAATATATTAAATCGCTAAAAAAAATTCGAGGTAAACTGTTCTACATTCTAACTTCACCAACACACATGATTCAGGATTTACTATAATTCTTAATATGCATGACTTGAATTTCGCCGACAGAAAGTAAAATTTTATTTTACGACTCACCCGCAACAAAAAAAAATTTCCTCTCTCTCCGTTGATAAAAAAATTACATCCCATAAAGCCTCATTTACAAAATGGAAATTACTTCCGGGAATAAAAAAACGATAATCGATGAAAATGTTAGGAAATTAACGTTAATGAATCCGTGGAACAGTTACTTGATTGAATCCAATCACATGTCTGAATATAGGCTGAGCACCGCGAGAACATTACATAGATAGTGATACCCAAGAGTAATTTATCGGCTCGTCTACACATAGATACACGTGTAGCACCTCTGTATTTAACTCCGGTTGGCTTGCGAGCTGCTAACAGGTGGAGAAAGGAGATGAGAAAGAGAGAACTGCCGCGCGCCAGGGGCAGCCACTATATATCTATATTTATATATATATACAAGGCATTCCATACCAATTCGACCAACGGTTAACCCTCAACTTTCCGAATAAGATTCCCGATTTTTTGTTATTCTTCCACGTTAATAATGCGTATAGAATTTCTTTCAAAAATTTTTTACGTGATTTTTTAAATATGATTATTTATACCAATGCAAAAAAACGCCATTTTTTTAAAATACTACTGCAATGAACAACATTATTTTATCTAAAAACCAAAGCGAAGAAATCATTTATTAATTTTTTTTTAAATGGCTTATGATTAATTTTAAAAATGGCAATTGAGATCGAGTTAATCGAGGTTTAGCCACTGGTAGAATTGGCATCAAATTCGCCAAATGTATCATAAATTTGTAAAAGATAGCTTGAAGTAAAATCACGATAATTGGTAATTTTGCTGAAAGTCTTTCCATTGAAGTTTCAAACAGTGTGTATTAATGTATTTACAACGAAAAACATTGCAAAATAGAACAAAAAATACAAATAATGATTTCCCCACTTGGGCTTGAGAATTTAAAAAATTTGTTTTCATCGCAGTATTTTAAAAAAATTTGAAATTGCATTTCTCGTTAAGCTTTAAATCTTTGTAATTAAGAAACAATCGCAAACAAATCTGAAAAAATTCCACACGCATTTTGAATGTGGAAAAATAACTTATGAATACAAAATTTTTGTTTTCATCGCAGTACTTAAAAAAAAATTTTAATTGCATTTCTTGTTAAGCTTTAAATCTTTGTAATTGAGAAACAATCGCAAACAAATCTGAACAAATCCCACATGCATTTTGAATGTGGGAAAATAACATAAAAAATCGCAAACCATATTTGCGGTGGTTGAGGGTTTGCCATTGGTATGGAATGCCCTGTACATATAACATATATAGCCAAAGTGGCAGCAGCAGGTAAGCAAGCGGTGGAGTAGCTATGAGGACCGCGCCAGAGATCGTTCGAGCTCCAGCACCGAGAAAGTGACGGAGTTCTCGATCCTGTATACGAACAGGAGTGAAAAGAGAGAAAAGATCGAGAGCACAACGTGGATCGTGTCTCGAGAGCTCTCGTTTCGTGTCGTCCGGAGAGATGCGAGTTTCCGTTCCTTCTCGCGATTCTTCGATCTCTCGGTGGTTCGCTCCACTGCTCTCGATGATTTAAACCGTCGATCTTATCAGAATGATTAATTAATGCAACTCTGCTGTGTTTCTCGGTGGAATTCTGCCTCGTAATATCGTTCGTGAGTCAATTTATTTCACCTTGTATAAAATTAAATGCATTGAACTTTATATTTTTCGGAGCTGAGGATCTGTCGACGTTACTTATCGGTTTTCAGTTGCATTTTGGAGACGAGTGGATGAATGGAAGTGATACAAAACATCTTGTATCACACTCGCTCTGAACTCGGCCAATTAATTGCAAAATAGAATAATATTGACTCTGCATACAAAAAAATTAAGTACAATTTTTCCTTGCAAATCAAGTTGAAAGGAATAATTTGGTATCAGTTTTTGATTATTTTTTTATGTATTAAGAAAGTTCAAGGCCTTCAATAGAAAGTAAATGTAATTATGCGATTGGAAATATAAATTAATTAGTATGACTTTTTATTTATGCACGGTTTTCAATTCTTAAAAAATTCGCAATTATAGAGTTCGAGTGAAAATAATATCGGGAGATGAAAATTTATTTTATAATACAAATGTACTTTTCATCTAGTGTGCATGATAGTCGATAGAAGTAAGTAATCAGGTGTCTTGACGATATCGACAAAAATAACAATGTAGAGTAATATTGACTCTGCGTATAAATGTGGGGTTCGATTCATGATATTTACTTAATTGATTTATTTACATGAGTAATTGAACCCTCATTGATTTTAGATTAATGTAATAACTCGATGGCTAAAAAAAAATTATTTCCGTGCATAACAATATTTGTATGATTCCATCGATATGTTGCGTTTAACCATCGTTAAAGCGTTTATAAAACCGATTTATGACATCAAGTCGAATACTTCTAAGATCATTATGAGTCTGGGCAGCAACTGAAAAAAAAAACTTGAAACTTAAAAAAAGGACGGTTTCTCGATCAAGTAGAATCCATTGTTAATTAAATGTTTCGGAATTTCGTAAAATTCCAATCAGAATAGTTTTACGTATACATAATTTTTTTTTTTCTATAAAGTAAAGTTAATTTTATATAAATATTCAATAATTTTGGCACGTATGAGGCTAATGTGGGAAAAAAAATCGTTACAATGACTATATACAAATTGTTGCATATGTTGTAATATCGACCATTATCGATATTCAGGAGTTTATTTGACAATGTCAATAGATACACCAGCTAGTTTATAGCAAACGTTATTTCAAAGAAAATACCGAGTAATTTGCATTCCAGCTCTCACTTTTCATCCTTTGTTTCATCGTTCAACATCGTCCCACCCGATTTCTTGAAAAAAAAATTCCTCTTCATTTACAATACGAGAAATCACGGTCAGATCTACTTTTCGCTCGTCGGTGCTTGGATCGTGACTTCACTCCTTATAAGTGCCGACATACGTTTTACACGCTGTTTCAAACGTCCCGTGTAGTGCATAAGTAGCAGACATATTCACACCTATTTATAGCATACACATATTTCACTAATAAATTGACGGATGATTTGCACACGAGAAATTTGTCGAATAGCCCGAAGCGTCGCACGAGATTCGTCAGACGAGTGAAAGAGAACGAAAGAAAGAGACTGTGCGGAGAGAAAGTGAAGCTGGCGGTTCCCGAGGCGAACAATTCCACCCCAGGGCTGAGCAGGTCGACGCGGCTACTGCTGTTGCTGTGGTCGACGTCATCTTGCGGTTGGCCGGTTAAATGCCTAAAGGCGTTAGCAAAAATTTCCAAACATTTGCGGTTGCTCGTTCGACCGCATTGCCGAGTTCGAATCCTCGGCTTCTAAAGGCCCGTTCTCATTGCAATTTTGCCACAAACTACGACAAAGTTTTGAATCGATGAGTTTCAATACAGCGGTAATATGACGGTTCATGTGACCGTGGTGTGACTGTCTCGTTACCGTTCCTAAAATGACCGAACGTCCCCATTGTCAGTAAAAAACATTCAACGGTTGAATGCTGGAAAGCTTTTACGGAAATTTCCAAACATTTGCGATTGACGGTTTGACCACATCATCTATTTCGAATTCTAAGCACCTAATGGCCAATTTTTATTGAAGCTTTCTCACAAGTCAAGGCAACGTTTTGAATCCATGATCACTGAGAGATCGGTAATGTGACTCGTCACGTAACCGTGATGTTAACGTCACGCTGCCATTGCAAAAATGACCAAAATGTTCAAACGTGCTTATTATCAGCAAAGCTAATGTAGCGGTGAAATGCCTGAAGTGGTATCGGGAATTTCAAAACATTCCCGATTGCCTGTTCAACCACATTACCCAGCTTAAATTATCGGCGTCTAATTGCCCGATTCCATTATAATATTGTCTCAACCTCCACCGACGTTTTGAATCGATCACTTTTAATTGAGGGGGGGGGGAAAGAGTGCTTCGCGAGTGGCGTAAAGCGGCAATGTGATGGGTCACGTGGACATAGACTGTCTCGTTACCGTTGCAAAAATGCTGAAAATGTCTAGAGATCCACATGTCAGACACACTGAATTTGGCGATCAAATGCCTAAAAGCGTCAGCAAAAATTTCCAACCTTTACCCTGTTCAACCACATCACATACCTTGAGATTTTACCTTCTAAAGGCTGTTTTTCAATGTAATTTTGGCACAAGCTACAAAAACGTTTTGAATCGATGATTTTCTATTGAGCGGTAATATGACATGTCAAGTGACTGTAGTGTAAGCGTCCTGTTGCTGTTGCAAAACGACAAAAATGTTCTTTAATGTGAGCAAAATTAATTTAGCGGTTGAATGCATGAAGGCGTCATCGGAAATTTTAAAACATTTGCGGTTACCTGTTCGACCACATCACCCATTTACCCATTTGAATCCTAGGCGCCGAAAAGCCAGTTTCAAGCTTCAACGACGTTTTAAATCGGTGGTTCTTAATTGAAGGGAGATGAAGTATTCCATCAGCGGTGGAAAGTGGAAATATGACGGGTCACATGACTGTGGTGCGACTTTTCACCGTTACGAGAGTGGCAAAAACGGGTCCACATTGTCAGAAAAATTGAATACAGCGATGAAGTGCCCACAGGTGTCAGCGAAAATTTTCAAATATTTGCCTCTGACCACATCACCTAGTTCGTATTCGGCTTCTAAAGGTTGGTTTCCAATGTAATTTTGCCACAAGCTACGACAACCTTTTGAACCGATGATTGCTGAGACGTCACATTGCCATTCCAAAAGTGCCTAACATGTTCGAACGTCCTTGTTGTCAGCGAAACCAGTTTAGTGGTTCGATGCCCCAAAACGTTATCGGACATTTCCAAACATTTGCGGTTCGCTGTTCGACCACATTGCACAGTTCGAGTTTTGGGGGTCTAGAGACCATTTCCCATTATTATTTCACTACAAACTAATACGAACTGTTGTATCTATGTTGTATATATGATGATTTTTAAGTAAGGACGATCTATCACTGATGTAACACAGTAATGTGACGCGTCACTTGACCACAGTGTCACGTCCCCGTAACGTTGCAAAAATAATGTAAATGACTGATAATGTGATTAACTATTCAAAAGTTACGAGCATTTCAGGCCATATTTTAGATTAGTCTAAGTTAAATGAAAGATTCTCAATTTACAGCGCCTAATAAACGACTTGATCCGAGTTATTGCTTGACATAATCAGGATAATATTGACGCAATCTTCTACAACTCATTATCGAATTACTCTTAGTCTGTAATACATCCTTTAATAATTCGCGATCCTATTTTTAATTTGCTTCATTGGTTGAAAATGAATCCCATCCAATCCCTTACACCGCATTTTGATTAAGTACAAATTTGTATCCTACACTCTTAACTTTTGCGGAAGATGTGAGCAAAAATGTACATTTATTTAAAAATTCAAAATGCCATAAAATCCAATCGATTACAGAGGAGTCGATACTCTAATTGCGTGCTAATTTAAGCTCGATCCATTGTGCCGTTCGTGAATTATGGACAATTGAATTTCCAGTGTCTGGAACACACGCACACACGCACGCAGGCACGCACATACATACAGACATATTTTCTAGACCTCTTTTTGGACGTTTCATTCTAAACATAAAAGTCTCGAAAAAAAAATTCATTACGAAAACAAAGCTTCCTCCATGAGGAAGCAAAAACAGACGAATCGAAGTAAAAAGTGGCTCACCGTTTCGCTACCAATAATAGAGTTTGTTGATAATTCTTTTATACATCAGGATGTGGGTGATATTGAATTTTCACATTCAATCATTCAGAGTTGACTCCTTTCACGTAAGGTCACTTGTGTTAATTTAGTAACATTTGCGCAGAAACATAACGTAACAAATTTCATGACTTCATTTTGCACTCAGCTGACAAACCATGGAAACTCAGGTGGACGATGTGTCACGTAATGTGACACATCGGAGATGGTTCTGATGGCTATAAACGGAGAATGGGAATCACGCCGGTAGGCGACGGCTGATTTGTCGTAGTCACGAATGATTTTTCGTTTATATCGTTATTATTGTCCGGCGGCACGCCAAGTGAAAGTGCGTTGCAGGAAGAATGCTGACCCGGGCCAGCATGATCGGTTTATTCGTACGATGCCCCCGAGGTCTCACGAGAGTGCCCCGCCTGCTAAAAACCGTTATAACTTAAAGCATACTATAAACGAACGCTCCGCAACCTACGATGACATTACCATTCCACATCGAACCGCTACGAACACTCATAACTCCAGAGCATAAAAGAACAGAAAGTTATCAGTTTTAATGCCTCTCAAAACGTACGAGTTCTTTAAGCCTGTAACTGCCAACGTTACATATTTTGTACATGACACAAATAGCTGTTTTTAATCATATTTTTTATATTCAAAAATAACTCTTTAAATAATGCTAATGGAATTAAAAAATCGTGGATTTTCATTTTAAATATTTCTCGCGATTTTATTTCGTTCAATAAAAATGTATTTCTACCTGAAATACGATAATTGTGATTTTTTTAAATGTGCTATTTCTGCATGATTTTAATTCAGAACCGTAGGAAAAATTTAGGAAATTGCGTTTTCTTTCAAATGGGTCTATTTGGCGATTTACATGTGCTTCATCATCATTTTTAGTACATGTTTGTATCCTGAATAACAATTAAATAAATTTTAAAGTGCTTTGCAGAAATATTTTCACTGATGAGTTTGATTACATTGAAATATTAATATTCCTTTACTAGAGAAAATTAGAGAAAAATTTGATTGCGTTAAAAAATTAAGAACATTTATTTCGAATTATGATAATAATGCCTGAAGTTATTGACAATTTAGTTACCGACAGCAGAAAACACGGCGTCGATGTATGGCCTTATCGGTTTCCCGAGTTAAACAGCATTTCTTGCAATCGTAACTTCGATGGGCAACCACTTAGCCGCGCACTGGTTGGCACGCCAACGCCGCAAACTGCTAAGGGAGAAACAGTTTTTTTCTGAGTTTCTGATGTATTCTCTTACAGCAAAAACTTAGTAAAATTAGAACGGTCGATATCGGCCAAGTTTTCGCAGATTCCCTGTAACTTTTTACTGCTGTAAAAAAATCATTATGCATGTCAAATTAAGATCACAAATCGACAATGTCAAAAAGTTCCATCTTTGAAATACGTTGAAACGAAATATCGTCAAAAATTTCAAAGCGATTTTAAAATCGGTTTGGTATTAGGTTTACTGACTATTTTTAGCGCTGTTTGTGGCTTGATTTTAGCAAGTTAGAGATGGTTTTATGGTGGATCGAAAATCTTAAGATGCGACTAATTTGGACGTCGTTTGAGACTAAAAAAAAATCATTTCTAAGACTAAGTCGGAAATTGCGCTAAATTAGTAAAAAAAAAAAACTTTGTATCCACTCTTAATCGCTTCGAATTTTGTTGAGATATTTTATCTTAAAAATTGAACTTTTCGAAGTAAGTCAATTTATGATCACAATTTTTTTAAATTCTGATGACACGGGTACAAAAACGATATTGTAGTGCAATAGGGAAGAGTGTTTGCGGGTAATATTCCGTTGGTATTATTTTGGTGAAGGAACGAAGAAGGAGAAAGGATAACGAAAATGTCCGAATAAGGCAACCAAAATAGTAAAAATATTGGTTATAAATGATTAAATGGTACAAATACTTGTTATAGAACATTTTGTATCAACGATTTTCCGACAATATTTTGACGATAATAAAGAAACCCGATTTTAAGAACCCATTATTTTTATAGATCAAATGTATTCGGAAAAAGTGGAAAATCAATTTCAAGATTTGAAAAATTAAATTTGAAAATATGATAAACTATTTTTGGTCTGTTATTTATTCGCAACTCTTTCGAATTATTACTCATCAATTACAACGTTCTTAGTCCATCGAATACATTTAATTTCCGTTCCTCATGGAGAACGCTGTATTGATCTCGTAGTGGATTTTCCGACATTTTTATATCAGTATACTTAAAATGGTAGAAAAAATATCGACAAATTTTGAATAGGGCTTAAATTTGATACTCCGAAATATTAGCGAAGCTCCGTTCTTTGCAAGAACTAATGCAACAATTGAACCATCTAATCAAGTTTTATAAGTCTTGTAATTTGATGTTACAAAATTCGGCGCTCGTTTTAACTGCCACAATTATTTAGCTAATGAGTTTAATCTTTTTTTTCCACAAGCAAGGCAAGGTTGGAAAACGCTCGGTATTGAATTTGAGCTTAATCTATCAAGCAATATGACTTTCATAGAATTTCCAATTTAAATATAAATACGTTGACTTAACAATAATTCTGTGGGTGGTGGATCAACTTGATGGGCAGAGAGAGAGTAACTACAAACCGTAAAACGGAAGAATTATTGTAGGCGTGGGAATAGATTGTTCATAGCGAGCTGCTCAACGCTGTTGACTCCATCGAGCGAATTCATTAGATAGATATTGAATTCCTGTTACTTTAATCGATCACTATGGAAAAGAAAGTCGTTGAACAACATTTTATGTGAGGCCGAGGGAGTGAGGGGAAGGGACGAGGCAGTTTAATTTGGGGCCCCCCGGTTCAATTTGTAAACATTATTTTTTAATTACTGAGAAAAAATATCCCTGAACTGGAATCTTGAATGAATTTTGAAAGTAAATGTTATAATTTTTTCAATAACAAAAATTGGATTTCATAATTCTTTCAATTACATGAAGTAAATTTTATAATTCAATCAAAAAAAAAATTAAGTGTGTGTGCGCGCGTGCACGTTTGCGTGCGCGTGTGCGTGTGCGTGTGCGTGTGCGTGTGCGTGTGCGTGTGCGTGTGCGTGTGCGTGTGCGTACGCGTGTGCGTGTGCGTGTGCGTGTGCGTGCGCGGGCGCGTGTGCGTCTGCGTGCGCGTGTGCGTGTGCGTGTGCGTGTGCGTGTGCGTGTACGTGTGCGTGGACTGTCATCAACTAATGATCAGTATTGTATTCAAGCGAATTCCAGGAAAAATTTCCATTTTCACACTAGATTTTAAATTATTGTACACTGCATCTACAGGAAAAGCGGAAGCAATATGCCAATATAGTTGGCATCTTTGTCTTAGTTGTTCTTAGATATCAATAGTATACATTGATTCATAGCATTACGAGGGTCTGCGAAATTTGCGAACCACTCTCCAATTCCCGATACAATCTCCCATCGAAGAGGAAGCTCAGTATTCGTGATGCCCCTGCGGACCATTGAGCGGCGTACACGAAGCAAAAGCTCCTAATCCCTTAGCCGCCCCGTTTGCCGGGTGCATTTCTGTCTAACGAATTTCACCATAGCGTACTTGCTTGGAGGAGTACAGGCGAATCATGCTCCAGAGTGTAGAAGACTATCATCCCACCGTTTCAACGTCATAAGAGGAGGAGAAGCAGGGAGATGAAGAGGAAGGCGATAGCAGACGAAGAGAAGTGTACATCGGCATACGCGATAGACGGCAAGAGCAGCGGAGAGAAGCGCAACGGCATAAGGGGCAGTAGCGGTGGCGGCGAATATTCCTGTGGGTAAAGGGGCAACTTGAGGGGAGGAAAGAGTAGGTACAGAGAGTGGAACGGAGAGTTGGGATAGCTCTCGAGCGGTTTTAGGAACGTCCCAGTCTACAGGATGCGAAGTGTAAGGGTTGGGCGATGAGGGAAAGAGCAAGGAAGCGAAGAGCGTAAAGCGAGGATAGCGCAGCTTCTCTGATTTCAGATTACACGCCAGATTGCTCCCGGCATTCCCTCTTTAACCGCTGGGCTTTTCGGCCGCTCGGCCGGCTTGCTGCAATCTCCGTTCCTGCACATCACCGGACACGAACGAGCGCACAATTTTGTCGACAAACCGCGCGGCACTGTATCCCATCACGCAGAACACTGAAAAGAGACAGAGGGAGAGTGAGAGCAATGAGAGAGTGAAACAACCGCAAAACTTACTCACCCACTCTTTCTCTCAACGCGATAGTAGTACTAAAGTTAATCGTCCATGGTAGTCTCGAGAATTCACGCGAATATTCATAAACCATCTAGAAATTGGGATGTATATGTATTATGCAGTGTGGAAAGGGGTATGGGCATTAATTCAATGATAATGCATAGGAAATACTCTTATGACTGGATGATTATCGATTATTACGTCCAGTGAATATTAGAATTCAATGTGGATCAATGCTGGAATATGAACGATGTTAATTTTTTATAATATTTATTCATGGTTGTTTCTGGCAAAAAGTATTATTAACATTTTTATTAAACTAATGTCCATTCGTGTAAAAAAAAAAAGGAAAATGAAATCAACAAGAACAATAAGTACAATTCATTTCCCCGATAAGGCTGATATATTGAAAAGACCAATAATTATTATACTGCGCAACGCATGCTTATTATTGTCATGTCTAGCGGCCGAAACGTGTCTCATTATCTTTAAATGCAAAGTGAGTAAGCGAAGCGGTTTGTAGCTTGTTATACACGGAGAAAAAAAAAGTCGTGGGGGTCTAACTTAGCTTCAATGGGTTTGCCAAAAATGGAATGCTACAAGGATTTTCTCAGAGCCTACAATAATCTCGAATAGTTGTCGCAACAACGAAAAGCGAGTTAACGCAACTATCTAGTGAGTTCGCTCAACTAATCAGTGAGATTGCGCAACCAATCAAACTTTTTTTCTTTTAATTGAAACGTGTGATAATCAAATTGTGGCGAACAATGATTTTCGTGAAGTTTCGCATCGTTATTAGACATAGACATTTCTTGCAAAAAAAATGCTGCTGACAGAAATGTTTTGCAAATGATGTCTTATGCCAATGATTAACATACCCTCAATATCGCGCACCGTCGGCATCACTAGCGACGGCCAGCATAAAAACATAGTTTCTTACCGACACTTTAATCAAGATTTTGCACTTGAACTTTTTGGGATCGGCAATTTTTTACCCGTTATTTTCGAGTTTTAATTAGTAATCAGTTACTTTGAGAAACCTGAGTACTCAGCTTTATAAAAATATAGTATATTACACTACAAGGGCGGAAAGTTTGACATCATATCGTGCAGTCCAGGGCTTTCAAACTTTTGCCCGTGTGTTGTGTACTATTTTTCTTTATAGCCAGTCGAAAGTACGAAAAAAAAATTGCATGTACTCGTGTAACGATGCCTGCCTCAACATTTGCAACACAAGCGAAGCGAGTGCTGCTGGTCGGCAGGGCAGGCATCATATGAAAAAGAAAAGAAAATATAATCATAATTAAACAAATATATTTATTCAAATTTATTAACATTTTTAAAATTTTTGGTTATAGATGTATGAAAAAAGATTTATTCAAACACATTAACATTTTTAACATGTTTTGTTATAAATGTAGGGGATGGTCCAACTGCCATTTTTTATAGGATTCGTAGGCGAATTTATACCAATCGGCTGAATTCTTGGGTAACGTTTCTGATTCAATAATTGATTGTGCTTCTGCATCATAATCTCGTAATATTTCTTCTTCGTTCATAGATTCATCCGTAGCAATCATTTTGTGTCTCCAAAATAAATGAAAAATATCACTTAAGCCGCTTCGTGGTTAGGTTAGATGCGCGCATAAATATAGTCAAGTGACTAACGGCAGCGGGAGCAAAAAAATGTTTGCTCCCGCCGATACAGAGGGCGTGCATGTAGCTTTATCAATGCACGAATCTTGGACTTTCCGCATCGAAATTGATGCCGAAAGTACGTACTTTCGACCGAGGTATAAAGAAAAAGTCTTTTTTTGTGTATTAGCCGCCACACAGACAGAAAAACGTGTCGTCCAGTGCTGCACGCCATGTCTGCACGGTGCCGTTAGTTGCTTTAAAATGAGACAGCACTGTGCCTGCACAGTATCATAACGTCGTGCATGGCACGACGTACTAGAACCGTGGGAGCACTGATGCAGATTCAGCACACCATGCCGTCACTATGCTGACACATTTGAAAGCAACGAACGGCATTGTGCCATCACTCCGTGCCGTTCCGTGGTGCCTGTGTGGTCTCACCGTGAACCTTAATCCATTTAGTGTTACTGTGCTTGTTATCCTAGATGCAACTGTGAAATTAAAATCACTTTTCAGAAAGCTATCGAACAAAATTGTCTCTGTGGACGATTTCCTTTTTGTTTATTTAATAATAATGGAATAACATTATTACAATTATTGGAGGCAGTCCAATAGAAAATACATCTGTTTGAATTGATAATTCATTATACCACATTTAATATACCGAATATTTCCCGCTGTTACTTGCGGGATACTGGCCGCGTTTGTTACCATTTGTGGACATCATTAGCCCCGGATACCGTTCACATACAACTAACAGTACCGGGCCCAAGTTATCATCTAGTAGTTATCCAGCAATCAGCCAGTGCTGGTTTCTGTTGGAGTGCCATTACTGGGGAAAATGGCCACCAACACATGGCCAGTACTGGGCCAATTGGACATTCCTACACGGGTTGGCTCTGTTTATACTAAGGGCTGCTAAAAGCCTTTTTTCCCAGGGGAAGTTCTGCTCATGCAAAAACATAGGGCCAATAGGGCTCGTTCGATATAGCACTAGATATACGAATCAAAACTGGCCAAGAGCCTTGCCGCCTAATTATTTCATATTTGGTTCCGAAGTTTTTGATTAAAACGGACACTAAGATTTTGAACAGCTAAATCCTGTCCCACCATCCATAGAACATCCCATAGGCCATTTTAGTACGATTGTTTGCAATTGCTAGTATCGAGTGATCTGTTATAACACTCCACGGAATATCAACGATAATCTCGTAACCGCGGTATGTACCACATAAGAGTACTTGAAATGCTTGCTCGCAATCGGTGTATCGATGCAATGACGCAGCCCCCGCAAACGCACGCACGGAAATATTGAATACATTCACACCTCAACTAAGCTATATAGTTATTGGCTCCACTGCCTAGTTATCGACACAATCGCTCCCTCTGAATCCAATACCTATACTTCTTGCCCCTCGCTCGCGTTCCTATGAACGAAATTCTCATTCCGACAATACAAATATTTCGTATCAAATAATTTACAATTGTAAATACGAAATTCATTATTAAATGTCTAAAATAAATTGAATAATATTTTATTACATTTCAGAATACCAAAACATGTACTACATATTTTACAGCAATGTCACATGAGGACCCAGTTATAAAAAGTTCCGTGGTGCCCCGCATGAAGAAATAGAATCTATCCTAGCTTCTTACCGAGATTCTTTAGAAAAAATAGAAGAATCTCTATGAGAAACTTGACGAGATTCCTTAGAAAAAAATAGAAGATTCTCTATGACAATCTTGGCGAGACTCTCATAAAGATTCTTCTATTTTTAAGAAAGAACTCGGTAAGAAGCTAGGATAGATTCTTTACAATCTCGGTGAGATTCTCATAGTGATTGTTCTATTTTTCCTAAAAGAATATAGGTTCGAATGGCATCCTTAATTTTCGGTGAGAATTTGCAACGAGAATCTCGGCCGGAATCTCGGCGAGAATCTCGACGAGAATCTTGTTGAGAATCTCGGTCAGATTCTATTTTTCTACGTGGGGCTCTATGATAAAAAATGCAAAATTACTAGTCTATTATCTTAAGTAAAACCCAAAAATATCTCAATATTTTATCTTCAGGGCTACCTGTAAGTTCATCAAACAACTCTGCCAATTCTCCTAACCCTAAAGACTCCCGTAACCCACAAAGAACGTTCAACAACCACTTTCTGTTCTTCAAAACCCATATTAGCCCTTCAAAAAAGCTTAAGCGTCTGAACTTCTGGTTTGACGGCCAATCACTGATCCCCGGAAATTTACAATACTATCGTTCAACCAATGTATGCCGACCATATATTCGCAATGGTGGATACACGCGTATGGTATTTGCCGAATCCGCGTATCGAAAATACGCAAAGCAAATACAAGAATAACATATAAAAACTTCCGAGGTGCTTCATGACAAAAATCTAATGTAACTTACCTATCATTATAATGAACATAGTTAACTTATATTTCAATATTTTATCCCTATAGCTTCTAGTAAATTCATCAAAAAAAACCCTTTCAATTCACCCACCTCTAAAAATCCTCCCAGCCCATAAAATACGATCCACAAACATTTTTTTCTTAAAAACCCATGTGAACCCGTTCAAAAAATCTGAAGTGTCATCTGCCCGAGTAGCTGGTTTAACGGCCAATCACTAATCCCTGGAAAATTTACAATCCTATCGTTTAACCAATGTATGCTGACCATATATTCGCAATGGTGGATACACGTGTACAGGATTGTTTGTCAAATGCGCGTATCGAAAATACACAAAGCAAATAGAAGAATAACAAGTGGTTTGGTAGTGCGAATCTGTACGAGGGAGAGAGATAATATGACAGCTCAGAGAGAAAGAGAGACGGAGAGCACAAATCGTCACACAATTCGGAAGTTCAACAATGCTGTCGAGCTCCCGCTCACTTCTCTCACACCCTTCCCATGATAGCCACCCTATTCCGTCGAATGATATCGGTTGTGTGTGGCTGATGGGGGTTCGTGACCTCGCATGCGACCCAACCGATCGACCCCGACACTTTGGAACAACAGAGGCAAGAGAGAACACTGAGTTCTCCGCCACCATCACCTCTTTCTCTTCTCTCTGCTTCTCCTTCTCACTAACTCTCTGCCCTTCAGCTTCGTCCTTCACCATGTACACGTTCGTAGCGTCACTCTGTCCTTCTCTTCTCGATTAGATCGTTCTCGCGCTCTACGTCGTCCGCCGGCTACACCACCGCGTGTTCAACGTAATTCCTCGAGCTCTCCGATGTACATTAATCAGCCAGACTTACCTGGTGCTGGTGCTGCTGCCTAGGTTGCTGCTGCTGCAGAGAATAACGATGTACACCGTGCGCACAGTGTCTCCCTCTCACTGCTGAAACGGAAGAGGCAGCGGTGAGCTGCCGAGGGATGAAAGGACGACGAGAAACGTCGTGTAGCAGCACGACGCTCAACGCGCCCTCTGGCAGAGCCAAATGTATACATATATCCACCATACAATCTTCATAAAGCGCCGCTGAATACACCATCAGTCTCGGGTAAGTCCCGACGGAGTCATATTTGGATTTGGCCAACAGAGTCAATTTATAGTCAATACTTAATCATCTGCTTTTCTCTCTATGCTTACCTCAACGAACTAAGGTGAAAATGGATTCATCGCTTTTCAAAAGGTCATATCTGTACATAGGATGTACATTAAGATCAAGAGAAACATGCTGATTTTTTTTTAACATATGGACTTGGAGGGTCAATGTTTATATGGAAAGTTTGACCATTTTTTTATTCGTGCTATTTAACTTTATACGGTGGTCGGAAGTTATCAAGATATTCCGAAGATTGATCGCGTAGTTAATGAGTAAATACTGTAAGCTGGTGATTGGATTTGATAGAGCGTTTTTTATTGATGTTTTATGTGAAAGTTCAGACAGTTGGTCTTCGGCGTTTAATGCAACACGCAATTATTTGAGACGAAACGGGTTTTGTTTAATCACACTTGGCGATAATCGTAAACTTCTCTCCCTGGTAGTGTAATGTACCATTTAGCAAAGGGAAGGATATCCGATTCTCTTCACAGAGACTTTCAAATTTTTTTCTTGCATGTCAACTTTTTCTACTATATTTTCTAGTAACTTCTGTGAAAGGTCTTCCAATGGAAATCCTTATACTCGAATGAGACATAGACGTCCTGCTAGGATAAATGGGCTTGGCAAAGAAACATTTAATCTGCTCACTGTAAAAAAGTAGTTTGATTAATAAACGAATAATGAAACGGGTAATGAAAAATGGTGATGTAATCATGATTCGGACATTATACTCAGACGATTTTCCTTAATTTTGGAAAGATTTTTTTTTCACCATTTAAAATCTTATTGAAAAACGCTTCTGTGGTGACGAGTTAATAATTCGCCTTACAAACATATGCTCAATAACCACCTTATGTACTTTCAGGATCGATATATAAAATTTGGTTAAGCTAATTTGTTATTGTTTTGGAGAAAAGTGGACGCATGGAAAACTGCATCGGTCAGCTAATCACCGCAAAACGTATTTTGCCCGGCGGGCCGTCGGGAGTAAAAACCAATTTAATTGAGCGGTGCAATCTGAACTTTATGACTAGCGCAAAATGGAACAAATATAAGCTTCGATCAACTTGGCTACAAAAAAAAATTCCACTTATGAAAACGTTACACTTTTTGTGCTTGTCCAAGTGATTTTCTATTATCATGTCATGATAAAATATTTCATATGGGCAATTGAAGAGTCATATTATTTTCATTATTTTCGGGTGAGAAAGTCCTTTCACTTCTATTTTCAAGTATTCCAACAGTGGTGAAAGAAGACTATCGGAAATGTTCGTGAAAAATTTCATACCTTTGCAGTTTCAATTGTTCACTAATTCGGTGCTCAACTTTATTGCCCGGCGTTTATTCTGAAGTATGTTTTTAATACTTTAAGTGGGTAATAAATTTGGTTGAATAAAAATAATTCCCGCATATTTCGGTTTGGTATTTAGGGCAATAGCGTTACGTAAGATATAATAGTTGAAATTGTTTGGCACGAAAATTGTTTGCTTACAGTTTGTTCGCCTTAATTTCGTCACACAATAAGATCGTTTAGAAATCTGCAATTACGGAGAACGAGCGAAAACACTGACTCTGACACGACAAGTCTAAACTTTATAGTTAAATAGTGAAACTGCCATATATGTCAGCTCGATAGTTAAAGCATTTATCAAGTTATATATAGTATATTGTACAGTAAGGTCCGCAAACTTGCGATTGCAGCAGGTATAAGGTTCGCTGCCTAAGCGAAGCGAGATTCGCATTCCGTTAATGTTATTCCACACAAGTGTAGAAAGGTTATGCAAATTATTTTACACTACTCATTCAACCAAACATTGATGTGGGTCCGTGAACATCACGGACCCACGTCATGGCACGTTAACACAAACCAGCACTGGCCGATTGCTGGATAATTACTGGATGATAACTTGGGCCCAGTACTGGTAGTCGTGTAAGGCCGGGTATTGGGGGCTACACTGAGCAAAAAATTGTAGGTGCAGTGAACATACATGAGAAATTTAGTCAACCACACATGGTTGGCTCAATGACAATTTCACCGTCTTAACGAAATAGAAGTTGACTCAACAGAATGAGGTTGACTCAACCTCTCGGCGAGGTTATATACGGCGAACATCATGGTGAATTTGAGTCAATCGGCTAACATGAGCTTGAGTCAATCCCGAATCAGTCGAATCAACCTAATAGAGGTTGGCTCAACCACATCGAAAGCACTTAACTCAAATTCATCATTATGTTCTCCGCATATAACCTCGCCGAGAGGTTGAGCTAACCTCATTCCGTTGAGTCCACTTCTGATTCATCAAGACAGTGAAATTGTCATCGAGTCAACCGTATGCGGTTGACTTAATTTCTCATGTATGTTCACAACACCTACAATTTTTGTCTCAGTGTAATGATGCCCAGGAATGGTAACAAACACGGTCAGTATGACGGTACACGATATTGAGGTTATGTTAATTATTGGCATCTGGATAATGGCCCATGTCTGCCCACGACTGGCTGACTGACATGCGTGAAAAACGCATCGAGGACTACTTGATAAGAAAAAAATCCCTCTAGTCCTGGTTCGTAAGAGGTATTCTATACTGCATAAATTGTTTATTTCTTGTCATTGCAAGTTAAAAATTCATCCCTGGAGACATGATGAAGTTTAAAAACTATACTATAAATAAAATTATAATTATGTTAATTTTTAGGATTCCCAGCTGAAAAGCCAAAATAATTACTCAAAATTTGAAACGTCCTTTGATGTGTTTGTGTATGCTCTTGATTTTGAGGAATCTTTTCCAAATCCAGTATATTCCGAAGGAAAAATCAAAGCGAGTCGTTTTGGCCCGAGATAACAATGGCGGAGTAAGTATCCCGGCATAAAAAACTTCCAATGTTTGTTTTTCCATCATAACAAAGCTCTCTTTATGAGAAAATAAAAGGGAGAAATAAAACATCAGGTGTGTCGTAAGAATGAATAAGGGCTTGGTGTATTCGTGCTCATATATACTCCCTTTTCTCTCACTCCTTGTCGGAGTCTTTAGCGAGACTTGGGGAGCCTCTCATTTGTTTTCGCTTAGCTCAGAGCCATCGGCCTCCTCCCTTCGCACCAAACCTCTTTGAAAAGTTTGCCTGCCGGGGAAAACTTGGCGGAACTGGCGAAAGCGATCTGCTTCCCACGTCGACGGAGTCGTTTGGAGAAAGGTGGCGGGAGGGGAGGGGGGAGGGGGGTGAGACTTCAAGGAGAACGACGAATAGAGGCGGATTTGGAAGATGCGATTATTTCGAATAAGCGCTGTTTCGTATAAGTACCAGTAACTGTAAGTCTGCTAGTAAAGTATAGATACGTATACAGTAAATTTCGTGCTTTCGCCCCTTAAATATATAAGAGAACTGCTTATGAGTACGGTATCTCTTTTCGGTCACTTATAATTCTTGATTATCTTGCAAAATACAATGGAAACAACACCTCACTAGAAAAACACGTAAAAATTGTGATTGTGCACACGGAAAAAAAAGAGTAGTTGAACCAACTCGCCTTTTATGAGTTGGCTATAAATGAGTTGCTACAACCATTTATTTGGTGCCTATAAAAATCTCCAATAGTTGTCATGACGACCCATAATGAGTTTACACAAGATAGTAGGCATAAGCGATTCTTGAGACTTGCCGCAACCCATTAAAAATAGTTTTTCATTCTGTGGTTGAGATGACTCATTTGTAAGAGTCATCTCCGCTCTATAAAAAACGTCTTCAGTGCTTTATCGATTACTCTAACCGTTTAGAAGATATTCGCATTGGAATATCAATGCATACTGCTATTCATAGTTTTTTTAACGATTATTTTCAATTAATCCGTTTAATTTATAAATTTTAAGATAATTAATAAAATTGTAAGTTTATCTTGATGGAATTCCAGTTTCCAAGTTATGTCTCATCTTTTGTTTGAGAATATATTTCTTTTAATAAATTTTTTTAACTATATTTTCTTTCTATAATTTCACTCTTATCACAGTTTAGGATCGTTATTTAATATTTTTCAACGGATTTATTTTAAATGTAACTCATATTTCTTTTTTCTACAAAATTTATAATTAACTATTTTCTGTCTGGAGATTAGTTTTAGATGTTGGTAGTTGTGTTATTCATTACTTTTCATGCTAGCGCCATCTGTGGTTTCATGTAATTTCTATGTGTCCTATTATATTTCTACGTTGCTGAGTTACATTTTAAATAAATCCGTTTTTTCACCCACCCTAATATTTAATATATGTGTATGAACAATACATGTGTATATATATATATATATATACATATATATAAAGTTAATCTATGCAATAGGATATATAACTGCAAAGTATAGCATAGTATACCCAAGAGACTCGCAATGACTTGAAAAGTTTAGCGACAATCTGAGTGAATCCGAATTTCAGGATCACGCTTATTCGCAGTTAGTCTTTCGTTGGCACTTCTTTATGTTTCAGACGTGACAAAGAGCATGAGGCCAACGAGGTAGACAAAGTTTTATTAATACGATGTATCGAGTGAGAGAACTAGATTAGCTCGTTCGTTTCACTCCTCTTCTGTTCGATTTTTTTTTCTTTCATTGTCTAGTATATTCTCTTGGAAACTTGTTATTTCTCCCTGCAGAGTAGATAGCATAAAGAGCTGCTTGGGGAATATCCTTACCTCTGATCTTCTTTAACCGGCACGCAACATGACTCATGAGTAAGTTTTAGCCCGAGGGATTTGGATAATTCAGGGCCTGCGCAGACCCTTGAATTGATCTACAAATTTCAGATCTAGAGCAGAAGCTCTTGGGGCTAGGAATCCAAAATTAGAGGCTGTTCTCGGAGACCCGATCTTCTCTTATACATAGATCCGAGCTTAGCGATTTGTCTTGAGGAATTTGAAAAAAATGAGACCCAATAGGGAAAGCGAGGCATCCCAGAAGATTTAATAAAAATCAGGCCCTGGCCCTGACTGGATTTACAAAGTTCACATGTGAACCGGAATCTCTCATGGGGACACACAGAAAAAAATGCAAGTAAATTATTAAAATAACGAATGGAGTATATGAATTCCATATTGATACACGTTTCCATAATAAATAGTTCATAGGTGACAAATGCCAAATTCATTATGAGCGATTTACTCGTGCTTCGATTAGACATTGGTATCATTGCAAACTGCGACCGGACCGAGTTTATGGATTGATATATTTTGTTTATGTCATACTAGAATGTTATTGTGGCTCGCACGCTGCGCGCGCTCGCATTGAGGGACTTAGAATAATTCGGGATCGGGGTCTAGGGGTGTGTGAGATTCCACATACCCCTCGGGGTCAACTCGGAACGACTCGCTCAAAATTTCATGACCAACTTGGAACGACTCGCTTAAAATTCCGTGGCCAATTTGGAACGATTCGCTAAAAAGTCCATGGCAAACTTGTAACGTCGCGCTCGAAATTCCATGGCCAACTTAGAACGACTCGCTCAAAATTCCATGGCAAACTTGAAATGACTTGCTTGATATTCCATGGCGAACTTGGAACGGCTCGCCTAAAAGTCGATGGCAAACTTGAAACGTCTCCCGCAAAATTCCATGGCGAACTTGGAACGACTCGCTCAAAATTCCATGGCCAGCTTGGAGCGAGTCGCTCTAAATTCCATGGCTGATTTGAAACGACTTGCTTAAAATTCTATGGCCAACTTAGAGCGAGTCGCTCGAAATTCCATGGCCAACTTAGAATGACTCGCCTAAAATTCCATGGCAAACTTGAGATGACTCGTTAAAAATTCCGTGGCCAACTTGGAACGACTCACTCAAAATTCCATGGCTAACTTGGAACGAGTCGCCTAAAATTCCATGGCCAATTTGAACCGACTCGCTCGAAATTCCATGGCCAACTTGGAACGACTCGCCTAAAATTCCATGGCCAATTTGAACCGACTCATTCAAAATTCCATGGCCAGCTTGATGCGACTGCCGTAAAATTCCATAGCCAACTTGAAACGACTCAGTGGTTCTCGGGTGAGAATTATTTTCTTGGAAGTTTGGCGAACCGTAACTCATGAAACATTGCAAGCCTCGCTATATTCGTTTTACGATATGAAATCGTTAAATAAACGATATGCTTTTTTCTCAGTGATTCATACAGGTGACTTGAAAAGTCGAGAATCTATAGCTAACTCTAAGTAGAATTTAGAGGAATTGGATACAGTGCAGACTCTTGGAAAAACTTAGGAAAACTCAAGGTCAAGAAAAATGGACTTCTTTCCAAGGGAGCTTAGAGAAGTTAGAACACCACTGAGCCATAGGCAGACAAGCTCTTACAGGAGACATAGTATATTCGCTTCTCGTAGCCACGACATTTCCTGGAGACCTCTCTCCTTTTCTCCTAGGGTGAAAGCCAGGAGAGTGGGACTCGTAGGAGGCTTAAACAGATTAGAGTCTAGGGCCAGCTTCTGGGGAAATTAAGAAAAATCACATCTAGTAAAGGCTTTCAGAAAAACTCCCGAAAATTAGGGCTAGGGAAGATGGGCTCTCATGAATAAGTATAACCCTGGGAAATCGGTTTTACATAACCATCGTACACAATCATAGATCTATTGAGACTTGGAAACTCGGGAGCAGAAAAGAAGATTTCTTGAAAAAAATTAGAAAAATCAAATCTTATGATTGGGACTATCTATGAATTTACAAAGGTCAGAACATGTGAAGCGGATATTATATTAAAACTGACGATAATGAGATTTAGGGGAGCGAAAGTTTAAACCGAACGATGATGAGATATTTTTATCCCTCCAGAACATAAAAAAAAGTTCTATTAATCCGGCTCAGCGAGAAGAACTCAATTATCTCGTTCACTACGTTCCTTTTCTTATCCACCGTCGCCGTCCATTTTCCGATTTTTCACCGTCTACCATCAATATCCTGTTGGAAACTTGTTATTTCCTCTTGCCGAGTGGATATCATGAAGGGTTTCTTGGGGAATATTCTTACCTCTGTTTCTCTTAATCCATCACGTTCAATATATATATATATTCTATAACTATATGGTGCAGATATAAATACATATATATATAAATACAAGCCATATATGTAAGACATGCATTGTAGTCGGATGTATAAGCCAACGAGTAGATGTCGAGTCAAGCGCAGAAAGCCTCCAGGTTCAACGTATCTATTCTTACCAGCGAGCTTTATGTCTTCCACACATGCGATATTCGTGCTACCGCTGTTGCTGATCGCACGCCCTTCTCTCACTCCTCCGCAGTCTCTCTGTCTCTAAACCGAACGAGAGACGTCACGAACGAGAAACACATCGTTCGAAACGTCCGACAGTAGACGCCTGTGGCCCTTCTATTCTCTCTTCTCTTTGCCCAACTCCTTCCGATATTTATCGTCTAATAGCCTATAAATTCAGGGTCCTAGTGGGATACACTATCGCTTAGAAACCTCATCTCTCTTATTCTCTCGGACTGGCCAGATGCAAACGTTTCCCTGTGGCTATCGGTTACTTAAATATTTCGTCTTGATACTGCAGGATATCCCTTAAGGTATGGTCTCGAGTCAGGGAATTCTAGAGGCTCTTTGACCAAAAGGATCCAGATTATCTGGATGGATGCGCCAGACGTGGACTCCACCAAACGAACGAGAACCTGATGATGAAATCTGGCTCACTCCCTTAATGCCGATGGTCATATGGATACGAAGAGTGGGATCTTAATCCTCTTCGTTTGCGCATACGGCTTCCGCAGCCCATTTCGCTGTACAGAAAGCAGCTTTATCGTATTACATCTTTTGGCCGATCTGACAGAGATAGATCATTTATAATTACGGTAATTGCCATCTGTAGCTACAGTATTAGCGGTGACTATAGAGGACGATATTGCAACTGGGCTCATTTATAGTAATCTAAGGCTTTACGCACTGTACATTTTGTTGTCGTTTCATTTTATGCTCGTTAATACCCGCATTTCACTGAATTTGTGAGGTCCGGAGATAAAATTTAGGCCCTTTTCAAAACCTAGATGTCGTGATTCCGCCAAGTGAGCGGAAGTTCCTGTCACCATTTAAAACCTTTAAAAATGGCAGATATTACTCAATTGATCCTTCGGCCCTCGTATACACCGTCAAAAGTCAGACCGTGAACCGTCAGACATCGCATATTTGACCTATTTTGATTCAACGAATGATGGTTGAATGGCTTAAGCTTCATCTCGGGTGTAAATACATAACAGAACATTGGGATGTTGCTCTGGGCGATGGAATTACAGAAATTGTGATTGGGTAATCAAATTTGGTTAATTGATACTGAATTTATTATCGTTTTACCGTGTGCCCATTGCGAACATCGCCGTAAGCTTCTACATCAGAATTTATTGAATTTTCATTTAACCATTATAACTCAAAAACAAGTTGGAGTGTTGAATTTCAACCTAGCAGGGATGTGTGGATGATGCTACTGGATTAGTTTACTAAATTAAATTAAAATTGTCTGAGCTACACGGAGAAAATAGGACTTGCAGAAATACCAATAAATACTATATTTTTTTAAATTATGCCATAACTATAGAACTAAGTACTGAACGAATGACAATTATTACTAATTACGATGTAATTAGTAACGTGATGCTGTATTGCGCTTCTTATACTATGAAACGAATGATTTTTACTATGCTACATACGAGACATTCCTGAAATAAGAATTGCAGAAAATATCACAAATTCAAACGAGTTTTAAATTACTATGCTATTATAGTAATCAGTACCTAAATTTCTGGTGATAAATACTACTATCCGAGATCCTCGTTTTCTCCGTGTGTTTATATTTTATAAGTCCTAATTTAAAAAATAAAGAACTTTGTAGAATTATACGTAATATCAATTACAAGATTGTAAAGCGAAAATGGAGATATCAAATACTTTACAAACAAGGTTGTTTAGCCGTCAGTCAGTTGGAGACTGACAAAGGGCGTTTCACTCGCCTTTGAATCGCGCTGCAATCTCACTAGCTAAAGAAAATACTTTACCGCTGAGTTATCGTAAACGATTTTACTGCTCAACTAATGGACGGGGAGATTTCTATGCCATAGTGAAATGAAAAGTTTTTTAGCTCGTGCGATTTAAATACTTCCCACCGGCTTATCCTAAAAACCTTCAATAACCAAAATGTTTTTTTCTCCCTAGCGATAAAATTTACTGTTTTGTCCATCGACCACTTAACAGTAAATTGAGCGACAAAAAAATATTCTAACTTTTATTATACGCTACATCTATCGATACTCCGAATAATTACTCGTGCAAGTGAATATATCAAACTGTGATCAGAAATTGGCGAAAGCAAAGAGAAAAGTGGCTAACATCAAGTCACAAATTGCACCCAATATTAGTCAGTAAACGTGATATCAAATCAATCCCAAAATCGTTTTGTAATTCGCTAAGATTCTTCGTCTCAACGCATCTAAAAAATAATACTTTTTGCTGTATGCCGATTTGAGATCTCAATTTAAGATAATTATTTTTACACGGGATATGACGTTTATTGCGAAACTATTATGATGTTACTTTTGCAAAGCCGCATGTCTATCCCTTCGTCAACGAACATTCTGTAACAATCGTATTCCCGGTGAATATTACTAAATACGTAATTAAACATGGGCGTGGGTATTTACTCGAGCCTGTTTATAGCCGCAGGGGCTTGTGTCCAACACGCCCGAGTGATCCTCCGGTCAGACCGATCATGCAGAGAACCTACAGACGGAGAGAGCACTTTCCAGCCCTGAGGGCTTTTTCAGATTGCGGAAATAATTGTGAGGCCTACACGAACAGCGTGTAGCCTCTCAACAAGATATGGAACAAGAGCTGCTGTATACCAGTCAAAATGCATGGAATATGTATGTATATATACGGTGTATATGTATATATTTATATACTTACTATATATGTGTATATGTAGAGTATGTGTATCTTTCTCCGCTCTTACCGAGGAGTGGCCCACGGCACGATGACGCAATAAACTCGGTCACACAAGCAGACTTCAGCTTTGATTGATACATGCGTTCTTATAACACGACGATATCGCTAATGCCCTTAAATGCTGTTACGATTCGCAACGCGTCGATTAAAGAACATAGTCGTTTGATGACATTTTTATTCCGCCAATTATGTTAACGGACTTGTAAACTGTGACATCCACTGGTACACAGCAAGTGACAGGATTCAGATTTTCAGATTTGGTCTGATTTAAGGCAGCGACACCAGGAAATTAAACTTTTAAAATACGATTAAAATTGATATACAAATACTTTAGAATATATTTTAGCTATTGGTAACATTTGAATTTGGTTGATTAAAGAATATAGTCGTTTGATGACATTTTTATTCCGCCAATTATGTTAACGGACTTGTAAACGGTGACATCCACTGGTACACAAAAAGTAAAAGGACTCAGATTTTCATATTTGGTCTGATTTAGGACAGCGACACCAGGAAATTAAACTTTTAAAATACGATTAAAATTGATATACAAATACTTTAGAATATAATTTAGCTATTGGTAAAATTTGAATTTGGTTGATTAAAGAACATAGTCGTTTGATGACATTTTTATTCCGCCAATTATGTTAACGGACTTGTAAACTGTGACATCCACTGATACACAGCAAGTGACAGGACTCCGATTTTCATATTTGGTCTGATTTAAGGCAGCGACACCAGGAAATTAAACTTTTAAAATACGATTAAAAATGATATACATAAACTTTAGAATATAATTTAGCTATTGATAAATATATAATAACGCTGCACATCAAAAATAAATTCAAATTTTTTACATTGGTAAAAAATACAACGGGGCAAACAAACAAAGCCAGATATTTGTAAAGCTGACACAGAACTGTAACTTTAATGTGGAGACTTTTTTTCAGTAACTGCAAGTTTCCGAAATATGCTAACTTGTAAAAAATATGACGTGTTTTAAATATGCATAAATGTGTTATGCATAAAAACTTTTTGGAAGCATTTTCTCTATCCATATGTTATTGTACCATGATATTTGTTGATACAGTTGAGATTAATAATCTCGGCAAGCCATCTACCTATACTTAACAGATTTCCCTAAAGTTTCGAAAATATAAGCAGTAAATTTCAGCGCTGGGTTGAGCAATGCGAAATAATGCAAAATGCGGCGTTCTTGCAAAAGGAAAACGGAGCAATGAAGAATTGAGCAGAGGGATTGAGCTTAAAAAAAAGGTGCGTAACACTTGTTTCAAGCTTAAAATGAATGATGAGATTTATCCCCTCAAGTGTGAAATTTCCAGCTCTAAGCCCCGAATGTTAAAATGAGGACTTGGCCCCTGACAGGCTCTATTTTGTACAGAATTATCGCCGCAGATTTTTCGAGGCCATGGTTCCCAATTCGCACGCAGCCTTTTTCAAAGTCAGATTCTATGTGTTATTTAATTTATTTAATTTATAGAACGACGATGGAAATCAGCTTCAAACGAAATTTCCATGTTCCATGGGCGATATAACATGCATAATGAACTTTTCCAAGAGATTTTTTCATCCGTACTCTATTGTACCGTCATATTTTCAAATTAAATGGGGCGTAATAATCTCGGCAAGTTACCAACCGGTACTCAATAGCTCCTTCCAATATAAGCTCCTTGGAAATATGGGTCAGCCCTGGATATTAGCAATGCAAAATAATAGAAAATGTGGCATTCATGCAAAAAAAAAATAGTAGATGAACGAACAAAATTAGCCAGAGAAATTGCGGTCGGAAAAAATGGAAGTAAAAGTTTTTTCAAGCTTAAAAAGACAAATGAGATTAATCTTTTCAAATGCGAAATTTCGAGCTCTAAGCCCGGAATATCAAAATGCAGACTCGGTACCCGAAAGGCCCTATTTTGTATAGAATTATCGCCGCAGATTTTTCGAGGCCATGGTTCACCCAATTCGCACGCAGCCTTTTTTTAAGTCAGATTCTACGTGTTATTTGATTTATTTAATTTATAGAACGACGATTGAAATCAGCTTCAAACGAAATTTCCATGTTCCATGGGCGATATAACATGCATAATGAACTTTTCCAAGAGATTTTTTCATCCGTACTCTATTGTACCGTCATATTTTCAAATTAAATGGGGCGTAATAATCTCGGCAAGTTACCAACCGGTACTCAATAGCTCCTTTCAATATAAGCTCCTTGGAAATATGGGTCAGCCCTGGATGTCAGCAATGCAAAATAATAGAAAATGTGGCATTCATGCAAAAAAAAAATAGTAGCTGAACGAACAAAATTAGCCAGAGGGATTGCGGTCGGAAAAAATGGAAGTAAAACTTGTTTCAAGCTTAAAAAGACAAATGAGATTAATCTTTTCAAATGCGAAATTTCGAGCTCTAAGCCCGGAATATCAAAATGCAGACTCGGTACCCGAAAGGCTCTATTTTGTACAGAATTACCGCCGCAGACTTTTCGAGGACATCTTTCGCCCAATTCACAGCCGGGCTTTTTCAAAGTTAGATACTACGTGTTATGCAATTTACTTAATAAAAAAAAAAGCAACGGTTAGAACAAGCATCAAACTACATTTGCATTTTCTATGTGGGATGTAATACGCATATAAATATTTACTAAGGGTTTTTTTTCATCTGTACCCTGTTGTACCATAATATTTGTTAATTAAATTACGAGTAAAAACTCTGTAAGCCATTCACCGGTACTGAAAAGCTTCCCCCGAAATCTCGGGGCGATGAGTCAGCTGTGAATGTCAGCCCCGCGTTGAGCAATGCGAAATAATGGAAAATGCGGCGTTTATGTAAAAGAAAGAGGTGAACAAAAAAAAATTGGACAGAGGGATTGAGGTAGAAAAAAAAATGTAACGTATGTCTGGTGTGGTACGAGTGACGAGGGAGAAAAATACGTTTTTTAAACAAACCGGTGAAAAGAGTGAAAGAAGCGCAAAGTAAAAGTTTGGGTCTTTCTTCCTCGGCAAATGATGATAAGGGACACACTCTGGCACTCTGGGTGCTCTTCGTGCCTCGAAAAGTTGCCTGGAAATTTATCGTCCTCATTTAGAAGAGAGCTTTACCCGCGAGCTCGTTTATACGTACCTCGCACTGACGCCTCTGCTTTTCGTCTCCTCTCGACTGGACTACGTTACTATAATGCACCAAAAAGTTAGCCATCTGATGTTTTCCAGCGCGTCGAACATCCAATCTTTCTTCCATGGCGGGAATTGAGGGTTGGAGTATACTTTTCGAGCCCATTCGTTCGGGTTTAATCGCCTAACGAATTTGATAGCTCAGCGTTAGTTTTTTTCGTAATTTTTTCAAATTTTCTTATCTACCTCAGAGTACGGGATAATCTTTTGTTGTAACGACTTAACCAAACCAAGTTATTACCGTGCGTCAAAAAGTTAGTTATCTGATGTTATTCAGTGCGTTGAATATCCGATGACCAAATGATTTTATGAGTTATCAACATATAGTTAACTACGCCGTCATTTTTTATTCTCTTTTTTGTAATAATTACTTAACCAAACTACGTCACTACAGTACATCAAAAAGTTAGACGCCTAATGTTTTCCAGCGCGTCACAAATCCAATTTTTCTTCCATGTCGGGAATTAAGGGCTGGCGTATCCTTTTCGAGCCCATTCGTTCAGGTTTAATCGCCTAGCGAATTTGATAGCTCAGCGTTAGTTTATTTCGTAATTTTTTCCAATTTTCTTATCTACCTCAAAGTACGGGATAATCTCCAGAATAAAGTAATGGAGATTTTATGAGATATCAACATATATTTAAATCCCCACCATTTTTCATTCCCTCTTTTGTTGTAACGACTTAACCAAACTAAGTTATTACCGTGCGTCAAAAAGTTAGTTATCTGATGTTATTCAGCACGTTGAATATCCGATGACCAAATGATTTTATGAGATATCAACATATAGTTAACTACGCCGTCACTTTTCATTCTCTTTTTTGTAGTAATTACTTAACCAAACTACGTCACTACAGTACATCAAAAAGTTAGACGCCTAATGTTTTCCAGCGCGCGGAAAATCCAATTTTTCTTCTAAATCTGGAATTGAGGACCGGAATTTTCTTTTCGATCCCATTCGTTCAGGTTCAATCGCTCAACGAATTTAATAGCTCAGCGTTACTTTTTTAACTTACTTTTTTTCCATTTTCTTATTGGCTTCCGGGATCGCGATTTAATATCCAGGATAAAGTAATAGTGATTTTGTAAGATATCAAGCATATATTTAACTACCCGACTGCTTTTCCTTCCCTTTTTGTTACAACTACTCAAACAAACTACGTTATTACGATCCATCAGACAATTAGCCATCTGATGTTTCCAGCGCATTAGAAATCCAATATTTTTTCCATGTCGGGAATTAACGCTTGGAATCTCCGTTCCAGGCTCATTTGTTCGGGTTTTATCTCTTATCGATCGAGATCGATATCTCAGCATCAGTTATTTCGAATTTCATTATCCACCGCTGGCTCGAGATTGAATTCATTAAAAAGTTTTGTTTATATGAGATATTGACATTTATTTAACTACGCCGCTACTTTAAATTTTTTTTTTTAAACACATGCATGAACAGCGATACTTTTTATGGCGATTTTGCGGGTTGAAAGTAGCTAATCACATAGCGATGTTGTAAGGATAGGTTGGCGTAAGCGTAAACCGTGTTGTCGTTATTTTCACGCCTGCTGTTTTACTTTCAACCCTAGGGTCGAAAGTTTGTACCTCACTTTTCACTGCTCGTCCCGCAAAACAACCATTCAAAGCAACACTATTCATGCATATGTTGCAACAAATATAATGTGCAGCAGAGTCCAAGATTGGCGATTGCGCCTTATGTGATTGCCGCCCTTGTTTCGGTCGGACGACAAACATAACACTCGTCGCAATCGCTAAATTTCGACCCTTCTTCCACAATGTACTATTTAACTACTACTATTTATTTTTTTTAATACGTTTATTTAGGGTCACTTCAACAACGGGAGTCATTAGCGATTGTTTATTTAAGTTCTTAACCAAACTACGTTATAATGAAACGCCAAAAAAAACTAATTGATATCTTCTATCGCGCCGTACATCCAATCTTCTCTTCAAGTTTGGATTTCAGGGCTGACGTCTCCATTCCAAGCCTATTTTTTCAAGTCTTATCATCCGATGAATTTGATAGCTCAGCTTTTTTTTGCTTTGTGCATCTTTCAATTCTCTTATTCTGCTATGAGCTTGGACTTAAGTTCAGGATTAAAGAATGATGGTTTTATAAGATATCAACATATATTTAGCTTCCGTTTCCACTTTCCTTTTTTTTTGGGAACCATACATTTTTCATATACATATATAATATTTATATATATATATAGATATAATATAATAGAATATTAATTATTATCTAATATGAATTTTTTATTTATTTATTTTTTCTTGTGACGCTAGTGTTGCATCACATTTTCTATTAAATAGTTTGCGAACTCGTGACCAAGGAGGAAGCCGTTGCCGCAGCTGCTATAACGATGCCGAGGAGAATGGACGATCGGGGCAGGTCACCCATAGGTGCACCACCTGAAATCAGAGATTGCACAGAGAGGAAGAGTTAGTTCGCCTCACAAATCAGACACCTTATCATTTTCTATGGCTCGAGGGTCTCGCGGGCCACATTCGTTGCTCGGCTTTGCCAACCGTGACCGTACCATATCGCTCGATAATGGATATTTGATACAGTAAAGGAGGCCATGAAAAGGAAATTCTCTTCGTAGAATATCTATTGTTATTTGCTGTATAGTAAATCCAGTTCAAATTCTTCATTCTCATTAGAAGCTCATTATAACAAAGTTCTATTTTATTGAAGGAAGTTGATTGACAGCAGCTTTTATTCTCTCTGATAGAAATATAATATTCATGAACAATGTATTATAAAGTAATTATCCAGAGAAAATACTATCTCAAGGGGCACACATGTCACAATGATGTCTTGGAGACATTTTATCCAGAACATCTTCCGTACAGTAAGAAAAGATGATTTCACGACGTCAAAAGGAAGACCCAAAAATGTCCTTTTTATGCCAGTCTTAAGGACTTCTCCAATGTATATTACATTTCATTTAATATACGGATATGTTGTAAAATTCCAATAATTATATTATTATCACAACAGTTATAAAGTTTTTAGGATTCTGTATACTGATTTTACCATTTTTTTTGTATATTACTTAAAATTTGTATATTAAATCTAATAAACGCGTTTCTCCAAAAAAAATTTCAAGACTTTATATGTATTTTCATACAAAAATTTCTAACAGTGTATCCAATTACAAGCCAAAAAAGTCTTTCCGCTGTTTTAATATATTCAGCGTTAGAAGCTGAATGCATTAAACGGAGAAAGAATTGTTTTTCATTGGCTTCCAAAAAAGCCACCCAATATTCTCGATTGAATGGTTGCTTTTGGAGATCAGCGGCGATGCAGCACGGATGGCTAATTTCCCGCGGGAATTAAACTCTGTCATATTGATAGTATAAAGGAGGATTAAGGAAGTACCTCTAACATTGAAAAAGCAGACAGGCCTCGTTGAGTCACCGAGGGATGTGAGAATGAGGGAAAGACTCACTAGGATATGCGAGAAAAGCGATGAGAGATAATTCGCTCATTTTCTCCACACTCAACTGGTGGTATAGAGCTACTGGGCTTTCAACGAGCGAGCATCAGGTGCACGTACCGCACGTTAAAGCTGCTCTGAAGGGAAAGCAACTAGCTTGAAATGACTGAATGGCAAAACAAAAAGAGATAAACAGACGGCGGAGCGCAATTTAACGAAACTATTACCAAAGAGTATTTCCGCGAACTAATTTATTCTTCCCTTAACGACACACAATTACCATTTCATGCGTCAACCTCAGAAGAAGAAACTGATTTTATAATTTCGTTTAACATGACTCAATTGAGGAACGAAAATTGCCTCACTTATCGCAATTATTGAACGTTTTGAAATTTATTATTATGACTAAAATATAAGATCAGTTAGCACGACTGTGAATTCGGAAGAAATAATAAAATGGTTATTACGTTTGAGAAATACAGACATTTGCCTAAGGCTATAATTTCGGCTCTTTCGTTTTCGGTGCAACTATTAAATAGTTAGAACGAAAACGACAATTACAAAGCTGTGCTGCACTGGAACTTTATTACAAAGACCCTTAAGCGATATTTTGCTACACGCTACACTACAAATGTACCATCACCTTGCCATAGAGGAGGTATATTCCTTTACTCCTCACTGGAAATAATAGCAATCCTTTGTGGCTCTCCTATTCTTCATCGAAACGACATGCTTGTCCACGATTGCCAATCTTTGGCTTGCTATTCAAGGTATGAAGTTTTCATTTTGTAGATCATAACAAGTAGAAACAGCAAATATCAAGTAATTACATTTTCTTTAAAATCTGAACATCCTGATACATTTTTGTACTACACAGAAAGAATAATATAGAATTCTCCCTCGAAAAATATTCCGGCATTCGGAGGTTCTATCCCATACGTATCCGAGTCGTTCCTACGTTTATAGAAATATACGATCCTTTGACAATAGCGACGACGCTCATATTTCTGTGTCTCGAAATTTTTTGTAATTTTTCAATACAAAGTAGGAGCAACATCAACCTAACGCGTGAAGACTATCGTAAAATTAAAGTAAATTACCCATAAATAAAGTACTTGTCACAGTACGCACTTCAGGAGATGAAAACCGTGAGACAACTGTAACAATGTCCATGATCGTGATAGTGTTTCCAAAAATGTATTGTCACTTCCAACAGCTTTAGCCATGTTTCCGAAATGGCATCGCGTGAAAAAAATTATTAAGGATGCCACAAGATAAACTAGGGCCCTTTCGGGCTTTAATGTGGACACCCTAAAAGGGTTTACCATATCAGTTCCAATTGGGGCCCTGATAAGGTATCGTTAGGTTTCCATGGCGAAGGATTTGATAGGCTAATCACGATGACATAGACGCTAGCAAATCACAGTATGAATAACACGATGACATTGACTGCCATATTTTCGAGGCTTTCGAGATAATCTAGAGCCACCAACAGTTTAAAAGAAGATAATACATGATTTCTATGGTTTTAATATTGACCGCGATAATGTTTTCTGCTTGTTATGCGGAATTTATAGCAGTTCCAGATACAAATGCATAGTAGTACATTCGAGCAAAGCAGAGCACAGAGATTTCACGATAAATTGTCGGCTCTCTGCGTTTATAAGCGCCGGGACAAACGCCGTTCATTCTTTTGTTACGTTTTTCTCTCTTCTTTTTCTCGCTGCTAGGATTCCGAATGGAAAAGGCAATCGCGGTTACTGCAGTAGAACGTTTGCTGTGGAAAAGCCGGCGAGTGCTCGCCCTCGGCGCGCCATTTGCGTAAAGTGAACCTACGACGCCTGCTGCTTCCGCCGCCATAGAACTTCTTATACATTTCGTGTACTCCAACATTTCTCTGACCCCAAAATTCAGAAAACGATTATTTTGCGAGGAACCCACGAGTTCACCGAATAAAAGAACTTAAATCGCTTCCAGAATTTCACGTATTATTTCCACGTCCGTGGAAGAACGTATATTCTACGTTACAGTGCTATCGTAAACCCCTCGGGGAATCCCCCAAACGGACGCGATTTAATTTTCCTTTTCACAACTGTCAAGACGAAAATCTATCGTTCTTTCTGACATTATCGCATTCACAAGAACTCGACTGTTGACAAATGATCTTTCAAAGAATTGAAAAAGTTCGAGTGACTGTTCGGAACAGAAAAATCTAGGCAAAACATCGAAAGAAACGTTTTTACCTAACGTGCAATTTTTGCCTAATTTTGATGGCTCACTGAGAAGACCAGAACTTTTTTGTTTCCGTTGACATTTGTTTTCACGATTGATTTTTTTATTAGCGTGAAAAAAAAAATTCACTCGATTTAAATAAATGCGTTTTGGTGATTGGAGATTTTGTCAAATCAAAATTTTAGTGTTCGTGAGTGACATTTTCGCTATCCGAAAGAGTGTGAGTAAAAAATTTTATATCGAAATTGTCGAAACGGAATATCAAAAGATTATTGTATCAGCATTGCGTAGGCCGATTTCTTGTTAAAGGGCCCCATAGAAACATAAAAAATAATTAAAAAATATTGATCCAAAGACTTTTTTCATCATCAACTTTTTTCATACCAAAAAGTTGAGAGGCAGTTTGGATAAAGCCGTTAAGACACGATCTTCCGGATGATAAGAATAGCGGCAGCCTTGACACGTGTTGTGACGTCAGCTCACTCAATATCAAACGGACATTGTTTAACATTTTTGTTTTCTAAATACTTAGCGTCGCGTCGCTTCACGGAGAAAAGAGTCTGGTAATCATTACCCGATTTACTCATTAAAAAATGAATAAGTGAGGAAAAATGGATGAAAGTTATTTTATCTACATTTCAACAATAAATGAACACCGACACGGAAAATAACCGCTAGAAATTTCATATAAAAAAATTGTGACCATTAAGTACACTATGGAATTTTGGTAAACTTGTTAAGCTTCACAAAAATTATTTTTCAAAAATGGATTCCTGAAAATTGAAGTGCATTCACAGTCAACATCATTTCTGTCGAATACCCTCTCAATTTAATGGATTGATAAAGACCTATGACAAGAAATAATAATAATAATAATAATAATAATAAAATTTTAACTATTGCATCTACATTTGAACAGCATTTAAAAATTAAAAAGGAAAGAAACCTAGTGAAAGCCCCATGACAAACGAAGTTGTGGCCGTTGAATAGACTTTGTAATTTTGGCCAAGTTTTTATCATCTACGAAAGTGACTTTTAAAAAATATATTTCTGGAGAATGAAGTGGCACTTGCGTGCACAGTTAATATTATTCCTCTCAAGTCTCTGTCTCTCAATTCAACTGAGTAAAAAAGAAGTCTTTCAACGAAAAAATAATTACACAATTTCGTTCTCTCGTTACACGTCGTCTTTCTTCAGCATAGGCTTGTATAGATGTATCTTATTCGGGAAAGGTAAAATCTACGGGCCGGAAATCCGAGAACCCCGAGAAGCCTTGAAATTGCTTCGTTAGAAACTTTTTTCATTAGGCTATTCTCGTAGACTCGAGGCAGATAGAGGGAGATAGGAAAAGGGTGTGAGAGGAGCTAGGAGGTATGGAACAAGGTAGTGAGAGTCAGCAAGTGAGGCGCTATAACGACACCTGCTTTCAATTCGTTATGTACCGTTGAACGTCGCGTGAGCTTGCATGTATAATATCTACACATATGTATACCCTATTTTACGTGTATAAAATACACAGAGTGTCAACTAGTGGTCCTCGACATGCACACTTACTGTATTACTGGAAAAACTCCGCACCAACTACTTCCACACTAGCTTTCGACATTTTTGGATTAATTTTTTTTTTCTCATCAACTTATTCGTTGAATGTCTCGTTATTATATATCAAATGATCTCACGAATCGTTGATTACTTTGTGCAGAAACAATTTCATGATATTCTTTTAAGCATGATTTCCTCGTTTCACTTAAGATGTGCTATCTGTTTTGAGAGACAGTAAATGAGACAATACTAAATTTCTACCAAATAGTGAAATAAGTTGTACCGGGTGGTCAAAGTCAAAATAACGAATAAGTTTTGTAAAAAGAAGATGTCGAAAAGGGCTTCCTTGATTTCTGGCAATTTTTTCTCGGTCTAGTCGGTCCAGAGTTATAGCAGTTCGAAAGCTTCGAGTTTACACATTCGTGACTTTTAATGTTTAACAATAAAATGGAACTCTTGAGAAAAATTTGAAAATTATAAGATAGTAATTTTCACGTAGAAAAGTCTGAGTGTTCTGAAAACAATTGTCTCGATTTTCTGGGGTATCGGCAGAACCCAAAAATTTTTTACTTTTTTTTAAAAACTGCTGTTTTTCCGCCGTTTTCAAAAATGTGAAAAAATTCACACTGATTCTATGATTTAAAATATGATTTTTGAGCGGCATGCGATAATGTGATCTCAATATTTACTATTTTTTTCACGTTTTTTTCTTTTATTTTTCATGTGACAATTAGATTTTTTATTTTTTAAATCACCATAACTTTCTTAAATATCAACGGATTTCAATTTCTCTGAACATGGTAGAATTACCAGAATGCCCGAAAACAATTGATATGGTTGAAAAAAAATTCGGAAATGCGTTTCGCAATACAATATCGCTTCTCTATAATGTACTCTATAATATACGATTCTCTGAAGTCACCGAAGTGTTCACACAACGCATACATATATATACACATACATACATACCTGAGAAAATGCAAGGGATGAAAAATCGAGATTACACATTTGCTTTGCAAAAAGAAAACGTAAAACAATAAGAAAATACCTTTGTGTTTGTGGGAAAAACCGGCGCCGTCTCGTTAATAGAAAAGAACTAGAGAAAACTGAGAAAACAAAAAACAATCTTAGAAAAAGAAGTATGTGGAATGAATAAAAAAAAAAAAAACCAAGGTGGCTGGCATCGATCCACACCGTGGACTCTTCGGCTCGTTCTTTCTCTCTCTATCTCTTTTTCTAGAGTCTTGTGATACTGCTGATGCCCTGTGCTAGCTGTTAGGATCTGTGGACAACGTTGGAACGTCGACGAAGACGAGGAAGGTGCTAGAGTTTGCTCACGACGTTGTCACGGAGGGATATAAAGAGGAATCACCCATATACGGCGTGATACCACAGCAAGGTTACTAGATGTGTGAGCGAGGGACAGAAAAAAACGATGAGTATAACAATACGCATATATACATATATATATATAGAATGGTAAAGAAATAGTCTACTATAGAGGATAGCATGAAGGACGGTAATTTCAGTCGGTAGGGCTAGAAAGGGAAGAAAAGGAGACGTTCCGGCGTACGACATCGTCGACGAGTAAGAGGAAGAGAAAAAGGTGGAGTTTGAGGGGGTCGACGACGACGTACGTCTCTACTGTTAGAAAAAGAGGCTAAAGAGCAAAGAAACCTTACGCGGGAGTATCGACTTTCCGATCTCTTCTAGAATGAACCTATCTCCGTTCATCCCTGATGCCCGGAGCACCCCCACCGCTTCTTTTTATTTTCCGCGCCAAATGCACACAACTCGATTACAGGAAGTTATTCCTGGTTCACAAAAAGATACGTTTTATCGCTGTGTTGTGTTTTCTTTTTTGTTTTTAACTTCCCCCTTTTCTCCGAAGGTAAATCGTGATACACTACGCCGCAGGGGATTAAAGTAGAGACGGTGGGTTAGCGTAGACAGACTAGAGAGAAAATGAGGACAAAAAACGTTACTAAATTTTGTTGGAGTGAGATTAGATTTTTTAAACCATTTGTTTTCGTAGTTTCTATGATATTATGCGAAGGAAAAATGCTGTATTCAGGCGGGAAACAATGTTTTTTATTTCTTCTAATTATGATTCGGAAATTATTCCCTAATTTTCTTAAGAGCCTTATATAAGCCTTATATAAGCCCCATAGGGTTTCCGAAATGACGGTCACGCTTTTTTCTTCAGGGCCTTTGAAGGCGAAATATTCAGCTCCTTCAAGGCTGAATCTTAAGGGTTTTCACGGGTTTTTCAGTTTGCACCTAAAAATACTCAAACAATAAAAAGAACTCTAATTTTTAAATATGTATTGGTCATTATTGAATTTGGTAGTCGTCCACTTTCAATTACATTGGATTTCAGAATGAAAACCTAGAACTAACTCAAAAGGTCCCTAATTGGAAGTGATATGAAAATCCCTTTTTATTATGTCCACGTTATAGCCCTATAGGGCCCTATGTTATTTTGCGACACCCTAAAAGATTTTTTCCGCAGGCCCGGAAAAAAGTATTAGTCCAGTAATTACATAGAATATCCAGGAAGTTAATCATCTGACCTCATTTAAGAATTTGGCAAAGGAAATCATAAAGATTGAAAAAACATTTGTAACGAGTTTTCATAGGTTCCATAAGATTCGACGATATTACGTCAATGCGATCATAAGTATAACTATCTGCGTCCTAAAAATCGTATTTTAATTTCATTAGGGCAAATCACTGTTATTCATTTATTTGTTTGTTTTAAAGTAAAGGTAACTTTAGAGAAAGAAAATAATGAACACAAAAGAGGCACATGAATAAATGTCAGAGAAAGAAAGAATAAAGTCATGTGAACACAAGAATAGTCCTTTGGACAATGCGGAGAACAAGAAAAAGTATAATAGTTCAATAAATAATTGCTTACCTACAAAATTCAATCACTTATGAAATGAGTCTTGAACAGAAAGTGTCCAATCAAAGAGAACATAGCTATGCCGTGCCAATGACAATTTTATCTTCGGGATCATCTTCGTTACTAAAGGCGAAAAAAGTATAATAAACGGGTCGTGAATTTTAGAATTTTATAAAAATATTCAATTTCCAGCGAATAATGCAACTCCCAAGGCTCTAAAAACAGTCCTAAAAAAGCAAAACATAAAATCTGATTCTCAGACTGAAAATTCCTATCCTCTTTGATGGATAAAATAAGGCATCGAACACAAAAATTCGTTCACCACTTTAATCTAAAAGCTACGACAAGTTGAAAATTTTTCTTTTAACCTCTCACCATTCTGTCACACTGTATGCGTTTCCAAAATTGCAAAATGATAATGCTTGTTATTTACTTAATGCGGTTCAAATATAAGATTTTTTAAAAGAAGTGTATAATTTCAAGAACTTTTCTCCTTATGACTTTTTTCAGGTGACTGGGTTCCCTTAAAATCTTAATTTTTTTTTATCCAGAATACTCGACGCTTGAAAACCGGGAAATCTTGACACCTCAACCTGTTAGAGATTGTAACAGTGATGTCACACTGTATGTGTTTCCAAAATTGCAGAATGATAATGCTTGTTATTTACTTAATGCGGTTCAAATATAAGATATTTTAAAAGAAGTGTATAATTTCAAGAACTTTTCTCCTTATGACTTATTTCAGGTGACTGGATTCCCTTAAAATCTTAATTTTTTTAAACCCAGAATACTCGACGCTTGAAAACCGGGAAATCTTGACGCCTTAACCTGTTAGAGATTGTAACAGTGATGTCACACTGTATGTGTTACCAAAATTGCAGAATGATAATGCTTGTTATTTACTTAATGCGGTTCAAATATAAGATTTTTTAAAAGAAGTGTATAATTTCAAGAACTTTTCTGCTTATGACTTATTTCAGCTGACTGGATTCCCTTAAAATCTTAATCTTTTTTATCCAGAATACTCGACGCTTGAAAACCGGGAAATCTTGACGCCTTAACCTGTTAGAGATTGTAACAGTGATGTCACACTGTATGTGTTACCAAAATTGCAGAATGATAATGCTTGTTATTAACTTAATGCGGTTCAAATATAAGATTTTTCAAAAGAAGTGTATAATTTCAAGAACTTTTCTCCTTATGACTTTTTTCAGGTGACTGCGTTCCCTTAAAATCTTAATTTTTTTAAATCCAGAATACTCGACGCTTGAAAACCGGGAAATCTTGACGCCTTAACCTGTTAGAGATTGTAACAGTGATGTCACACTGTATGTGTTTCCAAAATTGCAGAATGATAATGCTTGTTATTTACTTAATGCGGTTCAAATATAAGATTTTTTAAAAGAAGTGTATAATTTCAAGAACTTTTCTCCTTATGACTTTTTTCAGGTGACTGCGTTCCCTTAAAATCTTAATTTTTTTTCATCCAGAATACTCGACGCTTGAAAACCGAGAAATCTTGACGCCTCAACCTGTTAAAGATTGTAACAGTGATGTCACACTGTATGTGTTTCCAAAATTGCAGAATGATAATGCTTGTTATTAACTTAATGCGGTTCAAATATAAGATTTTTTAAAAGAAGTGTATAATTTTAAGAACTTTTCTCCTTATGCCTTTTTTCAGGTGACTGCGTTCTCTTAAAATCTTAATTTTTTTTATCCAGAATACTCGACGCTTGAAAACCGGGAAATCTTGACGCCTTAACCTGTTAGAGATTGTAACAGTGATGTCACACTGTATGTGTTTCCAAAATTGCAGAGTGATAATGCTTGTTATTTACTTAATGCGGTTCAAATATAAGATTTTTTAAAAGAAATGTATAATTTCAAGAACTTTTCTCCTTATGACTTTTTTCAGGTGACTGGGATCCCCTAAAATCTTAATTTTTTTAATCCAGAATACTCGACGCTTGAAAACCGGGAAATCTTGACACCTCAACCTGTTAGAAATTGTAACAGTGATGTCACACTGTATATGTTTCCAAAATTGCAGAGTGATAATGCTTGTTATTTACTTAATGCGGTTCAAATATAAGATTTTTTAAAAGAAATGTATAATTTCAAGAACTTTTCTCCTTATGACTTTTTTCAGGTGACTGCGTTCCCTTAAAATCTTAATTTTTTTTAATCCAGAATACTCGACGCTTGAAAACCGGGAAATCTTGACGCCTCAACCTGTTAGAGATTGTAACAGTGATGTCGGAGGTATTCGTGAGTGAAATACCTCACAGCGTCCATCTTCTTAGAGGACGTAACAAAGATTTATGGTGGTGCACCAGATGGGGAAGAAGTGAGAGTGAGAGGGAAAGATTTTAACTCCGTGGCCTGCACTTTGTTCGCTCCAGACTCACTCCGTCGTAGCCGCCATCGCGGCCGAACCACTTTCCGGAAAGAGAATCTTGCGGACATAATCCGCATACACCTCCGACCGCTAAGAACCAAGCGGAAGAGAGCAAGATGGAGTGATCGCGAAAGCTCGGTACGGACGAAAGCGCAAAAATTTAATAATCACGGGTTGAGCCGAGCCTTACACGCGCAGCTCGTGGGTCAACTCGGAGACGACGTAATCTTGCGAATACCTATCTCTCAACCTGTGTATATAATGTTCCCGTGGAGTACGGCTCAGCGTGAGACAGGAATCCTTATTAAATTTCACAATGAAATAGTCCCTCTTTCACTCTTCTCACTCGCTTTATCCATTTCTCCGTTATACGTACAATGCAAGATAACGATAACTCGTCTAAAGGTTGTCGCGAGCCGGTTTACATAACCTTCTACTAATCCTCTAACGTCAGTAAAAACACAGATTCACCTTTTCTATTTAAAAGTAAAAAGGTCACTGGTTGTATTCGATCCATACATACGGAAAATGATCTGAAAAACAATAATGTGTCATCTACAAATCTTGGGAGTTAAATGGATTTACGAGACATTTCACGCAAACTACCACAGCTGATTTTTCGAAGTTCCGAAAAACGTAATTCTGTTATATCGTAAGTAAAAATCAAAGATAACCCACATAGGAAATAAATATAGTTTTTAGCATAGAATTGGGCACATTTAGACTAGGATGTGTAGAAAAACATTATAATTTTTGTTCTTTGTTTTTTTACGGCAAAAGTATGTATTCTGACCTCAATACACATTGCAGAAAACACGCCTAAATATATATATTTTTTATTTATTTAAAATTTTATATAATAAAAAAAACTCGATTGAGGCACATCTAAACATTATTTGGCAGCAAATTCCATTGGAACACTCGATTGTTAGGTCAGCCTCTGGAGTTTAAGCCATGAAGACCAAAGAATAGTGCGATAATCTTCGGATTTTTTTACTTCTTTTCGATAACCAGAGAAATACCGATTTTTTCTTTTGCTGATTCTTACTACTAACTATCGCACTTTTCATCGGTCTTCATGGGTTAAACTTGAGGGATTGACCTAACAATCGAGTGTGCCAAAGGCATTTGCTGGCAAATAATGTTAAGAGGTGCCTTAATTGAGGTCTTTCTACATGAAATGTCGATTAAAATATATACACTGTACGAAATTTTTGTATGAAAATTAATATAAAGTTTTGAAAGTTTTTTTGGAGAAACGCGTTTATTAGATTTAATATACAAATTTTAATCAATATACAAAAAAATGATAAAAAAATAAGAAAATGTCAAAAAAATTCCCGCATACATTCCACATACAATTTATATCTAACCGATATACAAACCTAGCTTAATTGTTGGTTTCATGTTTAAATCGTAGATAGATTATCCATTGAATTTATGCAAACTATACAAGCCCAGTTCCATATGACAGAATAGATATAATTTTTCTACTAGACATTGAAAAACGATATTTGCTCGTAAGAAGTAATGTATATTCAGAGCTTACGAGGTTTCGTTTACGAAAAGAACCGACTGCTTTTGTTTTTATATGGTCTTCAAGACATAAATTTTTATTTAATTTTTGAAACACCTTCGACCTAAAAAATACAATTTTCCAACTAATTACGCCTCCTTCGACGTTGGAAAGAAACATCACGAAGATACTACATTAAAAATACAACATTTAAAGCCTAAGCTGAAGAAAAAAGATTTCTGCTACTTTTGATTCAAGTTCGTTTTATGAACGTTATTTTTTATTCCTTAACTACATAAATCCTACGCTTTTTCCGTGCACTACGCTAGTTCCTCTGGTATAAAAGCGTACCGCTGATGTTCAAGTACTTCAATCACTCCAATAATACCGCACACCACTTATTCGATATCCAAAAGAACGGAAGTTCGCTTTTACTTCCATTGCTGTAATTGGCTGAGCTGCCGGAGTTCTCCGGGAAGTTGTGTATTGCGGTGGGCAAATATTGGGCTTCCAACGAAAATTTTCGCATCAATAATAACATTTTTTTTATTACCAGAAACATTGTAAACGCTGAAATTGGATAATATAAAAAAAACTTACCTCGAGTGTTCACTAACTATCGGTGTGTGGTACTATCGGAGTTATTGGAGTAACGGAACAGCAGCGGCACGCTTTAATATCGCAGGAACTAGAGTAGTGTACCGAAATTGCGGAAGATTCATGGGAATAAAGAATTTAAAAAATATCGCTTAAAAAACAAACGCACGAATAAAATGTAAGGCATTATTTAGCCATTGTCGACTCAAGCCGAAAATGTTGAGTTGTTAATGGAAGATTGTAGTGATCTTTTCGAGAGCAATCAGTTATTAGGGCGTTATTAGTGAACTGATGCACTTTTTTTTAAAAAAGGCATTAAAAAAATAAAATAAAATAAAAATGTATACTTTCATATCGTAAGCAGTGCTGAATGAGGAAAATGTCGATCTGGTCATTTCTGTCCATATGATTTTTCCATTTGTGATATTTGGTTCAATTTTTTAATTTCTTACTCTATAAATCGAGCACACGCCGAAAAACCGACAGATGTCGTGCTTAATGTACTGCTTAACAATGATATTAAAAAGTTAGTGAGAGATTGGAGTCAATCAGGTTTTATGCTGTGTGGAATACTGTGGAATACCTGATATTTTAATAAGGGATTTCATACCAACTTGACCTGGGTCCAACCCTCAACTTCTCGGACTTCATCCCTGAATTTTCTTATTATTGTTCCATCCCTAAAAAGCAGCTACGATTCTTATTAGTATATATCAACTATTTATGTGCTCACAATTAATTATAACAAAGATATTCAAGACCGAACGTGAAAAATCTGACAAAATACTCATGAATCCTGTTACACATCAAGCCCCGGAGTCGGTACTCGACGTGAAGTTGAACAAAAATTAATATGAATATTTTTAAGGTTAGACCCAAAGTGTGTCCGGGACCGCACTTCGATTTTTTAAAGAATTTTTTTCGAAACAAAATTTGGAAAAAATCAGGGACGAAAAATTCTTCTTTCGCTAGACTATTGCTTGAACTTTTCTATATATATCGGAACTTCGGAGAGATTTTTCCAATTCTTTTAAAGCGATTTCTGTTAATTAACATTTTTAATTTCAAAAAATTTTATAAGTAAAAAAACGTACGCATTTAACTTCTAAGAATTTTTTTAAACTAGTATGACCGTAAAAAATAGAAGTTCGGTACGGGATACTTTGGGTCTAAGCATTTAAATATTAATATCCAACCCGAAAACATGAGCATTTCGTCCGATTTTTAATTTCTGGCCCACGATAAGTTGGGTATAAATAATCCTAAGTATACAGATTGTTTAAAAACAAATTGAATGAAGGTTTCGCTTGCCTGGGAGATGAAATAAAAAAAACGGGGGATGAAATCCGAGAGGTCGATGATCGGACCCAGGTATGGTATGGGATGCCCAATATACAGATAGGAAAATTGTGTGGAAAGCGTACAAATTTTTCATCCAATTAACCACTTACCGTTGTACAAGTATTCCACAATCGATGTGTAATTTGCTTCACGTAACGTGAGCTCGCATTGAAAAATTTCGGGCAATTGAACCTCTTCCATGGGAACGATGGCAACAGCCTCAACGTTGAATTTTCCGTCCGTATAGTTTTTGTAGTATTGCTGTTGCACTTCTATCAAATGTCTGCAACATAAATTACAAAATCATTGCTCTTTTGCTCTGGAAAGAATATATGTTTATTTTTTTTGGAGGTAATACTATATTTTCCATGATTGGACCGTGGCTACAAACGAATTTCTTTGGGCATTGTAGAATTTCATTAGGGACGCACGCATTTAGTGATAATGGTCTCTCGCATACGCCGGAATAATTCGCGCTTTAATAACCATCATTGTAACAAATTCGCGACAAGTGACGCGTTATTATTGCTTGCACACTCGTCGCCATTAGCGCTTTATTTAATTAATGCCTAATGCACCGAAATCACCCATACTGTTATGTACGATTCATACACTCTGTCGGTACTCCGCATATATTTTGAATTATCTCCACTGCAGTTTCGCTGCTATACTCACTTGTTTCGATGGAGGATTATCGTTGGTCGGGGATAAACGTCCTCGGCCAAGCACCTCACAGTCAGCAAATTCGACTCTTCGTTCAGCTCCGGATTAAACAATCGAAATTCCTTTTCAGGAGCTGAAAGCAAACCACAACGTCATCACTTTTTGCAATATTTCTTCAATATCAACTTTTTCCACTCAAGTGGAGGAAAAAAAAAAATTTGGGGGTTGAGCTGGATTATTGTATTGCTGCAATTTCACTCTCGGATTGGATAAATGATTTTAATCAGTAATGTTTCGTTGAAAAACGTCTATTATAAAATTTCGGTCAAATATAAAATACAAAGGTCTGATCAAAAGATAGGGGAATGATTTTAACGGATTTTTCATTTAAATGGCTTTTTTATTCGTTTGATTCAAAGATTGCAGACAGATTATACAGAAATGTTTGTATTTAGTAACACGTGAGTTTTTACTTAGACGATATCAATTTTTTAACTCAAGAACTGAAAAAACAAAAACAAAAAAATTATACTGAAGTTTTCTATAATAATTTAAACCCAGGAATCGTTACATGTCCTCTGCTTTTTCCAAACCCTTTTCTTAACAACAATATCGTCTGAGATCTTTATAATTGATTTTTTTTTAAATGTAAGTACTGACCTACGATAGGGTTTTTGAGGAATTATAGTAGTTATGATAATCCGAGTGGAAAATAAAACAATTGTAGATAGAGTTATTAAGCGAATTTTTCGTCTGTTTGATCGTTTTTTCATCGGTGACTCCACATGACATGAATTTGTTCTCCATGAATTGTTCCAGTTACGATATACCGCAGTAGAGGAAAATGCCAACATAGGTGAATATTTGCTACATTTCAGGAATACCAGGTTGTCAAAATATCCTTTTTAACTATAGTAAAAAAAAATTCCGTCGAAAATTGACGAGTAGAATTTTATTTGAAGTGCACTTATATTGTATAAAAGCATATAACTTCACATGAAACAAGCGCTAATGAGAATTTTTCGAAAGTGCTTTTACTACACTGTATTGTACAGATTCATATTAACGAGAAAACGGTTCGTCAGTTAAAGGAAACGCTGTGTAAAGTTTCGTTTCAATTATTATGAAATAAAAATTATTATTCAGTCAAAGTCAAAATGATATAAAAATGTTAGCTTCGCCCTTGGCGAAAAACTAGATTTTTACTTTCTTTTGAAGGGTTCTTTCGATGAATAAAAGTGTTTTTGCTATTTTAATTTCAGTATCCTCATCATAGTTCGCAGCGGCGGTAAAGTGGTTTCGAAAAAGTATCCATAGAGGAATACATTTGTGATGGGGGTATAAAAATTTACACCACACTAACTTCTGAACTGCCCAATCGAATTAAAGAAGATTTTTATGGAATCTACAGTGCTTTTCAATCTTTTATTTTGGTACACATTTATAAAAATTGGTTCAAGCATTTGGGTTCTATGTTATTTAGAAGATTGTGAATAAAAATACCAGTTACCGCTCTACCCGTGCAAAAATTAATCAGAGCTACATATTAAGCCTGTATAATTTTCCTCGACTAACTACGGAGCCCATCTTGGGAATTAAACTCCAGCCTGTATTGGCCGGTCACGCTTTGAACTCTTGAACCCGTAGAGGACGAAATGTGTGGGGCCAGCACAAGAATCCATAACTATTTCCCGAATACGTAGAAAGGGCCTGGTACAGGTCCCGGTTATATTACGGGTATACATCTTGGCTTTTTTCTATTACAGTGGAAGCTCCCACATTTGACCTCCAGTTGTTTTACACAGACAAGTGGTGGGAATGATCCGACTTTTACTTAATTATTTAATAAATTAAGTACTTTTTCAAAAACTTATTAAAATTAAATATTCTTTTCGTACATCTTACGGCCAGCAGCACAGCATGTCTTGGTACTTATTCGTTAAAAACTTAGATGATAAAAGGCACAAAAGTAACATGACTGTCGATGAAAGAAATACTTTAAAATTATTTTGTAGCATTTAGTTGCTATTGTGTATTTGTATATTAGTTGTTGCATATTAGTTGCTATTGTGTATTTGTATATTAGTTGTTGCATATTAGTTCCTATCATGGCTTCCACGAGAGCCCCCTGAAATTGTCGGCAGCGGACCGACTCTACACCTCCCAAGTCGACACGAAGATTTACATTTGCGTCTACACAAATAGTCGACACAGAATCACTTAACACGTATGCAACTTAACGCAAAACAACTCGATACCTAGCACTAAACACCGTCGGCTTTACGCAAGAACGAATAAATGTCTCCGTCTCGGATTGGGAGGTGTAGAGTCGGTCCCCTGCCAAATTGTCTTGTCGACGTTTTGTTGGGCCAAGTAGGAAAGATTGGATTCCCTATCACGACTCCCACGAGAGCTCCCGGAAATTAGGTTGTGGATATTTTTGTCGAGCCAAGTGGGGCCCAAGACGGGATTCCCATCTCTGATTTCCACGAATAAGCCTATAATGGGCCCGTACTTAGTCACGGACGCCCGTATTAATTTCTGCACGGCTACTTGAACAAACTTATGCGACTTTTGATATTGAATTTGGTCACAATCAAGTACATCAGTTGGCATTTTATGGAGCTCAAATATTTTTGAGAAACTGCCATTAACTTTCGCAAAACTTGATCTAGCGATCACAACCGAAACAATCCTTACTAATGCTTTGATATCCAATTTAATGAAAATCGGTAGAGGCGTTCAGATTTTGCACTGACTTTAATTTTTGTTTCTTGTCTCTTGACAACTCGAAAGTTGTTCAAACTCAGTCCAATTAATTTAAACCAAAGATGTAAAGTGGAAACATGCACATCGTTTCTTCATTATTTCACGCTTTTTACAAAGATTCCTCTATCAACAAGCCGAAATAGATTAACATGACCGTATTTGAAAGCGAGAAGATAATTAAAAAGCATTCGTCCGTTTGACTGAAAAAAAAAAATTTAACTAATATACTGAGTATCAACCGACATCAGGAATTACCCATCCCAAAAATGTGGCAAGCCAAAAACGGCTTTAAAATATACCGAAGAGGTAATGAACCTCATTTTATGTATGCTTAATAATGTATTCATCAGCATCTTTACGTGGCATGAATTTGTTCATCGCCCATTGTTCCATATATACATACGAAAAACGTAGTGAAGAAGCCGTTGGACAGGGAGAACGAGATTGTCTCTCTATCTTGCTCGTTGCTCGTGAGCTTTTCAACGGTTCAGTCAGCGGGCCAACGAGCCAGGACGCATTTAGTGAGGCGACGAGGCGTGCCGAATGAGGGACGAGGGCGTCAGATGAGTTATTCGCTTTTGGTGCGCGACGCGAATGATATTTAACGTCCGTTTATCGGGTAAAATGAGAGATAGAGCAAGACAGAAAGGATAGGGCGTAGTTGTCGAGCCGTGGCGCATAGTACTCATCCCCAGACCTTCCGCAGTCCGTGTATACGAACCCTCGTGCTTGAGCACCCACGAGAGACGAATATCCCGGATGGTCAGCACGGACAATGCTTTTGCGAGGGCTTCCGTGCACAGTTATCTACTATATGTAAACCCTGTTTTACTACTGATATCAAGCTACATGCTCATACACCTACTAAAACGAAGCTACAACTTGTCCTGGAGTTGTAAGTACTCGTCTGAGTGAGTCCGAACCTGTTTGTACATATGTGAAACATATTTCATTGCTTGTTGTACAGTACAAATGCTAATACTATGGGTACACTAGGGTTATTTTATGAATGTAGTTACACGGAAGAATTTAGTTAAGGAAACAGGTACATTCGAGTGGGATTGGATTACAAAACTTTTTCATGATGTAAAGACAATGAAGGAAAAAGATCAAACCAAATATGTTGATTTTACATGGTAATGATGATAGAGTGAAGGGCTAAAAACAATGTGTACTCAAATTTCTTCAACCTGTCCAGATCAGTTCAACTCTACAAAAACCTATAATTTTCCTTGTATAGCGATTTGACTATGGAAAAGACTGTGTGTAATTGCAGTTTGAAGAAATGGGAAAGTAACTGGCAATTTCCCGGATTCCTCGCGGCGATGTAAGTACTTGTCTGAGTAAGTACGAACCGAGGCGGGGTTAAAATTGCGAATGTTAAATACACGAAGCACATTTCAGAAACTGGCGCTCGAAAAAACTACAATGCCTCGCTCAAAAAATTTCGTTCGACACTCTAAAAACCTTTTTTCTTCCTAATGTTGAAATACTATTAAGTACTATTTTAAACCACTTTTCTCGGTATTTCAAACCATTTCCAGTACCCTAAAAAAAAAACCTCCGTACCGCTTATTTTCACTTTTATTTTCAAAAATCTCCACTTAAACTTTCCAAAAATCGTGTAAAAAAATCAACGAAAATTTATATTCTGATGCACTTACAGTTATTTAGTTGGCACAAAAAACCTTCAAAGAGGACGGCATACTGCATTTTACGAACTTATTCCCATCTCGTGTGATAAAATATTGCGTAATAAAAGGAGGATATAAAATCTGGCGTATTTTTGATCCCGTGACGCAGGAGAAAGCATGAATTCCCGCGAATTTACGTGGTACTCGAGGATTTCCGGCTTAGTGTGCTTATTCCTGTTGGCTGTTAAGGCATCGCTATATTTCTTATAGCCGTAGCGAGAGAACTGCATAACGTAGCTGCTGGCGCTGTCTCGCCCTTTATACGCGTTTGAAGCTTGTGAAGCACGCGACGACCCGACGGCGAACGCGCGGTGGAGTTTCGCGGCAAGCTAGTAGATAAATGTGTGTACACACGTTCTTGGCTACATATATAGTGGATGGTGTGCACTAGGGTGAAGAGAAAGGCAGCGTGCATGCTCCTGAATCGACGGTGGGCTATACCAACCACGACTGTACAACATATATTCAGTGCGCGTCACGATTAAACAATGTAAATGGATGCGTGCTGAATCTAGATAGGATTTCGCGTATCGGGACAAACGCTCGGAGGGGGATGAAGGAAAGCACTGTCAGAGAGTGTGTCCACACGGTCTCGTTCCGGCTGACAAACACTATTCTGTGTACCACTACGAATCTGCGCGTATCCGTTAAATCGACACGCCATACAATGCCCGGATATGTGGACATCAATCGACAACTCGTTTCCGATATCACAAAAGGGCTTTTATACCCTCCTGACAATATTGTAATCATGAGACAACCTAAGCAGCGATGCTCGTACGCGACTAAAGATTATTTGCAACGATTAGCTCCTTAAGCACGAATGTCATGACTAAGTAACAGGGTAACAATGCGTTAAGCTCTTTTTTTTGTTCTCAATCCACGGAATCCTCTTCGCTGTAATTAAACAAATAATCCGTGCAAAAGCTGCGGCTTGTTAAAAGATATTTGGAAATCGCTCAGAGCAATAAAAAATATCGATTATTTTCAAAAAATCTATATTTTCATCCTCTTTTTCAAGAATTTCAATTTTATACCCTCCTGACAAGTTTGTAATCATGAGACAACCTAAGCAGCGATGCTCGTACGCGACTAAAGATTATTTGCGACGATTAGCTCCTTAATCACTAATGTCATGACTAAGAAACAGGGTAACAATGCGTTAAGCTCTTTTTTTGTTCCTAATGCACAGAAGCTTCTTCTCTGAAACTAAACAAGTAATCCTGTCAAAAGATATTTAGAAGTCGCGTAGAGCAATAAAAAATATCGATATTTTAAAAAAATCTATATTTTCATCCTCTTTTTCGAGAATTCGGATTTTATACCCTCCTGACAAGTTTGTAATCATGAGACAACCTAAGCAGCGATGCTCGTACGCGACTAAAGATTATTTGCAACGATTAGCTCCTCAAGCACTAATGTCATGACTAAAAAACAGGGTAACAATGCGTTAAGCTCTTTTTTTGTTCTCAATCCCCAGAAGCTTCTTCTCTGTAACCAAACAATGAATCCTGTCAAAAGATATTTAGAAGTCGCTTAGAGCAATAAAAAATATCGATATTTTCAAGAAAATCTATATTTCCATCCCCTTTTTCGAGAATTCGGATTTTAAACCCTCCTGACAAGATGATATGCAGTAATACGAAGATGAAAAAATCTCATAAACAAATTAATTTTCACCACTTATGCAATTGTAAAAAGGTACTCAGTTTTCATAATATATTCAGAGTCTTTCGTTTTCAAAAAGTAATTCTTAAGTAAAACCATTTTTCCGTACATCTTATTTCTTTTTTGTTATACATTTGACCGCTGTTGAATAGGTGACTTTATTTTAAAAACATTCTTTTTCCTCAAAAGCAATTTAGGCATCAATATTCGGCGCAAGTTTCTCCGCACCTGAAAATTTATTTAATCTCAAGTTTATCCCTTACTTTTCTACCCTTCAGACAATTTTATAATCCTGAAATAAGCTGAACAGAGATGGTCCTACTACTTTAAAAAATATTGCTACCAACTATTTTCAATAACACTAGCAAAACGCTAACTCCGCAACCCAAATTTTGTATGTAAACGACTCAACATGCAAGGAATACATAACTTAGTTAAAATCGGTAAAAGATTTCTGATTATCCAGAAATTGGATTCTTTCTTAATTAATTCTTGACGACTAAAATTCAGCTTAACTTCAGGTTTTATATTTATTCGAATCCTAGCCATAGAGTCAAATCACGCATATTATTTTTCATTTTTGATATGGCTTTCGGGGAAGCCAAAATCGAAAAACGTACTTTCTCATAGTGTATATGGACAATGAAAAATAACAAGGAACCTATATGCAAAATTCTTCTTTGCACCCTCTCTTATTATAAAGTAAACTTACAGTAAACAAGCATTTCTCCGCTTGCTTCAGCTTCATCGTACTGCGTCGAAATGATGCATCGCACTTTACCGGTGAGTTCGTGACCGAGACGCACCAATTTTACCGCTCGATACATCTCGTTGGGATCGTCGCTGGCCTTGTAACTTTCGTCGATGTACTTGCGAAACTCATCTGATCCTTTAGGCTTGGAACCATGAATCCATTGATACAGAAGCTCCTGATTAACGTACCACTTAACCACCAGACTCGTGTTCTTCGCCTTGCCCATGTCGTAGTCGCAATCCAATATCACTGGATCCCTCGAACCGACACGTGCCAGTTTCGGTATATTTACGCTAGTTATGTTTAACGGCTGTACATCTGCAAGCAGAATTATAATTTTGCGTAATTATAAATTATTTCACTTAATTTTAATAAGAAATCATCCGTTCTTCGAAAGAAATTATCGTATTTCAAGCCAATTCAATTAATTTTTCATCAATATGCAAAACTGGGCTGAAAAAAAATAAATTCTTCATACACAATTTTCCAATGTAAAATAATTTTCATTATTCCAATTTAAATATTCCAGAGCAAGAGAAAAAACTGACAAAGAATATACGTCATGGAAGATATTAGTGCAATAGTCTTTAATAATAATGATAATCTTATATCATCAAAAGGAAAGTCTGTGCAAAATTTCAGCCTAATCAGAGGTAACAACTATTCGGAAGTACAGCCAATGATAATAATGTAGTCATATTATTATTGAATTAGTTTGAATGACTTATTTTGAAATGTTTCGTTTTCTTATGAAATTAATTCCCTATGTTTTCCTAGAAAGTGTTCAGATGTTGCATATAATAGGTTTCAGGTTCATTTATGATCTGCGCAAACTTTGAGGCCGCAAAAAATAGTTGAATTTAAAAAAAAAATTCCCCAAGATATGATGGTTATGATACCGTTGAGATTTGATACAAAATGAATACATTTCAATGGGAAATATTAATAATCATTGAAGTTTTTAATCTTTTCGAATTAACTTATTTAATTGTATGTAAAACCCGATTTCATGATTCTAATGCACTCATCAGAAAAAATATTATAAATCAACCTGTATATTGAGTGCCAAGTATGTAACCCCGTAACCATTTTGTTGAAAAGACAATTTGGAAATTGCCAAACATTTTTTTAAAATCATATGTAATCAAGAAAATCTGAAAACCAATTTCTCAGAAAAAAAAAAAGTTTTCTGGCGAATTCGTTGAACGATTTTTCCATCATTGAATCGATGTTCTTGATGTAAAGCATCCTCAAGTGTTCCCAAAATAAAAAGTACTCCATAAATATGTCGTCTCATCAATCGATTATTAATTGACGGGCCACCTTTTTCGCATAATATTGCATTAAAAAGGTTGAAGCGACGTCAAAAATAATTAAGTAAAAGCGACAGGTCCAGAGAGAGAGGATAACTAAAAGCTTTTCGATGTCGATGAGTGCGAGATCGTAATATAACTGGATCAACTTTTTTCTGCAAAGAACGAGAAGATAGGTTGGTTGGATGAGAGGATAGTGAGAGCACTTTCTGCTCGTCGCTCAAGTCCCAACCCAATGGATCTCATATATACCCCCTCCATCCTAATGCTTCTCCCCCAAACGTACTTATATCTAGTTAAATTTTTTTCATTTTCACTTTTACATATCGAAAAAAGCCACTTGCGATATTACACGCGAGTTCGATAAAGCCAAATCTACTGTACCATGAATATTATCGAAAGTTTTAGAGTTTCGATGAGTCCCAGTAGTGGCCTAGTCGCTTGTGCCTCCAGCATTTCATTCTCCGTTAGAGTGAGTCCCTAAAGAACACTCCAGCAGCTTTATAGTAATAGTCTAGGCGTCCCGGAAGGTATATTTCATGGGAATGTCGCGAGAGGGGTTAATGACCCTTGCCATAAACCCACAAACGAATTGCGAATTTTCCTACCATAGGAAATTTCGCTACGTTAGAGATGAGTAGAGAAACCCATGAACAACGTTATTTTTTTCGAACGACGTTGGAAGTGCATCGCGAAATTATATTTCTCGATTCAAAGAAACTCCATGGAAATCTCAGCCTATAAACTATTTCCTTGACTTATCTTGAATAATGAATATCTTTTCATGGAGTGATCTCAAACTTCATGTAATTTAGTAGCATTGAATCGAAGAAAATTGTATTTGAACGAGCAGGGTAAAAAGTGCTTAAATAAAAATCGATAAACCTGAATATGAAGCTGAAAATTAATATACATGGTATATTAATTTTCAGATACATTCGTCATTGATAAATACAATACTGGTATATTGAAAATGAGCAGTCTTTGAATATTACGATCCATTTGGCTTTTGATTTTTCAAACTTCTCGTAAAATCCCAACTGGTGTGCATTTGGGTGGGTAAAAAAGATCGATTATTTTTTTTTTTTTTAATTTGACACACGAAAACTAGTTGCTGAGTATCTCTAGAAAGTACTCGGCAAGTATGAGCTCTGAATATTAATGGGAAGATTATTCTCATCAGCGATTTGCATTTTCACTTCAGTCTCATATAAAAATGGTCATATCTTATCACCAACAGACTTTAAAACTAGTACCATCGTTAATATTTATAGAAAATTGAACGTTCTACAAAAATGGTATCCTATACTTTTTTGATGAAAAATCAACCTAGCAAACAATTTTGTGGTACTAGCAAAAAAAATTTTTATTCGAGCAAAAAAATTTGTAATTCTAACAAAAAAATTTGTAATTCTAACAAAAAAATTTGTAATTCTAACAAAAAAATATGTTAATCAAGAAAAAAAATGGTTGACCTAGCAGATAACGCGATGTCATCACTATTTTAACAAAAGTTTGCTAGCATAGCAAAACCGTTTTCTCCGTGTTGGTTATTACAACGTTTTTTTCTTGCTTCCATAACGAAGCCAAATCGTAAGATAATTGGAAACTGTTTCGTTGTGCCATCCAATATCTTGATTATGGCAATTGACTGTTTTTCTGAATAACTACGATTCGTAAAAATTGACTTTACTAGGCATAAAGCACATAAATCGACTTACAAAAAAATACTATGAAGTTGTGAGTCGATAAAACTTTGGATACAATTAATTTACTTGAAAGCACGATCATTGTATTAGGAAAAATCACTATTTCGTAACACGAGTGGTATACCGTAATCTAGCATTGTAACATTAGATTTCATGGCACGAGGGAGCCCACAATCCCCTGCAGCATAGCCATAGTTTTCATGTCCATAGCATACCTACCAAATGAAATGAAGCCCCTTCGCACTATGTTCTAATAAAGCAAAAGACTCTGGCTAACGTATGAAGCCAAATAAAGCTATATTGCTGCGGACTAACTCGAGATACAAATGGCGATGCGCGAAATTTGTTGGCTGTCTGAAATTCACGCCTAAACCCTCATGAATGCATATGACCGAGCAATCAGTTGTTATTAACGCGGTGCTAGACATGCTGCATCTGCGAGCGCACTCATCCGTAGAACCCACTTCCAACCTCTCACTTTTGCTTTCTCTCTCTCTCTCTTTCCCTTCGTTTCTACCTCACGATTACCCTCGAGGATTCTACGATGCGCGCACTTCCGAGTTACGGAAGTTTAACACACGTGGTAAACCACACAGTCCAGGATGTAGTCTATGCTGCGTACATAACGCTGTACTAGATCTAGTTGGCAACTGTACCTCCACTGGGCTCCGAAGGTTCCAGGATATATATACACACGTATATATGCGCCGTGCATGCACTGCATACTAACGGTTACCCACGAAAAATTGCACTTCTGCAACGACTGTCAGTGTCTCTTAATTTTGAAAGTTTCGGACTCGAGGGAATCAGTAGAGGGTAGAGCGACAAGTTTGGACATTTCCTTCTCGAGTAAAGGTTGATGTATGGAGAAGAGGAATTTTTATAAAAATGTATATCGAGATGTTTATTTAAAGCAGGAATAACGAGCATTATCTAGTGACGTATTTTTAATGACTAGTGAAATGGAGCTCGTATGAAAAAAATCCTTGCATCTTTTATCAATATTAATCGGTCACATCGGAAATGAATGGAGAATTGTCAAAACTAGCAAATGTATTACAGCCATATGTAACGACAAAAAAAACTGCTATGAGAAAACGCGGAAATACTGGCAAAATCGATTTCTTCGTTTTTTTTACTTCAAAATTCGTAATTATAAAGCAATTAATTTTTCATTATTAGCGAGGAATTTTTGAACTGTTAGAAATTTTTTATTTTGTACAAATCTACATTTCTCCTTGATTTTAGAGCCCTGGAGAAATAGGGTTTAGCAAAATTCGGAATGTTCAACGGAAGATGTTTTTTAAATTTTGTTTAGCTGATTTCCAGTTATTTATTCCTCTTCAAAAGAGCTTCTTGGACAGAATAGCGCTAATAACATTTTAGTACCTCCATTTTGACAACATTGGGTTGATACAAAAATTATCAAAAAAATTAAATACTAATAAGATATTTTTAATTTTCGACATTTCAAGTTAAAAAGTAGATAGAAAAATAAAAACTCTATGAAACTCAATTCGTGATGTGGCGTTTTCGAAGTTGATTCATTATAAAGAAGACGATTCCAAGCCGAAGTTACTATTACTCCATCCAAAACAGCAACATTTTTCTATTTTCTCAAATACGTTAGCCACTATACTGATTTATTTTTCTCAGCTGAACACGGATGTCCGATTCATTGTTTTGTTGAGAAATCAACATTTTCTATAAACACACCGAAATAACGATTACTATTTTTCTAATGCTGAAGGCTTCATTTTAATACCTTTTTTGAAGATTTTTCTTCTTAGCATTCTTGGAATTGTCCAAAAAGTCCAAAAAAGTGACCGAAAAAAAATGTCCATGCGGGTGTTGAATTAAACTTATCGCCGATGGATATATAACATAGAGAACGTCAGTAGAAGAGTTTTGACTCTATGTGAATCTGAATAAGTCCTTATTATTTCCAAAGTCAAGTACGTTTACGGTTCATGAAAAAAATTTGTTCATCAAATCCCGCGTCAACCTACATTTTCTTAAATAAAAATAATTTGTTGACTTTCCTGAATACCTATTTCTTCAGAACTTTATCTAACTTTTGAACAATGTATTTTTGATTCATGTTCAAACTGTATTTGTGAATTTTCTCCATCAATTATTCCGATACTTCGTAGATACATTGGATGTATTAATGACACGCGCATATCCGAAACTTGTGACTATAGTTATTCATAAAAACGAAGAAATCATTTCATTTGAAAAATAAAAAGTAGTTTGACGGGTGATTTGTTAAACAATGATTTTTATCACATTTTTTCGAATCTCGCGTATTTCCGGACTGTACCGCCAGAAAAAATTTAAGCCCTTTTTTATAATAAGATCTTCAATCAGCGATTTCAATAAGCCAGGTGTCCAAAAGCATTTTGGTGTAATGTGAGAATAATTTGGTATGCAGAAAATAGAGGGTGATGTCGAGTGTAGGTATAGCGTGCGGTACAGGCCGTCGTTTTCTCTGTAAGCGAGAGGAGGGTTAGAGTTACTCAAGTTTCTTTGACATGAGACGCCATGCAATCGCGATCCACGACGCCTGTAGTCGCTTAACTCGCTTACCGATCAATACGGAATTAAGCTATTATACTATACTCTATAACGTGTGTGCTGTTCTCCGCGTCGCAAGCACAGGGGCGACATGCTAACTACCCTCATCGTGTTTTCTCCGCTACACACTAGCCCTTATATACTGTACTATTATACCACCCTCTGAACTATATTCGCGCACTTATTCACAGTACACTCTCGTTTGTACAACAGCCTACGGCTTTCGCTTGCCCACTAGCCACTGGCCTGCTTGACGAATGAGCAACATCTCATCATAACGCCCTCTACTACCTCTTTCCAACCCCTTACCGCTATTATTCAACCCTCATAATAGTCGAACGGAAACAAAAACGGGTTAATATCGGTAAAGTGGGCTTACGATAAACTTACTTTATGTTCTTATCGGAGAAAAAAAATTAAGTTTCAATTTATTTGGTTTAATTTATTTAAAAATGTACAGAACATGATTTGAACATTCCGGATTTTATACGAAAAATTTATTTGTAACGAATTAAATGGAAAGATATCTTTTAATTCATGAAGAGACGAAAACGGAAAAAGACACTATATTTGGTTAAAACATAAAAAAAATTTTATCATTTTTATTATTATTGTTATTATTATTATTATTATTATTACCATAATTGTATTATTTTATTATACATACTATTAATATGATTTATATTGTTTTTTTGACAATTGTATTCCTCTTAATTCCGATAACATACTCAAATGGTTCATCTTCCGATTATTTGCCACCAAAATGTTCACCATTTTCGTCATATGTTTGTCATATGTTCTATAGGTTTAATGCACTTCATTCTGAAATATATGCATAACATTCAATCAACGTATCCCCAATCAAATGAAACGTAGAAACACCAAATGAAATAATATGTATTGTAACGAGAAATGTCGCTAAAAGCGAAATCTCGCTACAGGCACTGCCCAAGCGCGCACAACGCATTCCCGAAAACAACAACAGACTCCAATGCTTTCCCTGCTCGCCTATGTCAAAATAAGAAGTGCTGAGCATGGGAAAGGGACAATGAACGTCGCGGAGCAAGAGTGTAGCGCGGATGACGTCGATCATCACGGCTAGTCGTTCAACAGCGAGGATTGCAAGTCGCTGTCGAGCGAGAGGGTATCGATCGGTGATCTACTGGACTCCTGCCGCCATCCATCACACACCTGTCGAACTACCGACCCGCGTTACAATTACTGCCCGCGGCAGCGTTGATGTCTCTCTCTATGCAAATCAGCCAATCAGAAAATTAGAAAATTAGGAAATAATTCGAGCAAGAAGACGGAGAGGACCTTCAGCCATGATTCCTTTTTCGTACTGCGTGAAAACACGAGTGTGTTAAAGGTTCTATCTGCGCCAAAAATAGATTTTGTGCTGAGTGATTTATTTTTTTCAAGTTTGTTGGATTACTAAGTTGTTTTAAGTTTTGAGCCCGTTTTTTTTTACGACCCCGTGAAACCCCTTAATACCCCCATTCGCCACAGAGACTCCTCGTACTTAATAGAATAAATCGATAACGAGTGTCCCCTCGTTGTCAGCCATTTTTCCACCTGTCATCGCGTGCATATAAAGCACAGAGAAATTCCCAATCTTCCCCATCTCTCAAATCATTTGCCAGAAATGTATGTACCATGAAACTGTTCAAAGACATAGCCGTATGAATAAAAAATGTTGAAGTTCTAATATCTCATCGGATTTCTATTTTATTCTATTTAAATCCAATTCGGTTTAAGCCCCCTGAGGGTTGAGCGATCTAATGATATAAATGAAAAAAGATATACAAAGTTCTAAAGTTTTTTCCGAATTATTTCGACTAACTCACAGAGAATGTTCACATACCATACTTAAATTACGTATTTCTCAGTAAATTTTTGTTTTCAATTAATTAATTTCCAAAAAATTGTTAAAGTCAACTAATAAGAAAGAGTCATTAGCAGTCTGCTGTCAATTCATGCTATTCACTCAAAGCGATCCTTGAAGTTTTCGCAAAGTAATATACCTCATCAAACATTTCTATTAATTAGCAAGCAATCAAAAACCATTAAGTAAGATTACAAACACAACCCTCGACCTCTTCATACAAGCTCCTCTCGAGCGATGATGCAAAATAAAATCGTCTAAAAGCTCAAAGAGATTGCAGGGCTTCGCTAAAGAAGTGTAGTCTAAGCGTTAAAGCGTTTACCTCAAAGACTCCGGGGCCTCCTTAACGTAGCAAAGGCGATTGACTTTGCGATATACTCCGCCACACTGTAGTAAATAAAATGGCATGTATATCACACAAGTGGCAGATACATATACGCGGAAAAGGTAAAAGGCGAGAAGCAGAAAGTTTAACCAAGTCGTCGTTTATCCGTAAGAATATAAAAGCCTGCGAAATGAGTGCATACGTATGTATAATCGAGACTGCTGGCAGCGCAGTCTGTCGAGTAGTATGAAGGCGGTGCAGAAAGCCTCGAGTAATATTATATACGCGTGGAAAAGTTAGCAGCCGCTCCCCTCACTCCGCATCCTGAGGTGGCAAGAAACACGCTGTGCTGCTTTTTACCTCCCTCCATCTTTCTTTTTCTCTCTCTCACTTTCTCTCGCTTCCTTCCTTTCCTCAATGTACCCTCGAGAGCCTGTGTGAGCGTTTTTTTCTTTCTCCCACTTTTTTCCCTCTTCCACTCATCTCTCATTCCCGACGTTTCACGCACATATTCGCAAAGTGTGAAAGAGACTGAAACGCATAGATGCGGTTTGGCCGGAGCCGCGAATTCCCTTTTTACTCCGGTTCGTGTACCGAACGTTAGAGGAGCGACCGAGTGAGAGAACGAATGAGAGCTTCTATATATATCCCGCTATGTTGATGGTGGCGCTGGAGTAGCATGCGCGGTTAGCGCCTGGAATGTGTACCACCGGATCCCGGCGGGAATCGCGACGAGGGATGCGGGAAAGCGTCACGCGTCAAAGCTTCACCGCCGTGAGAGAACACCCGTGGTCTCTTGAAAGCGCACCACAGGGACAACGCATACCCTACCTACGGCAGCGAACCTGAGCACCGGCATCAGAGAACCTAGGCTAACACACGTAGAAACGCGCAGGCACTTTTGAAAGCGGACTCCACGTGTCGACGCCTTATACACATCGTGAATACGAGTATGTATGAGGTGTTTCTGAAAATAGAGGTGTGTTGGAGTCACGGTCTCCAGCAAGAATTACATTGCGAACAATTAAAAAATGATGACGTATGGTAGAGCATTACAATGGTGCCCATGTTAAAGGCATGCAAGTAACCTAAAAATTATAGAAACTTAATTGTACAGCAAGTGCGTCATTAGAAGATCAATGCTCATGAAGGGTCGTCTAATATGGCCGATGCTCGGCACAAGCTCGATGCCGAGATTGCCAACATTGGTATGATTAGCCGAGTCTTCGATGAGGCAGCCGTTCTTCCCCGCACATTTCTTGTCACCACAGCGCAGATCCACCACATGCGTTTCTCCACAGTGCCGATACTACGCACCAGTATTCCCTCACATTTCTAATCTTAATTCACGCGCTATTTCCTCCACATGTCGTTCCTACACATTTCAATCCAACACATTCTTTACTACGCAATGCGATACCCCACAGGGGCAATACAAGACGTTTCAGTAACACATAACCGATCCAACAAAAACTTTTCCAACACCTTTCGTTCCTACACATTAACTCTGTCGATATCAATCGAAGAGAATATCAGGCGTCGGTAAGGTAGAACTCCGAGCAGACAGTGGTTCTCACGCGAATCCGTATTGACTTCCGCTATACGTATTGACATCCGCCATACGGACTTTTTACGGAAATTTTCATTCAAATAAGTTTCGTGAAAGTAACGAGAAAATACAATTGTGGATAATGAACTGTGAATGCACTGTAAAATTTAAGCGTTGTATATGGAGCGGTTTTCGTTTTATACGTTTGACTCTGAAGGGTTACGGACATTCACTGAAACGTATTAGACTATTAATACCGCGAGAATATAACTGTTGGGAAATTCGATTTCAAATATAGCTACCAAATAGCGATTGTCACCCCACCAATAGAATATTAATTCCGTTTTAGGCATCACCGGAAACTGAGTATGTGAATCAAGCGCAAAATTGCGAGTCAAAAATCCGAGCCCGAGCGACGCTTGCTTTCTTATCCCGGAATAATTGTACCAATCGTCACACAGACTCTAAGAGCCTGTGTAACGCACAACGGTGCACGCGCAATGAATACGATGAATACGATAAGGTGAATACGATAAGACAAAGTTTATCTTCAATTCCTAAATGCCGATTATTTTGTTTCGTAAGTTAATTATATTTTTTCCGTGATTCACGTTTTCCATCGATTTCCTCTCTGCTCGAGTTCAAAATCCTCTAAATTTTTTATGGAATTCGCTAAATACCATTACACCACATTTGTTGTAAATGTGATTTATTGATGATTTAAAACATTCAGCACACGATGACGTTGAAATCTCCAGGGAATAATATCGAAGCTTTGTCATGATGAAATGCAGTGGGCCCGAGAATTGCTATGTCCTAGATTTTCTGAAAGCTCTCTATTACGACGGAGATTGTCCTATTACTTTTTTATCTTTTTTGCGAACGAACCTAAGCTCCGGAATCAGAGAACTTAGGGTAACACGCGTAAAAACAGACAAGCATTTTTGAAAGCAGAGTCCACGTGTCGACGCTTTATGCACATTGTGTATACGGGTATCTAAGGTGTTTAAAAAAATGTGGAAATGGAGGCGCGAGAGTTACGGACTTCAGCAACTATTACGTTTCGATTAATTAAAAAAAAGCCCGCAAAGTAGAACGATGCAAATTGCTTGATCGTTATTTTTCGCTTTCTACAAAGCTACCTCTATGAGGAAGTATGTTGATCAATTTTGGCTTCCTCATAGAGGAAGCCTTGTAGAAAGCGGAAAATAATGAGGAAGCAATTTGCATGGTTTTACTTTGCAGGCTTCTTTATACTCGGAAAACATTTTTATAAATATTCAAAGTGACGTGAAATTTTTCTTGATGTTTTAGACCATTTTAAGTATCCTGACATGAAAATCTCGAAAAAAATTTTTTCACGAAACCAAAGCTCCCTCCATGAGAAAGCAATATTGGCGTCGTATAAGGCATTCCAATGCTATACATATCGAAGGCGTTCAACTAAAGTGAAAATGATAAAATCTTGATCGTGTATTAAGTACGTCATTAAAAAATCGATAGCTACAAATAATAATTTCTCTTATGGAAATATCTCTCTTTCTATCCTTGCCCAGAGGTATTTTTTTTTGTGAGGTAAAAGGCTTCATACGTAGAGAAAATTTGTTTATTATTATCTACGAACACATCATGTTTATGTCAATTACTTCGTTCAGGTAAATTTTTAAGCGCGATTATTAATCTTTGAAATCGACTGAGTCCGTTGCACATTTTGTCATTTTGACCTCGTTATGTTTGACTAATAAAATATGAAAACGAAACGTGGACAGTAGCTTTTTCTATATATTTCTGTACTAATATTACACTTTCTGAAGTGCTAAATAAAGCTACCTAAATGAGTAAATATGACATGTGACTGTAACGGCATATATGAAATATTTGATCTTCATAACGAATAACACTAGGCAACCATAAGAAGTAAAACATTTCTATGATTGCTACTTTTTCTAACCAATACCATTCATGCATATACTTCGTCTAGGTTCTACTTGTAGAGTTCAGATTCCCCGCTGAATTAAATTCGACAATATACTCACGCGACAGTATTGTTATTATTGTATAACAATTATTGAATCAAATGTCATTGTAACATCTAAGAAAGAACTAAAATAAAAAATTTCTTTATTTAGAGTTAGAATCTACCTAGAAACGACTTGCAATACCATTTTGTACAGCAGAGCAATCAGGACTATCATAAGAACGAAATAGACAAAATATTGGCGATGATGGAGTTAGCATCAACAAGCAAGTTCCACGAAGCGTGTTATAGGCTGTAATGGAATGTCATTAACGTCAATTTTAGCATCGACTATTAGCGTTCCATTTTTCTTATAAGATGGGATTTTCGTGGACCGCTAATAGTCGATGCTAAAATTAACGTTAAGCGAGTTCCACGTGCTAGAATAAATTATTTTTGTGCTCGGCTTCAGGCCTTCAAATGATCGTATAAGGTTTGATTCAGGCAATCAGTTCTGCTAGGGCCACAGCAGCGTAATTAGTAACGCACAAGGCTGGAATTCGAAATGTGCCCGGTTCACTGAGAGACATTTCAGTTTTGTGATAACATAAAACGGTGACAACAAAAATCGTTTTGTTAGGATAACGAAAATATTTGTCGATAGTACAAAAAATTTGCCAGCATAGCAAATCGGATCTGTGAGCCGAACAAAAGATTGATCAGCCTTACGTAACGATTTTTGTTGTCACCGGTTTATGTTATCACATCACAGAAATTTCTCTCTGTATTTTCACCCGGGTTGTGCACGGAGAAAAATAATTTTGTTGTCACAGCTAGTCTTAATTTGCTAGGTCTATTTTGCTGCAATAGCCTTTGATTTAGCTCATACAGCAGCTAATTTGGTCTCTCAGCAAATAAGCGCTAATTGCGGAATCGGAAAATGCGTCTCCCAGATTATTTGGGGACCCAACTAACGATTTATTGGTGGAACTTATACATTTTGCTGGAAAAACAAATTAGTAAAAAAGGATTCGCACCGTTAGCAACTAAATATTTGCTGTAGCGGAGGCGTTTCATTTATCGAAATATTTGTGCATATAAACAAGCATTTGCTACTACCAACAAAAAAAGCTCGGCACTCGAGCAAATTCGCTTAAATTGCTAGCGTAACCAATCGAAGAAAGATTTGTTTTTCAGACCCAGTAATGGATTTTAAAATCTAAACGGACCGTACCTGTTTCTAAACCTATAGAAGTCATTTTCATTTAAGGTTATGAATGTGAATAATAATCGCTTATCACTTCGGTTAATTATTTAGCAAATCTTTGTAAGGCCGATAGGAAGTATTGTATCCTAAAATGGATCAAAAAGCTGGCACTTCAAAGTCAGAGCGCAGCTGGAAAGAGAAAAAGCATATCACAAATACATGCACCGTAATTCCATTGTAATACACTGAAATATAAACGAGAAGCGAATGCAAACGGCAAGCGTAATACATGGAAACGGAATGGAGTTGTCGATTAGTACAGCTCTGCAGATTACACGAGAAAAATTGTCATCATTTATGCATAGTTTCTTTTAACTCTTCATTACAGTTATAATTGTATGTCCTGATACATCCGATAAACATGATGTCGACCGTTAAATAATACACGAGAAAGAAACATGAGTGCAATACGAAGCTGATAGCAAGCGACAGTTAAATCGACCGGTCTACTTACTGCTTTACAGCGTTAGACCCTTTCGTCGTCAATCAGATAGATTGACAGAATAGATGCCCAGATCTCAGCAACGGCAGAACCAATCGGTTCGTGAACGGGTGCTTATATTGGAGTGATATTGTAAGTGTGACATTGAAAATCCAATACATAGATTATTTTACGAGATAGATTGATCTGAAGATTTGCTTTCAAAGTTTTGGAGTAAACGTGGAGTCACGCCAGCTTCTTTTTCAACTCAATTTTACATCTTTTGTACAATAAAATAATCTAATGTAAGAGTGAGTACGTAGTAAATGTATCTACTGCTGTACTCGATACTGAATATAATTTTTTTTCTGCAGAAAATTTTACCTCAGTTGCACAAAAATTCACTTAAGTTGTTTAGTGAAAATTAATTTTACTAAATGTTGAATTCCTCACAAATTTATAATTTCTCTATGAAATCAGCTGAAATTCGGTATAACGTATAACTCTAAGGGTACAAACGAGCATCCAAAATTTTTGTAAATGTGATTTATAAATGTAAATTGATGACTGAAAACGCTCAGCACCCTATAACGTTGAAAATCTCCAGGAGAAGAGATCACAAAGCTTTTTCTATAAGACGGCAAGGAAAAGAATACTTTAAAATAGCCTTTTTTGCAGAGTCATCCTAAATATCAGATCATGATGAAGTACCTGCGGTGCGACCAAGAACTGCTGTGTCCCAGATTTTGTAAAAGCTCCCTATCGTATCTCAGACTGTCCTCTTACTTTTCCATTTTTTTGTCCGCTCTGTGGAGTTGATATACGCTGCGTGAAATATTGAAAAGGGATCTTTCCTTTTATTTATTTATTATAATGCTCAGTATCAGTACAAAAAAGTCTCATTAAAGAACAAGTAATCTGCTACATTATGAGGATAGGATAGGAAAAAATAAATATCTAACCATGAACGCACAAATAAAAAAGAACGACTGAACTTATCAGACAGCCTAAAAACCACCACATTAAACAATCACGTTTTTTCAATCTAGCTTTTTAATAGCTTTTTTTGCAGTATCATCCTAAATATCAGATCATGATGAAGTACCTGCGGTGCGCCCAAGAACTGCTGTGCCCAGATTTTGTAAAAGCTCCCTATCGTGTCTTAGACTGTCCTCTTACTTTCCCATTTTTTTTTGTCCTCTCTATGGAGTTGATATACGTTGCGTGAAATATTGCAAAGGGATCTTTCCTTTTATTTATTTATTATAATGCTCAGTATTAGTACAAAAAAGTCTCATTAAAGAACAAGTAATCTGCTACATTATGAGGATAGGATAGGAAAAAATATATTATGAGGTTTGGATAGGAAAGAATAAATATCTAGCCACGAACGCACAAATAAAAAAGAACGACTGAACTTATCAGACAGCCTAAAAATCACCACATTAAACAATCACGTTTTTTCAATCTCGCTTTTTAATAGCTTTTTTTGCAGTATCATCCTAAATATCACATCATGATGAAGTACCTGCGGTGCGCCCAAGAACTGCTGTGTCCCAGATTTTGTAAAAGCTCCCTATCGTGTCTTAGACTGTCCTCTTACTTTTCCATTTTTTTGTCCTCTCTGTGGAGTTGATATACGTTGCGTGAAATATTGGAAAGGGATCTTTCCTTTTATTTATTTATTATAATGCTCAGTATCAGTACAAAAAAGTACAGTACAAAAAAAAAGGAAAAAATATATTATGAGGTTTGGATAGGAAAGAATAAATATCTAACCATGAACGCACAAATAAAAAAGAACGACTGAACTTATCAGACAGCCTAAAAACCACCACATTAAACAATCAGGTTTTTTCAATCTAGTCTTTTAATAGCTTTTTTTGCAGTATCATCCTAAATATCACATCATGATGAAGTACCTGCGGTGCGCCCAAGAACTGCTGTGTCCCAGATTTTGTAAAAGCTCCCTATCGTGTCTTAGACTGTCCTCTTACTTTTCCATTTTTTTTGTCCTCTCTGTGGAGTTGATATACGTTGCGTGAAATATTGGAAAGGGATCTCTCTTGCTATGACGCTGGGACTTTGTGCGGTTTCGAACGCGTGCTTATAGCACAAGGACGTTCATAGTTGTAACTGCTGAAGGGAGCTAAGCCCCAGGCACCATGGTTATTCCTCATAACACTGTTCACTACGCCTAAAGCTTTATATATATATATATATATATATATATATCTACTTTTTACACATATACGTATATTGGTATACAAACTCTTTTGAGATAAAGTTTATATACAGTAGTATATACATATATATAGATATATAATATACACCGTTACATACGCGAGAAGAGAGATGAAAGAGAAAGATCGCAAAGAGGGTTGGTAGCATGTTATATCTTTATATTACTCGTTTTATAGCGGATGTATAGCGAGAGGAATGCCAAAAAAATAGAGGCTTTTAAATCGGTAAGTAGATACGGTAAGTAATAGCGGGAGAATAGAGAAATACATGGGATGGGAAATTTTTCGAGGAATTCGCTGATAGGAAAATATCGTCTCTCTTTTTCGCTACCTCGAGCAGTATTCGCTATGATGGAAATTGCTTTTCCGTCCATACGACTTCATTTATATCTCGATCAGCATTCGTGAACTCATTTCATCAAATAGAGTCGTTTTTGAAATTGGAAATAAAAATAAATTAATTGTTACTGTGTACTACTTTTGATTAACAGTTATTGAACATTAATTATTTAATTAGTTACCCTTGAATTACATCATGTTACAGGACAGTATGATCAATGGTTTTTCTTCTTCATTCTTCCATGGTATGGATTCAATTGCCTCTTATCGACCTTCCCATCCTTCCCGCTATCACAAGCAGCCCCACACTTCATTAATATCGACATAACTTCCAATATGTCCAGTTAAGACGTTTGTATATTTTTCTGATTTTTTTTAGTCTATATACGAATGCAACTAACTTAAAGGGTGGAGGTCAAGTTAGCGTTCTTTTTTTCTCAAATTGATTTCGGCTTATTATATCTGTCTTGAGAGTGAACTAATATTGAATAAAGTTCAGCATTCAGCTTAATCTAGATCGACTTATAAATTACATTTTAATGGATTGTCGAAT